>CM025792.1:60328786-60883778 GCA_014635995.1 Sarcophaga peregrina | reverse complement strand
GACTATAGACTAGACTATAGAATAGACTATAGACTAGACTATAGAGCTAGACTATAGACTAGGACTATAGAAGTAGACTATAGACTAAACTATAGATAGGACTATAGAATAGACTATAGAATAGGACTATAGACTAGACTATATATAGACTAGAGACTAGACTATGATATACTAGAGACTTGGGTATCTGTTGTTACAATTTTTTGGTCTGTGTTAAATTATTAAAAAAACTCAAAACCAAAAGATTGTTAAAAATACTTTAAACATCTTTCAAAGACCCTTTCATGCGGATAGCAAATTTTCGTATATTTCTTTGTAAGAATATGGAAACCATCATGAACTAGTCAAAAAGGATCTTTGATTCAGGTCATCATTGTTTTTTCGATTACTCTAAAATATAAATTAGTTTTGGAATTATAATTGTAATAGTAATGCAACTTAAATGTTAGGTTTGGTGTAAAAAAACAAAACAGCTCAGTCGTTATCTAGTCATGAAAGTCTTGTGGGAGATAACAATAATATAAGTTCTTCGGAATGCAAAGAGGAAATTATTTAATCATCGGATGAATCAGTTTCTGTGATTATTTGAAATGTATGTACATTATTAACCTCTTATCTTTTAATTTATTACAAAATTAGTAATTTTGGTTTTTTTTTGTAATATATTTTATATTTTTTGTTATATTTTTTTTTAATTTGTTACAAAATACTCAATTTTGTAGTTATTTTTAATGAAATGTTTTTTAGTTATAATAATAGTTTTATTTGTATTATTATATAATGGGTTAGCAAAAAAAAAAAAAGCGTTATTTAATGAAATTTTTATAAATTTAAAAATGCATTTTTTATTTTTGACTTTTAAATGTCCTAACGTTCATAAATTTTAATGAAATTACATTTTAAAGCTAGAAATAAAACGGACCAATAATTTAAAAAAATTAAAATATTTGTTTAGGCTTATTAATTTTTGGCTAAAAATTTATTTCTATTATAAAAATTGGAAATGTTTGTTAATGTAAAACAAAATTTATTTTTTTATCTGTATTAGTTCATTTTCTTTTCTTTTAAAAATATTGCGTCTTTTTACTGCCAAAATACCCTTTTTGTGCGACTTTTTTTTTCAAAAATCCCCTTTTTGGTCGACTTCTTAAAAATTTCCAGCGGTAACGCTGAGCTCCGTCCTGTTGAAACCAAATGTTGCCAATATCCTACTCTTTAACTTTTGTGAACAAAAATTCGTTCAACATGGCCCGATAACGATCGCCATTGACTGCAGCGGTCACTCCTTGCTAATTTTTGAAGAAAAAATGGCCCAATTAATCCTCTGGGCCAAAATCCACACCAAACAGTGACTCGTTTTGGGTGCGTCGGCTATTCAATGTTTGCGTGCGGGTTTTTTGTGCCCCGAATGCGATAGTTTCTTGTTTACATACCCGACAAGATCAAAATGAGCTTCACCTGAAAAGATGATTTTTTTTTTGCCAAAATCCCCGTCTTCTTTATGTCTATCGCAGGCCCACTTAGCGAAGCGAAAATGCGTATACACAACCATATTCGTTCAGCGGAAGGATAAAATTAATTATGGGCCGATAACGATCGCCATTGACTGCACTCCTTGATTGCCACTCCTTGCTCATTTTTGAAGAAAAATTGTCCAATTATGTCTCTGGAACAAAATCAGCTCCGAACAGTGACTCGGTTTGAGTGCGTCGGGTTTTCAAGGTATGCATGCGAGTTTTTTGTAATTGTTTTTTGCCAAAATCGCCAACTTCTGTAAGTTGATTGAGGTCAATTTAGCGAAGTGAATACGCATATACACAACCATATTCGTTCAGCGGAAGGATAAAACTATTTATCTGTCAAATCAGACATGAGCATTCACGAAATAAGCACTAGTTGAAAAAAAAAACGTATTGATTCAGAATTATTTCCAGCAGCCGTAATAGAATGATGCCACATTTTACATCAATCATAAAAACCAAATGGGAATTACGAGCTTCCCATCTTAAATAAAAAAAAAGAAACAAAAATATTAATATGAACCGCGTGCCTTGCTATTCTCAATGCAGCAGATGAATTCGAATCCGCTGATTCGGTAAGTGATAAATCAATACCTTAACGAATCGCAAGACCTGCCGCAAAACATTACTACCTTCAATGAGCGTGTTTATTAGAATTCGAGGCAAACTTCCTTTCGCAAACTAAAGCTTGGTGAATTTTGCGTCGTGATTTGTAGTCACCATAGTCTATTAGGTAGTGTATTGGCTTATTAGACTTAAGACCGTGTTTTAAACCCCAGGTCATACATCAAAACGAAAATATAAAGAAACATTTCTTCGGTGACTTCTCTGAGTGAAAATTAAATTGGCTTGAAAAGTTTCGCAAGAATCTGTCGTTCGGAATCGACTTTAAGTTATAGGTCCCTCCACTCATGTATAAAATTAACGCACACTACTTCAGTGATGTGAGAAGCTATGGCGTATTTCTGACTAAAGGGTTTGTAATGACCAATTATGCATGTACATAAGTACTTGTGCCTAAAACCTAAGAACTGAAAGTAAACGACCATTGAAAACGACATGGGTTCGTTGAATGGTCTCTAGAGCAGAGACCATCCAAAAAGTCATTATCAATAATGAGGTCCAAAATTAACGAATTTGGGACGACTAAGCGACTAGCGTTGAAGTCAACTACGGCGGTGAAATATTAAAATATTGCTTTGGCGACTTGGCCTAAGCAGATTTTTGGCAAAAACTCTGAGAGTAAATAAAATTGCCTTGAGAAAGCTTCTCAAAAATCTGTCGTTCGGAGTCGGCTTTAAACCGTAGCTGCCACGTCACTCATGTATAAAATTAACACACCAAACATAAGTGGTGTAAGAATTTATGTCGTAATCCTGACCAATTATGTGTGTATGTAAGTAGCAAAAAATGCATTGTGATAAGGTCCCGGTGTGGATTTTGAGCAGAAGATGTCGTCATTACATGCTCTTTTGAGAACATTGTTCTCCAGGCCTTATTTCTTCTTCTTATTTTTTGACGTCAACTCTCAGGATAGGGGTCATATCAACCATGCAGTGCATTGTGTTATAGGAAAACAGTAAGCACTATTTGTAGGAAAAAGGGAAAGAGGTAGGATAGTGCGCGAAAATTTCTTTTGTAATGTCCAGTGTATATACCTTCGTTAATTTTTGTAATAATTCTCACTTTCCTTTTTCCATTGTAAGTAATCGGGTATAATGTAGGACAAGTAATCACACAATCACAAAGATCCAGATTCTCTGATGAGAATCGAACCCACGTCTACGGCACTTGAAGTTTAGCACACACGCCAACTATGACATCGATGTAGCCGATGACTCTTTCAACGGCGACCACTGTGGGTCAATGGATTTTCGCCTCAATAGGACGACCTGCGTACAAACAATATGATTGCAACAGGACGGTGTTATGTACCACACAGTTCATTTAGGACATGGTGATGCCACGTGGATGTGGTGTGAACTAGTCACCAAGATTATGGGATTTTACTCTGTTAAACTTTTTCTTAAGTCATAGCTGTACTATCCGAACTACTGCGCCCTTGCCAACTTTCACATTCAGCCGAATTTATACGGCAGTCATGGAAAATTTAATACTTCGGATTTACTGCACCCATCAAAGCTGTGGTTTACAGTTGAAAGATGTTTTATTCCCTTCTAGATTAGTATGTAATGTCTTGGCTTATTATCTTCAACACAGATATCTCGAATAAAACAATGAAATGAAAAAATATATTTCCTTCGGCGACTTGCTTTTAGAAAACGTTTATTTGATGATTATTATGCAAGATTTCTTGGTAATTGGAATATTTCTTTGTATTTTCTTAGATTACAGAATTAATAGACAACATTTATGCAGTTTACACGCGTTTAATCGTTTCCAAAGAAACGATTTTCTTGTTTTCATTTAAATTATTTTTGATTTCTTTTTAACTATTCTGTTTATTATTTGCATTTCTTGTTAATTCTTTTGCATTTTAAAACACTTTAAAATTCTTTTAAAGAATTTTCTTTAAAATTTTCGATTTTTTTTCGAAATTCAAATTTTTCTGACTTTCCTTATTTTCTTTCAGGCCATTTGGCATTTTTCGTTTTAATTTTTTTTTTCTAAAACATTTCTCTCTTAATTGCTTGCATTCGATGCAGCACTCTATTTTTAATCCCAGAAACCTTTTTTTTTTTATCAGAGTTTTGTAAAAAGCTTCGTTCCTTAAATAACTGTGGCAACAAATTTTATTTTGCAAATTTTTTTCTCGTCTTTGGTGATGCAACAAAATTTATACAAAAGAGTTGCATTGACTTTTTTCAATTGCAAAAGCCAAAAGGCTTTTCAAGTAAAATTTATTTTTCTAAATAGTCTTCTTTAGGCGACATAATATGAAAAGGAATTTTATTTTCAGTTCATCACTCAAAATTCATGGAATTTAAATTGTAGTTTAACTATGAAAGAAGAATTTTTTTTAAAGAACAAAATCAATAAAAGGATTGCTAGATTGCTGTGTGTAAAAAATTTTTTTTTGAAAATTGCTTGTGGTAAATTATTTCGCAATTCCACTGAACGCTCAGCACATAGCTGAACTTACAGTTTCTGGTTTTACTTTATTTTTTTTTTTTAATTAAAAGCATATTTGTTGCAGTATTGTGATGAGTATCTCTAAGAATTATACTCAAAGACATAAACATCATGTTGTTGAAATTATTGCAATCTGCTCTTCAGACTGCAACAATGTTGCTGGTAGATATGAGCACCAGAAGCGATGTATGTTGCTAATATGTCCACTTACTATCTGCAACAAAGAGTGCTCGCATACAGAGTTAAAACGTAATTTTTAGTTTTTAGAAATGCAACAGAAAATAATTGTGCAGCAGAAAATTTTAGTGAGGTCCTGCATCACAGATTGGCAGTCCGCTAATCATCTTTTAAGTGCTTTAAAAATGAATGAAGTATCTAGTTGGGTGGATACATATGATTATGAAAATGTAACCACAATCAAGTTAGACACTTCCCAAGTGCTTGGTCATACTACTATCTGCCTAGTTAGAGGCTGTGCAGATGTACAGGGTGGCTGATATGTATTGCAACCAATTTCAAGTTGTTATCATTTGTAAACTGCTCGCCTGACAGCTGACAGATTTATTCCAGTGACAGTTCATTTTATTATTTATAAGCTTACAAAAGCATTTTGATCTATTGCATTCAGAAAAAAAGTTATTCATGATGGTATTCAAGCGTGCTTTATATTTGGCTGGAAAACCACAGGTGGCTATCGTAAGAGCCCTCAAACATTTAAATGTGAATAAATTTTTTGTTTCTCGTACCATTGCTCGTTACCGTGATACTGGCAGTGTTGCATGGCGTCCAAAAAGTGGACAAAGAAAACGGTAACAACACGAAATCGAAATCCATGCCGCAGTGGTAGAAAAATTGCTTATCAGCTGAACATCTCGCGGGAACCGATGCAACACATATTGAGAAATGAGCTTGGACTAAAGCCATTAAAGTTCCAAAAAGTGCAATAGCTTACCGATGGACAAAAGAAAGTTGGACTGGAAAGAGCCAAGGAGTTACTTCGCTTGCACGAATTGCTAGTTACTGAATTTGGTTTTCTGCGATGAGAAGCAATTCTAAATTAAGCAGTTTGTGAGTAAACAAAATGATCGGGTTTACTTGCGAAAGAGGTCAGCTAAAAATTTCCACCTGCGATTGGCCACCAGAACTCTCCGCTCGTATTCATCGACCATGGGGTCAAAATAAATGCCGAATATTATTGGGAAAATGTCTTAAAGGAAAATGTCATGGGTAGACAACCATTTCGGCTGTAGACCATGGACATTCCAACAGTACTCAGCACCATAGCACTCAGTACGCGTCAACCATGAGTGGCTAAAAAAGGAGGTTCCTCGCTTCATTTCTGCCTCACAGTGGCCACTAAAATCTCCGGATCTCAAAATTTTTAAAGTTTTGCACCTGGGGCATTTTGGAGAGTAAGGTTCTCACTAAAAAATACCAAATATCAAGACGGCGCTTCGCCAGGAATGGGCCAAAATACCGCAGATCCACTTTCGTGCGGCCGTTTGAAGGCCATAATTCGTGCGAAAGGTGGCCAATTAGAACAAATCTAAACTGTTTCTAAAACTTGATGTTATTTCCAACATTTTTTGCTTTTGAACAATAAAATAAAAAAAAAAAAATTAAAAATTTACAGCGCTTTACTTTGTTGCATTATATATTAGCCACCCTGTAGTCATCTAATCCTTACAATACCGCAGATGTGGCTTTTATTAGACACACACTACGGCATCATTGTGATTCAATTTTTTTTTTTTTGAATAAAAAATCAATTACAAGCTAAATTGGATAAGAAGAGACGTTTGGCAGAGACCATAACAGAGAAAATTTTGAATTACTTACCTAATTAGTCATTACAATGCTTTAGTCAAGATTACAACTTAGTTTCGCACAACACCCATATGGTGTGTGTTAATTTCATCTATAAGTGACCTTTGAATGATAGATTTTTGAAAAACATTTCATTGTAATTATATTTTACTCTCAAAGTTGTCTCTAAAAGACTTCAGAGAGAATTCAGACGTCTGAGCTATGGTTTGGAGCATGGGTTCTCATATAATAAGTCAGCACACTACCACTAGACTATAACGAATTGAATTTATTATTTCTTATGTTTTAATCGAGCTCGTAGTAAAAGCTTATAGGGTCATCAATTTCCGATAATTGCTCTATATAGTCATAATTACACTGGGCATTGGCTTACGTTAAACATATTCGACTTATTTTCAAACTCGTCATTATATTTGATTCTTAAATTCGTGTTGAATATTGATATGAGAGAAAGGGTTATCTTATGTACGTGCTCATAGCAATATCTGAATTGTCCACGACTGCATTCTACGATTGGTGGTCTTACAAGGCAGCTAACTCCCAAAGCCGTTGAAAATGTTTATTTTTTTGCGCTACAAGGTTAGTCAAGAGTACCGGGTTGACTATACTTGGCTGTAGGCATTTGAGGCTCTGTAAATGTAGTCCTTGTCATACGATTTGTTGGAATAATGCTCTGCAGACAAGAAATTAAACGAACCTATTTGATCAACAGCTGCTGCAGTACAAATTGTTGGTATTGTATGTCGTGAAAATTCTCGTCGTGAGCTAATCTCAAAACTACATAGTGAATCTACAGCCTATGCTCGCTCGTCTCAGTCACTGCAGCATACTATTGAAATAGTGCCACAGCGGCCATATCTACTCGAAGCGATGATCTGAACACCAGATTAGGCTTTTTGCTTTTGATAATGGCATGAATGGTTAAGGCGATATTGGGCAACTTTGACGAACTACGAAACTCATAAATACAAGATTGCACAATATGACCAATGGCGATAGATACCGTGCATGTCTATTATTATGATATTAATCTCTTGATATTCCCCTGCAATGAGCGCCTTCTAAAAATCGACATATAAGTGGTAGTGCAGAAAGCAGCTCCAACGTTTTTTACGTCATTAGGCTTTGATTTAGTAGCCGTATTCTAGATGGTAGCGTGTTATGGTTCCGTGGCTTGTAGACAAAATGAATACACACAAAACGGGTGCCATGGGTAGTTAGATTGTAGACCTGACTAAGGGTTTGTAACTTAATTACGTTAATAACTACGTATTGAGTGTTGATGTAATCTTCGTCAGACTTGTCAGGACAAAAACCAGTTTGCTTAATGTGGACCTTATTGGCAGTTACTTGTTGAGTAAATTCGAAATATCTTCGTTCTTTGATTAGGGCGCGGACGAAATTTATACCACCAACATATTTCACCTTATCTTCCTTATCTAAAAGGCATTCCACATTAGTCTTAAATTTTTGGTTTTGCATCCTTGTCTTTGACTTCCTATTCGATCCATAAAATTGTGTGTTGTAACCCGATGTGTTGAATGACAGTAACAGGAAGAGATTGTCTCTTAACAGAATATTTTCTAACACCCTGTATTAACTGGCATTTCATTTATTTTTTAATTTTTTTTTTATTTTTGCTGGACTGTTTTTAAAAGCCGAGAATAATTGCACTTAAGTTGTTTAAATCAAATTGAAAGACCTTCAAAGCATTTGTGTTCTGTTAGTTGCAACATGCACAACATCTGTGGCAACAATATTTCTTTTATTTCTATGATGCAAACTGTTGATGCATGCAACAATCAGCAATAAAAGCTGTTAAATAAGGATGACATTGTATTCAGTTGGGAGAGTACAAAGAGAAACAAAAAATAAACTCTATTACGTAAGAGATTTAAAACAAATCTTGGATATTTTAAAAATTTAATTAAAAAAATGCGTTTTATGTTGAGAATTTCTCTTCAAATGACATGTGGCACATTTCATTTCAATTTATTTTGCGCTCATAAGCCATTTTATCATTCAGTCTCATCATGCTCATCATTATTGCCAAGCATCATCAACATCAACATCAGCATCGGCATCAACGTTTTATTTCTCAAGTCTCAACAGCTTTAGAAGAAAATTAAGGAAAATTCTTCATTATCGCCATGATGATGTCGATGTTGCTGTCGATGACGATGATGGTGGCAGGGCATTGCGGTAGGGTGTGGGGTACGGCGTTGCGTTGTCATTTTTCGTTAAGCACCACTTACATACGCAAACAAGCGCGGAATGCCTCTGCTGCTTCAGCGTTCATTTACGTTCGTTCGTTACACTGATAAACACTTGTCGCAATAAATGTTGGCATTTTATTTCAACGTAGTTTTCTTTTTTCCTCATTTCAATTAAAACAAAAAAAAAAAAACGGAGAAAAACTCTGCCAAACGAAACGAAATGAAATATTCGTAACCAAGTCATATGGTCTCCATCTAATAGCACTACCCCGTACCACTCCATGTATGCTGTAAAAAAAAGAGAGAAAAAAGAGTAAGAAATTCTTGTAATTTTTTTTAAAAATGCAAGTTAAACGCTGATGTCGATGGATGATAAGGATGAAAATGTTGCTCCAAACTGATACCACATGAATGATACTGAATGATACACACACATACACACTCTTCGTTGGTACTTTGTTCGTTTATATTATTAAGAAAAGTAACGTTAAACATATGTACAGTAGCGAGCACAAAAAATGCAACACTGTGCCATATGATCTTTAATAAGATCTGTTTCAAAATAACGGTAACTAATTTATCTATTTTCTTTTGCTGTTAATTCTTTCAATTATAAGTTTTCAAAGTAACCACAGTTTATTCCAAATTCTGCTTTAAAAAGTTAAATATTTTTGAATTAATGAAAAAAGTGCAAATTTTTAGCGAGCAAAAAAAATGCAACATAATAAAAAAATAGTTAAAGTAAGTTATTTATTTAATTATAATTGAAAATTTCTTTTCTTAAATAAGTTATACAACATGTGTTTTGTAATAGAAGCAGCTCTCAGCTGACAGCAAAACTGCAATCATTAAAGCCTTAGAAGAAGGAAAATCCATGCGTGAAGTTGGACACCTCTTTGGTGTAAATCAATCCACCGTATGTCAGATTAAATCTCGATTTTCCTTGAGAAATAGTGTGGAAAGGAAACCAGGTAGTGGTAATCCTCGAAAAACTACTTCTCGCCAAGACCGCCAGATGATTGCACTGGTTAAAAAAGATCCACGAAAGACCGCAGTGGACGTTGCTAATTTCGCAAATGAGAGTCTCTATAGGAGTTCACACTGTTCGCCGTAGGTTGAAAGAGGCTAATTTGCATGCGAGACGACCCGCAAAGAAACCTCTCATCAGTGCAATCAATAAAAAGAAGCGCCTGGAATTTGCAAAACGTTACAAGGATTGGTCAAATGAACAACGGGCTAAAGTCTTATGGAGCGATGAAAGCAAATATAATTTGTTTGGCTCCGATGGGATAAATTTTGTTCGAAGACCGCCTGGACAGAGATATTCTCCAAGATATCAACTTCCAACCGTAAAACATGGCGGTGGATCAATAATGGTGTGGGGTAAGGAACGATATGTTTAAAAAAAATTATTGATTTTACGTCACGTATTTACAGGTGCGTTTTCCCGTGATGGGGTAGGTCCCTTAACTCAAATCGAAGGAAAAATGGACGCCAAGAAGTACTGTGAAATCCTTGGAGAACACATGCTTCCTCATCTGCGGGAAAAAATGCCTCCTGGTAGCATATTCCAACAGGATAACGATCCAAAGCACTCAAGTCGCTTAGCTCGAAACTTTTTAAGCGACAATGATGTCAATGTTTTGGATTGGCCATCACAGTCTCCCGATCTAAACCCCATAGAAAATCTATGGGAGCTATTAGATCGGGAAGTTAAGAGGAAACATCCGTCAAATAAGAGGCAATTAGAAGAAATTTTGAAAAGTGAATGGGAGAAAATATCCATTAACACATTAATAGCTTTAGTCGACTCTACGCCACTAAATATTAATTTTAAGATTTTTTTTGTAAGAATTACTATTTAATTTAAACACATTAAAATTTATGCTGTTGCATTTTTATTGCTCCCATGAAATTTGCACTCTTTTTAATAAATGACAAAATAATATATCATTAATTAAAAATATTTACATAATGTTATTGATAATAGGTATCTATAACTGTAGGGATTAATAACCCAAACAAATATTTTGAACTGGTCACAATTTTTTTAAAATTATCGCACTTAAAGATAATTTTACCCAATGTTGCATTTTTTGTGCTCGCTACTGTATGTACGTAAACGTGTATGGGAAGCAGGAGCTTAAATATAAGGGGTGGTGTTGGTGTTGGTGATGGTGTTGATGTTGATGCTGGTGTTTGGCTTGTAATTTAAACATTTAAAATTCGTTACGTTTCGTTCTCCGTTTTTTTTTTCGTCCTTTTTTATGCCATAAAAACGATCAATTGCTAGATACTTTTGCCAATGAGGGTAAGGCGTTGTAGTAGATTGTTTGCTTATTCAACATGTTATGTGTGTGTAGAAGTGTGTGCGTGTTTTATAAGAGGGGTCTCCTTGATGTCATCATTGCTGCTCTTCTTTTAATTTTTCTTCTTATTTTTTATTTCTACAAATTTATTTTCATTCTCGTTCATCTTGTGTATCAACATTATAAATAAAAATGTAAATAAAATGATAATGAAATTAAATTATTTTCTGTTTTTTTTCTTTTACTTTTCATGCTTAAAAGAGCAAATACTTATGGCATACGATAATGCGAATGCATACATTCGTCAACATACAGACAATACTCACGCATGAACGAGGGTAATTGAAGGAATTTTAGTAAGAATTTGAATTTGAAATAAAGTTGTCCATTTTGCCAAGATACTAATATGCGTAAGAGATCCAAAAGCATCTGAAGCATCGTAAAAAACCACTGTTTGATGTAGATTTTTGGTGCATATTTTTTTGAATTAAAAAATATTTCCAAGGCGACTTCCTCTCAGCAGATTTCTAGTAAAAACTTTGAGAGTAAAAAAAACCTAATCAAAAATCTTTCGTTTGGAATCGGCTTTACACTGTAGGTCCCACCACTCATATAAAAAATTAACACACACAAGATTTATGGCGTAAGAAACAAGGTCATAATTTTAACTGAATGTAGATTTTTCTTGTGGGAATTTCTTATCTTTTCGTACAACTCTTTTGGTGATAAAAATTATTGTATGCCACTACTGACACCATAATACCTCGCTCAGTTGTGCAACAACAGACATACACGAGTATATAACGTCTGTATAGACTATATCTTCGGTTATTCTCCTTGATTTCGCTATAGTTTTCTTTATTTTGATAACTATATTTACCTTTGAAATCGTCGTAGCCTATTAAGTAGTATGTCGGCTTATTAGACTGAAGGCACGAGTTCAAACCCCAGGTCAAACAACAAAACGAAAATATGAAAATATTTTTTCGGCGACTTCCTGTCAGCAGAATTCTGTCAAAAGTTCTAAAAGTAAATAAAATTGCTATGAAAAGCTTCTCAAAAATTTGTCGTTCGGAGTCGACTTTAAACTGTAGATCCCGCCACTTATGTACAAAAAAAAATAACACACAACATAAATGGTGTGAGAAGCTAGGTCGTAATCCTGACTGAACGGTTGTAATGACCAATTATGTATGTATATAGTTACCTTTAAGAGCTAAGGAAATAATGGTTAGCCTTGACGTTCTCCGATATTCAAGCCCAAAGATCATATTCTCATGCGCAATATGTCATGTTAAGTTTCTATACAAGAATGTAATTAATAATTGAATTTAATTGTTTTCCTTACTAAACAAATGCCCACCCTCGTATGTAAATAGCAACAGGATTGAAGAAAGTCATAATTTTCTTTACTTTTAAGTAAATATATGCAGCACCTTTATTCATTTAAAATATACTTCAACGCGCACTCTATTATGCTCATTTATACGGTAAGACGACCAGGCCTTGACACTTTAAGGCCCACTTAAAGGACCACTTTTGCGATGCTGATATCTCTATTTCTTCTCAGCTTGACGGAGCTATCATCTATTAATGCCAACGATATAGCTTCGTTTATCAAACTTTTTGGCTGGTTTTCCAGCTTAGGGTAGTCATGCTTTTGATGTGCAGTACTTGCGCTGACTAACTTCTTCCTGTTCCCTGGTGTTGGTAGAACTTGGTCATTACAAGAGATCAGTAACAAGTATTCAAAACGATGAGTAGTTTCGAGTCATACTTATAATTTCAGATACTTATACGCATTCATACTTATTTTGATATCATACTTATACTACGCATACCCAAAGTTGGAAGTACTCGTCGTATTCATACTTAACAATATGATGTTATTGACTTCGACTCGTATCTACTTAACATTTACACGTAGTACAAAAGAAATATGATTCGCGTACGAGCACTGCCATACTCACAAGAAGATTGTGTGGATGCTTCGCTTGTTGTCTTTTTCTTTCCTTTCTTCTTTGTTTTTATATGCAACAACAACAAATGCTGGAAATTTTTATGAATGATTCGAATCACTTGAATCACTTATAAGTATGTTTCTAAATTTATGAATCAGAATGAGTAGCCGTATGAATCAAATATATTTCGAATGTAGTGAGTTTGATGTCAACTTGTACTCATGCTCATTGTAACCTGTACTTATAAATCATTGTTGTAGCGAGTACGAATGAATCAGAGTAGTTGAATTTCAATTCTGTTGATTCACTCATACTCAAAATTGAATGAGTACTTATGAGTAGCGGAAAAACGATTCATTGCTAGTCATTACACAATTTGCATTCACCTGTGGCGTCACAACGGGCAGCTATATGTCCCCAAGTAAGCTTTATTTTTGATATCAGATCTAGTACTCCGGCCTAAACCTAAACCTACTGTTCAGTTTGTCTAGTTTGTAGTCTAGTTTGTAGTGTGTTGTTCGTAGATATAAAAATATATTTCTATCTGTAATTTCCTCTTAGCAGATTGCTGCCTAAAACTGTCATGTCCCGCCATTCATGTATAAAATTAACACACACAAAGTCATTGGGGTGAGAATCTTGACCGTAATTCTGACTTTTACTATCCGATAACTTTAGCTTAATACAGACTGAACTAATGTCTTTAAAGGCTAGATGTAAAGGAAACGTACATACAATGCGGTGCGAATCCATTACCAGATTATGATAACATTCCTCGCAAGTGTCTAAAATTGTCCAGCGAGATATTCGTCGCTCACTCAAATATGGATTCTTGGACACATGGACATTGACTGTAACACTACCGGCGACGAAATTGCAAAGGAAAACGGAAAGTGGAAATGAACTTCTACATCAAATGGGCTTTCTCGAATTGTCCAAGAGTATTGGGTATCTATAGAGGAGATTGCGAAATATTTGCCGTTTACTCTCATATGGATTCGTCCAGGAATATCTCGCTATCTCCTCTTGGACAATTTTAGACACTTTCGATGGATATAACCATTGACCATTGGACATTGATGGTAACATACTCGAGATGGACTTTTTTATGGCAAGTAGTAAACAAATGATCTCGCACCGCCGCTGTATATTCGAAGAAGCAGAATCTGCAGACAAGATCACAGCATATCTGCTTTGTCACTGCCCAGCGCTTGGGAACGTGGAATGAAGGACTAAAGAATGTCTAGAATATGCCTGCAGGTGTTGTATTGCTATGAGAAAGTAGGTACTGTGGGTGTTATAATGATGTATTATAGGGTCCAAGTAAGATGTGCTTTTTAAAACGGTTGCCAATTTAATCTAAAAATTATCGAAGCAGACCAGAAAAACGATTTCTAGTCATAAAAATATCGGCTATTAAATGTGAATGTATAGGCTAAACGACCATACCAACAAGCCATAAAGGACATAGAGGCAATGCCATTGGATAATCACTAGAAGTACTCTTTCTTTGATCTCTGGACTACATATCAAATCCTTTTCATTTACTGCATGAAATAAAGAAAATAAAATTGAGTATTGTAGTTGACAATGTAGCTGAAAGTCTTTGCAAGAAAATTTGAATTGAAAAGAAAAAATCACCATTGTTTAGAGGGTATAGATCCTCTTACCGTCATAATTGAATACATATTTGTTGTAAGAGTACAATTACTAAAAAGCTTTCAATTATAAAAAGTCAATGGGCGCCTATTTCCTGTATTACCTCCAGTTAAGATTCTGTTCCTTCTTTTTTTTTAAGACTCTTTAATGCATTACTCCTTGAATGTCAATGTGTTTAACTTGTATTTTTCGGGAACATTCATCTGAAGGATGTGTTATCGTAAGAGATATGATTGAGTATGTGTGAGCAGAGTGGTGGAGTATGAGTGTGTCTTTATGGTGAAGAAAATTTTCTTCTTGACTTACTTTCATAAACGAGATGGCATTTAATTTGTTGCTGATGCCAAAGCTGTTGCCTTTTTAACAGTCGCCTTACACTTGCTCGCTTCACATACGCTTACAGTCACAAAATCACTCAACCATTTACTCGTAACCGTGTACGAGTATTTCAATTTATTTTTATCCTTCTTTTTTTTTTCTTTCTGTGCCATTCATTTATTATGGGTTTTTCCTGCTCATCATTATCCTTCCGAAATAAAAAGTCTCCGGCTTTTGCTTGCTTGCTTGGTTTTTTCTTTCCTTTCTTCTCCTTTAGATTTCAATTTGTCTTTGTGAATTGCAAGAGTGTTTTTCTTTTAATGCTGTTGACTTCTTCTGTGTGCCTTTTTTCCCATTTTTTCGCTGGTTTTTTTTTTTTTTTTTTTGTTGTTGTTGTAGTGAATGAAAGACGCAAATGAAAATGTTTCCCATTTCGTGTGTGTATACTCAAAGAGCGCAAAGTAGGAGATAGAAGACAGGAGTATGATGATACAATTTTTTGTTTTGTTATCCTTTCAAAAGGATTCATTGAATACGTTTCAGGGTGATGATGATTTGCCCTTTTCTGTTGAGGCTTTAACCTTTTGTATTATGAAAACGTTGTCAAAACAAACACCTGTTACTAATTTTCAAGTTTTTCCTTTAAGTTTTTCTCTCCTTTTTTACGTGTCTCTTTGTACATGAAATAGTTTATGTTTACAGCTGCAAAGCATAAGCTTTGTATAGAGAGAGTGGTGTGGTGTAAATGACGAAGAAAAACATCTGGAAATTCTTCTTCTTATTACCAAACAAAAGGGAAAATTATTTTCATTATCATCTCCTCAGTACTATTGTAGTTGTCATCATCTTCATTATTCTCATGCATAGAACGTCAAAAAAAAACTGTCTTGACTTTTTGCAAATTAACACAGAAAATATTTAAACTGTAGCGGCAGTAGGAGAAGTAGAAGGAAGTGATGCTTGAAATAAAAGAAAAAGTGAAGGGAAAAATATTTTCATCAGCTTTAAATTAATGATGACGCTTTGAGAAGCTTCTAAGCGTATCAACAAGAAAAAATAAATCAAAAAAATTACGAAAAATTGAGGCCCAACGTAAAGCATATCCTTTAAAGCAAATAGGCTTGTTAAAGGAAAGCATTTTAAATTAAAAAAAATATATATTTCCTAATCTGGTTAAATATAGGGTTATTTCGGTTATTCCGAGTCTGACAATACTTACGTTATTATATTCTGTCACAAAATTCAGTATCTTGACTCCACTGAACGTAATGAACGTTTGAGCAACGTTGGAATTTATAGGAAATTTATTTCCAAAACAAAGATAATTAGTTGGACATTGTTTTGCAAAAGAATTATCTTTTCAAATGAAGCTTATTTTCAGATTGGTGGGTGCGTTAATAAACAAAATTGCCATATTTGAGGCTCAAAAACAAACCCCCTACGAGATATTACAAAAGTCAATGCACGGCTTGCAGAGGAGACTCTTTTATTTTTTGTCATGATATTATTGTGAGCGATGTTAGGTTTCTAGAGGATAGTGAAGGAGTGAGATGCCTTATATCTCATTCCACAATCGATTAATTACGATAAACGTTTAATAGCCCTTTAATTAGCCGAAATGATGATGTTCATTGGCTACCAAGAAGTTGCGAGTTGACACCGTTGGACTATTTTCTATGTGGCAGCGTTAAAGAAAAGTGTTAGACCAACAAATCAGAGACAATTGAACATTTAAAGTCTAACTTTCACTCGAAAAAGCATGCAAAATTTGGTTGATCGACCAAGTAGGTAATGTGTTGGCTCAAGACCCAGGTCTGCTATCTCCTATAAAACGAAATACAAAAAAATATTTCTTCGGGGACTTCGTCTAACAGATTTCCTGTAAAAACTTTAAGGGTAAATAAACGTTTCCATAAAAAGTTTCTCAAAAAAGACTTTTGCTTGGAATTATCTTTAAACTGTAGGGCTCCGCTACTTATGTATACAATTAACATACACACCATGGAACTATTGGAAATTTTAACCGATTTCTTGGCCAAAATTCAAAATTTTAATTTGTGCTTGATTACCAATAAAAATATAACAAACTAGGCATATATTTTTGAATTTCGCATTTATATTGACTAACTCTCACTTTATTAGTTGTTTTATGTTGTACAGTCAACCCTCCTATAACGCGGTACTCTCAGAATGCGGTTTCCATATAACGCGAGGCTGAAATTGCCATAACGCGAAACTTTTCATCCCATAAGTTCCTTCCACACAGCCTGTGAATGAATAGTAACCAGATATAGTATAGACGGTTTAATATAAGTTTTATTTTCGACGCAAAAGCTCAGTCGAGATACAGTACCGTGCAAAACAGTAGCAGTTGGATTTTCAATTTAAGAAAGCAATGAATGAAGATGAACCAAGTAAGGATAAATAATAAAAAATTGCATTATTTTAAAAGACTTTCTTAATTTTGTTGGAAACCAGTCTTTTAGTTTAGTTTTTATTTCATTTTTTTTATCAATCCTTATATGACTCTTTGAATTCAATAAAAATAATTTAAAACTTATCTTGCCTTTTGTATTTCATTGGTCTCCATATAACGCGGTACGAATGATGTAACTTTGTACTAATGCATGTGTTTCTTATAGCACGGCTTCCATACAACGTGGTAGACGGTTTCCATAGAACGCGCTACGAATTAGACTGGTTTGTACCCGATATCTGAGTTTCTTATAGCGCGGTTTCCAAATAACGCGGTACGCACTCACCGCGTATTTTATGTATGTGAGCTATTTTATGTATGGCAAGAGAAACATTTCCCAGTTAATAAAAGAGTAGCTGTATGTGACCACTTCTTGTCATATGTTAACGAAAATGGTAGTTGCCAAAAATATAAAGCAATATTTAAAAGAGTAATCTGAAATATTTCGCTCAAATATGATTAGGAAATGGCGTAAAAGCGGTAGGAGTTTGAAAGTTTTTAAAGTACAGTATGTTGGTTGGCTTAAAGGCAATTACTTATTAAAAGTAGGTGAAACAAACCCTGTCTCCATTAATTCAAAACGTGGACAATCGCAATTAATATTTAGGCAAAAATCTGAGAGAACAAAAAGTTGATGTTGAACCCCTAGTACATGCTGAAATGAAGGCTGCTCGTAAATGCAACAAATTAGATTTAACAATGGTTTTAAAAGAGAATGACAGTACTCCGACAAGAGCAGCCAAAGTACGAAAACTTATTTCAAAACCACCACCAACCAAGCTATTCGCTGATGAAGCTCTAGCCTTTTTAACAGACAAACGGGTCAAGCACTAACAAAAATTGTAACTTCCAACAGAAGTAATCCAACTACTAGGATATCATCAAAATACAATAGAAAATGGCCAAACAAATGCAGTAAATTCGGAGAGCGAAGACGAGGAATTAGAAACGTATGCTGTTCTGAACCCATATTTTTTAAATTTCAATATTTGATAATTTGGAACTGGAAAATTAAATTTTTGAATAAAATAATCTAAAACATAACATATTTTGCTTAATTTTTAATTTTGTAAAATTAATTTCTATTTCTAAAAGTTAGTGGACACTCAAAAAAAGGATTAAAAACGATTAATGAAACCATGTAAGATATACTAATCTAGATCAGATTTTGGTCCGGGAACCTATTACAACTGATTACTAGTTCAATTTATTTTTATGTTTACTAATTTTTTTTTCGAGGGTATGAAAAAAGTTAATGGTGTCTTCCTCCCCCTTAAGACACTTCTTAAAATCAAATAGCAAAAAATTATTGAAATCGATCTAGCCGTTTGGCTATTTTGGCCAATAAAAGGGGTTAAATAGTGCATAGGTAGTGTGAGAAGATAGGTCATAATGCTGAATGAAGGGCTACAGTGATCAATTATATGTGTATGTGGCTGCACTCACGAATATTGGGTTTTTCTTGTACTCATGTTAAATGAACATCTTGTTTTTCAATATTTGTTCAGATCGAAGTAATATTTCAGGTTAAAAACTTGGGTTTTATTTGGTAATTCATACACTATATCTCTTCCATAAAATATCGTATCGAAGATTGTATTATTTCTAGTGCAAATCAATCACGTTCAAAATCTTTTTAGGCAGTTTTAAACCCAATTTTAATCATTAAAACTTATTAAGTCTGTACATACATGGTCACTAATTCAAAAACTTTCAATCTTATTGAGCACACTATGCGATAGTCAAACAGAAGTTTCTTTTTACTACGTCCACTTGAATAACATTCAAGTTTTGTGGTGACAAAAAAAAAAGCACTCTTTGAGGATTCTTTGTGGAGAAGCAGATTCAAAAGAAATTCATTTTCTTTAACTCTCTTAAGGATGCGCTGCTATTCATTCATAATAGAATAGAAAACATGACATTTTCTGTAGTTGTCAACACTTACTTTCACTGTCACAAGCGCACTTTTGTTGGTTTTTGTAATGTAAAACACACACATACACACATGCAATTATGTCATTTATATTTTACTTGTAAGTAAACAAATACCAACACAAGCATGCATTCAAGAGACAGTCAGTCAAAGGCTAGAGGAAGCCTCTTTATCTCTAGCCTAAAAACATGGCTGTATGTGTGTGGAGCATTGAAGAAGAACATGAATGAACATTGCACGAGTTAAGTGTGACAACAACTACTGCTACTACTACTACTACCACTAAAGAAATGTGTAAGTCAGTGTTAGCGTAGCATAATGTCGTTTGTAAGGAAAAGTTTAACGAAAAAAGGTGAGAGAATGTTTGTTGACAGCAACAACAACTGACATTGCAAACACAAGAAAGGAAAAACATTACACATACGCATGTAAACATTTTAACTATTAAACAAACACTCATACTTACGCACTTTCTGTTCAGTTTTCCCTGAGTACGTTGTCATTATTTAACAAAACATAAAAAAAAGTAGAATAAAAAATGAATGTCATACAAAGAAAGAAGAGAAATTACCAACAACAAACAACACAGAAGAGCGTTGACAATAAAAAAAAACAAGAAGAAAGACAAAAATGTTAACCTTAGTTAAGTAAAGGTAAGGCTAGTTGGGATTTTGACTCTTTGACTCTACTAGGGTCACATAAGATTCCATTTTAATAAAGCACACATTAAGGCTGCCACTTATCAATCATCCTGATAGTTTTATGAAGGTTTGGATTCTATGCGAATGACCTTTGGCTAGATACCTTTTGTCAATAAATATTGGGCACTCAAAAGTCCTTCCTCTTAAATACGCAAAGGCCGGAGAATAACGCAGAATATATTTTGTAATCTTCTCTTCTTTCTCTTCATTATAGTTTCTGCAAAAGTTGTTGTAGGACATTACCAGTCTCTTTTCAAGACGTGTGTCCCGTTAATGCTGCTTTGAACATTTCTAGTTGGCATCTTTTATCTGTAGTCGCCGTAGTCTTGTAGGTACTGTGTTGGCGAAATATGGGAAGGAATATTTCTTTGACGAATTCCTCTTAGCAGATTTCTGGTAAAAGTTCTGAGGTTCAATAAAATTGCCGTAGAAACTTTTTTAAAAATCTGTCGTTCGCAGTAGACTGTAGGTCCAACCGCTCATGTATGAAATTAACACACGTGACATAAGAGGTGTGAGAAACTAGGCTGTATCCTGACTGAAGGGCAGTTATGTATGTTGCATACAAATATTTGCGTGGTCAGCAATTCTTGAGAGGGTACCCATAGAAGGTTTAAACCGATAGTCGGGATTAGAACCTAGCCTCTCACTCCACCGCTAATGTGACGTAGAGTTTAAACATCGAATCCAAACGACAGGTTTAAGAAATGTTTCATGGAAATTGTATTTACACTCAGAGTTTTTGCCAGAAGATTACTGGCATGAAGGCACCGTTTTACTTCGTTTAAAGCTCGATATCTGAAATCGCCGTGGTCTCGTAGATAATGTGTTGGCTTATTAAACAAAAGGCCCAAATTCGAATCCCAGGGCAGACATCAAAACGAAAATATGAAAATATTTCTTTGGCGACTTCCTCTCAGCAGATTTCGGCAAAAACTCTGAGAGTAAATATAATTGCGATGAAAAAGCTTCTCAAAAAATCTGTCGCTCGGAATCGATATTAAACTGTAGGTTCCGTTACTCATGTATAAAATTAACCCACATGACACGAGTGGTGTGAGAAGCTAGAACGTTGTACAATAGGTCTATTCGACCTCTGGGTACTGTAAGTGTCGCAGTTTATAAATACATGTCTCCTAACCAAACCTAGATATCTGAACTGCATTTTCAGATATGCCAAGGCACTAGCTATTAGATTAAGGCTATTATTTGTGAATACATGTATGGAAAATGGATCTTTAACAAAAATTATTCAAATTGAACTAATTTTTATTTGTGGTCTTGATATTATTGATGGTGAGCTAATAAAAAGGATTAGATTGGCTGAATGGGGTTAGCCCCAAATCCTTTTATTTAAACGAATTTGAAACACCCAATTTTACACAAACACACATGACAATAGAAAAAATTAAAAAAAATAAAATAAAAACAAACCAAAAGAATAAAAACAGAAGAAAAGAAAGAAACAATTCAATAGAGATTAAATGAAATAATCGCAAACAATAACACAAGCAACGAAGTGTAACTAATGCCAGCAATCACCACTACCCCATTCCCCTTAGCCTAGGCAATTCGCTACAAATAAATTCAAAATAAAGGACACATACGCTTACGCAGTATACACAAATGCGAAATCGAAATTTCGTCAAATTGCCTCTTTCCTCCTTTTTATAATTTCTTAATGCCATGAGTTTCATTGAAAGCAAAACTAGAAAAGAAAACCCATAGAGTGAGGGAGTTGAAGAGAGTGGTGGTTTAAAATTTCAACACCCAAAAACATTTACGGCCTGTCTGTCTGTCTTTCCGTGGGAGAGAAATGGAAATCAAATTGTGACTTTTTTCACTACATTCTTAAGCATAAGTTGGGGTTGTATGAGTGTCGTGGTTGGGGTGGGGTTACAGTGAAATTTAGTCGTTTGGCAAAAACAATTGCTGGCATTTAGTTACGCACAATGCGATTGTAGTGAAGATTAAATGAATGAATTTGACTTCAAATCCTCCTCCTTATGTTGCTCGATTTTCTCCATCCCTGTTGCATGACCCATCAGACACATTCGTAGTCAATCTAATACGGCCAGTTTTGGAGATGCATTCAAATTGATAAGCACCCCAAAATATCACCAGGGAGCCACTTTACGCAGAGCGTATTTATGGCATTGTGTGTTTAATTTTTTATTTTTTTATTGTAGAAAGTAAAACAGTGGGACAAAAGAAGGAAAAAGTTAATTGGTTTTAACAAAAATTCGGTATTGAAAGCTTTGTCTTAAAGAGATTTTGAACTTTATCGTTATTTCCCATACCTACACTTGAAGTGCATGGACGTCATGATGTCTAATTGTAATGTAGTAGATCACACGATTAGTGAAGACTACAACGCCCAATAACTGTTACATTGAATTGGTGCACGTTTTATCGTTAGCACTTATCATTGAACAGAATTGGAATGATCCGTGCAAAGTTGCAATCTACATTTGGTGACAAGGTATTATATATATATTTCCCATATTTTTGTTCCTTAAGCTGGCTTCTCTTCCTTCTACATTATCTGTCATTTATAGTGGATTTTCGTATATCCCTACAATCTTGCGGCATAGAGTTCGAAGGAGTGCACAGTAATTGTTAGACGCCACCCACCCCCTACACACTTCAATCATTTTCACCCCGCGGGACTGCCTTAAGGTATTACTTCGCGGAGGGCTGGGTAGCTCGAAAGCTTTATCACATCATCTCAAATTTCGCCTTCGTTCCTTCAATTTTCGGAGTACCATCATCACTTGAGCTATATTCTTACTATATTGGCTCCATAGCGTCCTAGAATTCAACAGCTCCTCTTTGAGCCGGTTTGGTTCTAATCTAGTTTCTCCGGGCCATCTAAATCTGGGGCAGTATGTTAGAGTATGCTTCGCATCTTCCTCTTCGTCTACACAGTTTGGACATACAGGGGAAGTATCATCTACAAATCTGTGCAGGTACTTAATAAAACATCCATGACCAGTAAGGAACTGGGTCACGTAGTAATTCCGCTCGCAATGTTTATTCTCCATCCAAAGGGTTATAGAAGGGACAAGCTGAAATGTCCATCTTCCCTTTAAACTGCTCTCCCATCGTGACTGCCATTTGCGCATGGAAGTCCTTCTTTCCTCCGCTTTTATATTCGCTGTCCGTCCTGGATACTTGAAGCGGCGAAAGTATATCAGCCTCATCTCATCCGAAAATATGTCCATTGGTATTGCTTTTACTAATGCCAATACCGTTTCATCAAACACTGTCCTGAAGCTACTTAGCCATCTAATTGCGCTTAGAGTGCCTCCGACCACATGGGGCAAGCATACAGCATTATCGACGTTACTACCGCTGAAATTATCCTCCTCTTGAATGGACCTGGTCCTCCAATATTTGGCATAATCCTCGCCAGTGCTCCCTGCGTTACAGATGCCTTTTCGCCGATGTATTTTACGTGCCCCTTGAAGTGCAACCAGTCGTCGATAATCACTCCCAGGTATTTCATTGCCCTCTTTGATTCCATTGCTGTGCCTGTGCCATTGCAGTATCTAGAATGTCTACAACAATAAATGCAACATCATCAGTATAATGTACAACCGACACATTGTCGGATAGTGTAGATCTCAATATGTAGCTGCACATCGGATTCAACATAGTTGGCCTAAGTACTCAGCCTTCTGGAATGCGGACTGTGACAGTTTCGTTTCTTACTATAGTGTACGTTGAATCGCTAATTATCCGTAGAAGGTACTTAGGTACGCAGAAACTCTGCAACGCTATAAAATGAAAACACTTTTCGATATCCATCTCATTTAACTTTATCTTTATGTAATCAACGCGAGTCTCCTGCACTACGATGGATAAAGTTGACCGTAGACTTGACCAAATTACAACCCAAACTACATTTCGAGCACACAAAGGTTCAAGTCTTCCAACAAGCAGTTTACTCAAGGTATTGGGCTCTATTCATAGTCCTGATCTATATTGTTGATCTTCTTTCTATCGTTTCTTTGCAAACCCTTGGAAATTGAGTCGTGAAGCCTTAACAAAGGAGAGGAGGCACTCTTAGCTAAACTACAGATAATCTCTGTATACCTTCGGATTGTTAAAAATGCACGCAAAACAAATACCATTTGGTGACAGGCATGAACGACATCGTCTTTCCCATGTTATTTGGATATTTGGAACACAGGACAGTAATTTTCTTAGAATGAATGGGCGCTCTACTCCCTACTCTCGTATGGAGGTCAGTACCTCATAGTATCTTTTAATACTTTTTGAGCGCTTAGGCCTTGTACTGGATGTGGATTTCTTAATGCTAGTGGGACTTTTATTATTTTTTATCACTTTTTAAACGATACTATAATGCACAGTGCTGTTATAGTTTTTACTTTTGATTGGTTATTGAACCGCATATTTTGTTACAGAATTAATCGTTCTCCAGATGCTCGATTTGCAAATGCTACCCTTGCTGGCCGGCCAGCAGTATTCTTATTCCTACGTTATTAGCAAACTTAAATCTGATATCCAAAATCATAATTCTGTAGCCTAGCAGCACTGGCCAATCACTGAAAGTCCATAAAAAATATTTTCGTTTACATTTGAAATCAATTTTATTTCCACTGTACTTTGCCATTCGCTGTAGTGTTGCTGTTACTGTAGTCCTTCGTACAAAAAACTATGGAAACGTATGCGTAAGCAACGAAGCGTTAAAGGAATAAATGAAACGTAATTGAGCTAAGCAAAATATACAGGCTAAACAAGACATACGTACATACGTATACGTACGTATAATATAAACACAATGAATCTTCGCTCCCCCCCTGTCTTTTTCCGTAGAAAAACCTTTAGAAGCGCTTAAACTTATAGAGACATAAAGGCGTATATTATGACGCACACACATACATTAAAGAAAAACATGGCTCTCATGAATGTGTGTGTATGAGTGTGTAAGTGAGTGTGTATGGGGAATGATCTTATTGGCTTTAAATTATGATTTCTGTTGGATGGAGCGTCAAAATCAAGTTATCTTTTTATGTATTGCTATTGTTATTGCTATTGCCATACTTATTGTTGTTGCTGTTGTTGTAGCTTGTAGTCAGATATTTTTTTTATGGCATCATTGTCATTGTGTAGCCATATAATTCGATAATATTTTTCATTGTTTTTGTTGTTATATTGGCCTTTTTTTCCGTTCTTTTTTTATTTCAATTCTTTCGCTTCTTTTGTTTGTTTTTGTTTTTGATTTGAATAAAATGATAAGTTTTTACTATTATAACGGCATTCATTCATTCGTTCACGCACACATACATATACACTTAGCTTGTATGGTTAAATACATATGCACACGTATAACCATTCAATATTTCGCGTACATTACGCATACACTTATGCGTACACATTGATTAGATCCTTTTATATTACGTTTATCTTTGTATTTGTGTTTGGGTGTATGTATTTATAATGTGCATGTATGCGTACACTAACATATATGCGTGTTTTCCTGGGCTTTTATTTGTTTTCTGTGTGTGTGTGTATTTTTCTTTGACGATTCGTATCCGTTTTATGTTGTTAAACAATTCAAGCGTATTTATGAGCTGATAAAGTGTCTCCAGAGAATGCGACAATGACTGCAACAACAACAACAACAACATTACCATGAACAAAAACAATATAATGGCCAAGTTATAAATAAAATAAAATAAAAAAAATCTGTTTAATTTTTTCTTGCCTCAATTTTATTTTTATTGTTATTGTGCAACATGTTGACTGTGATTATTGAATTGATTGAAATTTAATCTGGGTTATGTGGCGGTTTAAATTTTTTTGCGTTAAAATAAATATCACAAGAGCAATGAAATAAGTGCTAAGGTTGCAGTCCTTTTCCATACATGGTTCAACAACTATTCTATGCAATTCCTCTCCATTCCCTTTAGTCCCTTAAGCAACCTATCTATTCCACAGTTTTCCTGAAACATATTTTTCGGGCAATTAGAAATGGCCTTGGCATGCTAATAGAAAGAGTGTTGACTTCTTAAAACTGAAGCCATGGTTCGATCAGACAGGTCAAACATCAAATAAAACAACAGAAAACGAAAATGAAAAATAAATTAAGGTTGCTGTCAAAAACTCTAAACGTAAATAATATTGCCATGAAAAGTTTCTCAATAATATCTCGTTCGGAGTCGACTTTAAAGTGTATGTCCCGCCGCTCATGTATTAAATTAATACAAACAACATAAATTTGGTAAAAATAAAAGCTAAGAACTTTAATTTGCCAATATTATTTGCCACGCCTTCTTCGAAATGTGCAAAATTTTGTTAGTTTGGCCAGTTGACTTTCCGGTCCTTTTGTTGCAATGCTGTAGGGAGGCGGGATGTTCACGCAGGCAACCCTAATTTTAAGCTTAGTTTAAGTATTTGTCAGATTGTGAATATACACACTCTATCCATCTCCAAATCATAAGGTACGTTTGTTTGTACTCTTAATTAATTTAATTTTTGTATAAAAAACTAATATTCGTTCTATTTTAATATTCTCGAAAAATTTTATATTTCCACGCTCATTCCCACAAATAAATTTTGCTTATACGGCACCAATCATGAATTTAGAAGCAAATAAAACTGAGAACCAGAAGTTTAAATACATTGTATTATTTGCCACGCCTACTTCTTCTTCTTTTTCTTCGAAACGTCAAAAGTTAGAAGCTACTACATTTAATCGATCTATATACGATTCAGTGGGTGTGGCACTATTGGGTGTTAGGAGAAAATATAAGTTTAAGTTCTCGTTTGCTATCAAATTGATTAAAATTGATGCTAAACAGGCAAAGTTTTGCCAGTTTGCATTTAATTTGCTTAAATATCTTAAAGTGGGCGTGGAAAAAATTGTAATAATTACAATGAGAATGAAAGTTAACAGTTTCTAGCCTTTATTTAATACCAATTTTATCAGAATTCCTTCCCGGGTTTTGAATTAATAAGAAGATAAAGAAAATACTTTACCAAACGCCCTATTGCTACACAATTCTGTTCGTCTGGTAGAACACCCCAAATTTTTGAGATAAAATTTTCGCAAACTTTTTTGTGTTGGATATGTGTGTGTGCCTAACTAGATGGATGAGTTTGCAAAGTATTTTCTTTAACTTCCTATAACTTTGTAAATAAAGCACCAACTTTTATAAATTTGGTATCAAATAATAGGCAGAAATGTAGTTCTTTGATTCCAGGGCATAAATATTAATATATTTGCCACGCCCATTTATAGATATTTAAGAAAACTAAATCAAAATACTTCAAACTTTTCCTATGCAGCATCAATTGCCACAAATAGTAAATAAAAGCTGTGAACCCGGACTTTTATTTGCTTATATGATTTGCCACACCAGACTTTTGGTTCACTTTAATACTTGAGGCAAACACGGTTTCCAGGTTTGTTGAGAATTAAATCGTCATATTTTCTATAGAAAATCGTCAACAGAAAATCGCCAACATGTTTTGGAAAATCATCAAAAACTTAAGACAACATGCGATATTATATGTGCGAGTGAAGTCAATTCGAAAGTTGCATATAATTTTTCTTGAAGTGAATGTTATTAGCATGACTCCCCTAAGTTGGAAGTCTGCCTGAAAGCTTTATGATCGTAAGCTATATCCTTGATATCAATAGATAATACGTAATGGCGAGCCCAACAACTTAAATCTACATCTCGTGAGAAATGGGAATTTGGAGGGAAAATGGATAACAGTTTTCTTCCCTTCAGCAGATTCACAGCCTGAGTGGTAGTTGTTCGAAGGGATTTGCACTCTTTCCACATGTAATCCTCTGACCTGTGAGCATGGCCACCGTAATCGAAATGTCTTTACGACAGGGGTTTTAAAGGTGGTTAAAACGTCTCCTGTGTCCAGAAGCACGACTCAGTTTTACTTTCCTTTTCTACTTACAGAAAATAAAAAAAAAAAACATTGTAAAATACTTAACTAGCCAGACTTAAATAATCAGGGCCATAAATATATTGATCCTCTGGCAGTAAAATTGAGAAAACATAACAAAACGGTTGTTTTCTAAACTGAGATTCGATTCGTTATGAAATCTGTATGGCATTTAAAATTCTGGCATTTATTTCTAGTGAAAAAGAAGATTTTTTTTTCAGTTTTCTTAAGTCAAATTACCCGTGTGTCATGTTATGACGGAGTGACACAATATTATCATAAACATTGAAAAATTTGTTACCAAATCTCACCACCATTACCAATAACATGAGATGTCAATTGAATTCTTATTCTGTGTTTTTTTTCCTTCTTTTTTTCCACATTTTTGTCATAATCACGCATACGAAATGAAAAAGAAAATCTTCACTAAGAAGCGAAAATTCGAACAGATGGCAAGTGTCATCACATACTCTCACTGTGTATTTACTAACAGCATGATGGTGATGATGATGATGATAATGATATTGATGATGATGGCGTCTCAATGATGTTGGTTGGTTGGCATTGAGGCAAATGATAAACTGAGGTTTCATAAAAGCGGAAATGATGGTGATGATGATGAGAATGATGTGAATGACATAAAAATATTTTTGCATAAAATCCATGATATGTTCATACTTTTGTCACACTTTCAATGCAATGCAATGCAACAACAGAAAGTATTTGTGTATGTGGCACTAGAAATATTAGCATGACATTGGATGTATGTGTGTGTGTGGGTGTGTATATGTGTATTGTTGTCCCAATAGTAACATTGAATTTAGTTACACTCTTAGAGAGATGCAATAGCAGCTGCTGCTGTTACAATTGCTTGGTACACTGGCGTGGCATTGCCGAAATACAAGTTTACGAGTTGCAAGTAAGATGAGTTGCAAATGCCAAGATATTGTTGTGACAACTTTTGGCAGCACACTAATAAGAATGATGACATTATACTGATAAAGAAGAACATACACACACATACACATACACATACATAGAAAATTATTTCTTCTTCAACACTTGCTTACAAGTTTGCCACAGAATATAAAAATAAAATTCATGATATTGAGGCTTAAAAATATTCACATGGCAGTTGCATATGGAAAAGGAAAAAAAAGGAAAGAAAAACGAAAGTCGCAGATAGAAAATCATAAGAACGAAAGTTTCAACATCATTGAGGCAATAAATTTTCTTGTCATTCGTAAGTAAAAACTAATATTTTATGCAAGAAAAAAAAAAAACCAAACAGATGATAAAATAAAATCGTTTCCATACGAAAAACTTTGGGTTTTTTCTATCACCGGAGAGTATGGCATTGTATAGCAAAGAAAGCAAAGAAAAGGAATTAATTATTTTATTTAAAATAGAAAGGAAAATAAATTTTTAGTAACATTTGAAAACAGCAAATGGCTTTTTTCTTTTTATTAAGTTCCAAAACAACTTTAAAGTAAAACAAATGAGAAGTATTCTCATACTTTTCTTCATGTTAGAAATTTCTCTTGCAAACCCTTTAGTCTTCACAATCTACGGAATTTTGCGTTGACTTGCTCAATGACAGATCGATTCTCAACGGTCTAATCGCAAAAATTCTGACGGTAACTAATTATCAAGAAAAACTTCACACCTCAGTCGTTCGGACGCTCACGCATAAAAACAACGCACTTAATATGAATGCCGTAAGACGGCAGACCAGAATTTTGATTAAAGGTTTCTAATGTCCAACGTAGAGGTGGCTATCTGTTCTAAGAGTTTGAATAGGCACTCTTAGATCACATTGAAATACAACATTTTAACATCCCAATTAACGTCTGAAACATTTATAGATTCCGATGAAGCATCTCAGACTATAGATTGGGCTTTTTCTTGTTGTGTTTTCTTAAGTCCCAGATGTTTGTGAATCAGCTACAAACCTCTGCAGTCCTTAAAGCCAACGTAAAGCATATAATCGGTCAAATTCAGCCAGATTTATACACCAGAGCCGATGTACTCCATCTAGAGAAGCCACTGTAGTATTCGACATATTTTGGCATCAATAGCTCTTTTAATGTTCTTTCATTTTCTATCAAATTTGCCCAGACTATTCTATAAGCCACTACGAACTGTACTGTTTATTCACTCCGCTTCAAATCTTTGCTAAATATTCTCTTCATCTGTTCTTTCGAGGAAGCCCATACAAGGCTTACTGCTGCTGTATGGGCTAAAAGATGGCGTAAAACATTAGAATCGCAATGGAATGGAATGGAATCAGTAGAAGAGGACCACCCAATTTATATACAGAAAAAGCAGATGCGGAACCAGTTGAACTGTGGAAGAACTGGAATAAAGTAAAACTTGGACCCAGAACTGTAATACTATGTTCACAAACTCTATACATACATCGCCATACTCAATATAATTGGTTATTACAACCCTTCAGTCAGGATTACGATATAATTTCTCAAACCAGTAATGTCTTGTGTATTAATTTTAAAAGTCCATAAGTGGGCGTGGTAAATATAATAAAATTTACGCCCTGGAATGAAAACACACATTTTTACCTTTTATTTGATACCAAAATTATAAAAATTGTTGCTCTACTTACAAATTTAGAAGAAGTTAAAGAAAATACTTTACAAAAATCATCCATCCAGTTCCATACACACACATTCAACACAAAAAATTTTTGCGAAAGTTTCATCTCAAAAATTTTTGGTATTCTACCAGGCGAACAGAATTGTGTAGGAAGGGGGTGCTGGGCAAAGTATTTTCTTTATCTTCTTATAACTTTAGAACTCGGGAAGGAATTCTTATAAAATTGGTATCAAATAAAGTCTACAAACATTAACTTTCATTCTCATTGTAATTATTACAATTTTTGCCACGCCCACTTTAAGATATTTAAGCAAATTAAATGAAATTCTGAAAACTTTGCCTGTTTGCCTTGGCAGCAAACGAGAACTTAAACTTATATTTTCTCCTAACACCCAATAGTGCCACACCCACTGAATCGTATATAGATCGATTAAATGTAGTAGCTTCTAACTTTTAACGTATCGAAGAAAAAGCTTCTTCTTTTTAGAGTAGGCGTGGCAAATAATACAACGTATTTAAAGTCCTGGTTCTTAGCTTTTATTTACTAGAAAATTCATGACAATTGTTGTTGTAAAATCAAAATTTATTTGTGGGAATGAGCGTGGAAAGATACAATTTTTCGAGAATATTAAAATAGGTCGAATATTAGTTTTTTATACAAAAATTAAATTAATTAAGAGTACAAACAAACGTACTTTATGATTTAGAGATGGATAGAGTAATAATTCTCTTTATGTTTATATTCAAACAATGTTATTAACAATTCACAATCCTAGAAATACTTAAACTAAGCTTAAAATTAGGGTGACCTGCGTGAACATCCCGCCCCTTTGCAATATGGCAACAAAAGGACCAGAAAGTCAGGTTGCCACAGATAAAAAATAACAAATTTTATAAATTCAATTAAAAAAGGATAACATACATAATTGGCCATTACAACCCTTCAGTCAGGATTACGACCTAGCTTCTCACACCACTTATGTTGTGTGTGTTAATTTTATACATGAGTGGTGGCACCTACCGTTTAAAGTCGACCTCGAACGACAGATTTTTGAGAAGCTTTTCATAGCAATTTTTACTCTCAGAGTCTTTGCCAGAAATCTGCTAAGAGGAAGTCGCCGAAGAAATATTTTTTCGTTTTGATGTCTGACCTGGGATTCGAACCCGGGCCTTTTGTCTAATAAGCCAACACACTACCCACTAGACCACGGCGACTTATAACTTACAACTTTTGGAAATCATTGAAAAACGGATAAAGAGAAATAACAAAAGGAAATACGAAAAGGGGAACTATTTTCCGAGTACGTTTATTACTTATATTAAGCAGCCATGAATGTCTCATTACAGCTAGTAGGCTGAGCTGCACTCGAGAGAGCCTGGCTGTTGATTGCGATCCTCTTGTTTTTGCTATAGTTCGGTTTGCGCTCTTCAGCAGCGCTCTTCCTTCGCGTTGGCTCGCTGTCAGTTCCTCAATGGAAATGCAGCATAGTATAGTGCTCCTGTAAGTATTCCATACGACGTTCCCTGCCGGACAATTCAAGCAATATTTGAGTGTTTTCACGATGCTTAACTTTTTAAAACGGCTCATACGATAGAAAGTGGGGTATTTCCGAAATGGATGATGTACCGAGAATAATTTAAATTTTGAGTAGGAGGCAAGAGTAACGTGGTTGAGGTTATTATTATTGGGATATTAGTAGACGGGGTGCAAATTCCGACAGCTGTGAATATAATAAAAAAAAAAAACGAGTAAAGTAAGAGAAAAAATTAGTTTTGCTCGTCATTGGGAAACAGCATGAGTTTAACTATTGACCGAGTCAGAACGCCATTGGCGATTCTAATATCGGAACAAATCAAGGCCGCCATTCGATTCAACCTAATAATTTTTTTGGAATTTTTATTACATTATATTAATTGTGATTAAGCTTTTCAACTGATATTTAATCTGTCATGGGTAAAATAGTTGTAGAAAATAATAAACCTAGGACACCGGCTTCCAGTCACTGCCACTGGCTAGCAATGATTTTTAAAATTAAAACTGAAAATAATTTCTTAGATTTTCTTTTAATTTAAGAAAATACATCTTTATACGGCTACTACGCCTAAAAGTGTGCTTTATTTTTATTTCTATTTTGGCAATTCATATTTTTGCCCCCCGCCCCCACTAAAGATATTACAAAAATAAGAAAAAAATTTATGCAAACAACTTCAGAAATCATAGGAAAAACAAAAATCGGACGGAAAAAAAAACTTTGAAACTGGGGCAAAACAAGTTGAAACAAATTTGAATATATTTTCTAGCACATTAACAGGATTTTATGCCAAACATTCAATTGAATTGTCATGTCAGTACATTGGAGAAGGGGAAATAAAAAGATGCGGTAAATAAAAGAGAAATATTTTCAATAAAATGTATAGAAGGGGATCCATATATGTACGTATGTATGTATTCATCAAACGATAAGAGATACAAAACAATAACAACAATAATAAAACACAATAAAATAGAAATAAGAACACAAGCAAATGGATGTTAGAATAAATACAAATACACTTTAACTGGGGATAAATAAATTCATATGCGGTAATATTTGTATTTATCCAATGGAATTAAAAGCACTGAAAGAAATGTTTTGTTGAAATCCAATATATTTGAAAGTATTGTGAAGTATTCTCGTAAAAAAACAAAAACAAATCGTAGAAAGTCTTCCAAATCAAAGTCAAACCACTTTAGCCATCTAATAGTAGAAAAACAGTCAATAGAATTCCATATAAAAAAACGTTCTAAGTCGCCGTAGTCTATTAGGTAATGAGTTGGCTTATTAGAAGTAAAGCCAGGGTTCAAGCCCCAGGCCAGACATCAGAACAAAATACAAAAAGTATTTCTTCGGCGATTTCCTCTCACTAGATTTTTGATAAAAACTCTGAAGTAAAAAAAAACCTGTCATTAAAAGTTTTTCAAAAAAAAAAAGAATTTGTCGTTCGGAGTCGACTTTAAACTTTAGGTCCCGCCACTCACGTATAAAATTAACACACACAATATAAACTAGATCTATAATCCAGACTAAAGGGTTGTAATGACCAATAATGTATGCTACAAAACACGTTCCAGGCACATGAGTCTAAAGTGTTAGATTGCATGGTCTTAATGGCCAATGACGTTTCCAAATGCAAAATTACTCTTTCCGGGAACTTCTTATGCAATAAAGCCAAAAAATATTCATATTGTATTGCCACCAAAATTATAATCTTTAAATTCAAAAATAAAACAAGTTATCCATCATTTGGCCAGAGAACACTGAATTAAATTGATGGCAATAGTTCTTTCAGGGAAATTTTCAACTTACCCAACTTACGACCATAATATACACAAAAACATCAGTTTTGAGGATACAATGGATTTTTAAAAATCACTTTTGCCCTCATTATGTGTAACAGCCAGCCACGTTTCCAGTCTCCGCAAATTTCTTGATAATCTTACCAATTGTTTGATAGTTTGATAATGCTCGGAATGTAATCAAGTGTGAATCAGCTATTTCATTTCGTTCTATTTTTCTTTCTTTCATTCGTCTTTTATTAAAAATTCTATGCATTAACAGCGAAACTCACCAAATAACTGACACTTCAGTTGCCAGTCTTGCCGATGGTCCGACTGATGGTTTTTGAGACCAGTACCTGAATCACAAAAGTAATAATTTAACGCTCCTTTATTTTCTGTGGAATAGTTCGATAATCTGTGTTAACACAAGAGCTGTATTTCTTGTCTGGCTATTATTTTAAATACGTTGCACGTTCCCTCGCAATAGTTTTTCGCTCTGTAAGAGGCATTAGTTTGAAGTGATCCTCAGGACTTGCCCTGTACATTTGTGCTATATTCGGTAATTTTAAAAATTCGGTTGTAAGCTATTCGTCCTATTTATCCTATCCTTTCTTCAACAAAAATTACTGCATCCTTCTACTTGAAGGTTGTACAGCAAAGATTAGCACATTGCTAATCGTTTTTCCGCTACTCATAAGCACTCATGGAATTTTGAGTATGAGTGAATCAACAGAATTGAAACTCAACTACTTTGATTCATTAGTACTCGCAACAACATTGATTTATAAGAATAAGTAGCAATGAGTATGAGTAAAACGTTGAGATCAAACTCACAATATTCGAAAAGTGTTTGATTCATACGCTTACTTATTCTGATTCAAAAATTTAGAAAAATACTTATAAGTCATTCGAGTGGCTGGAAACATTCATCAAAATTTACAGCCTTAGTTGTTATTACATATACAAACAAAAAAGAAAGGAAAAACAAAGACAACAAGCAAAGCATACACTCAATTTTCTTGTGAGTATATTAGTGTTCTTACGTGAATCATACTTATTTTGTGCTTCGTGTAAATGTTAAGTAGAGACGAGTCGAAGTTAACAACATCATGCGTATAGTTAAGTATGAATACGACGAGTAGTTCCAACCTTGAGTATGAGTAGTAAGTTGTATCATATCAAAATAAGTATGAATGCGTATGACTTCAATCTACTCATCGTTTTAAATACTCTTTGCTGATCTCTATTGTACAGTTAAGTCGAATTAACGAATTTTTTCTTTAATTATAGGTTTATCGCATTGTTAATCTCGTTACTGTAAGTAGATGATTGTCGGAATTTAAGGCCTTAAGGATTTAAGGATTGCTACAAAATCATGGTAGCAATTCGAACTTAATTGTCTAATGCCAGAAAGAGTTAAAGCATGAACTTTATTTTGTTCCATTGAATATAAAAGAGTTAATGAACTCGTTATGAAAACCTCAAAGTAAATCGAATCTGCTACCCTTCTAAGGCAAACATTTGCTATACTTTCACTGTGTTTAGAAAGATTCTTAGGGGATCGTTCAAAGAACAAGCAGATTCGCGCACGAACGGTAAATAACTGAGTTTTTAAAGAGATTCTTACGAAAGGTAAAAAATCATCAATTTTCTTCAGGAGTGTCCAAATCCAGTGGCTAGACTGTTAAGGAACCTTGGCGCACATTTCCCCGAGGGCTTGATACTGTACCCAATCATTCTTTATAAACAATTCGGAATGTTTGTATTACCCAGAGGTAAGACATCACCGTTGATTTCATTTATAAAGAACACTCTTGTGTTAATTGTAGTTAAATCGTCTTCAGTTGATTAAAGAGTACTCCCTCAGGAGAATAACCACATTCAAGTATTCCTTAAAGCCTATAAGTGAATAACATTCTATGTATATTAGTTACGCAGCTGTTGAAAAGCAGAAGTTTTCTTACCAAACTAGCCATAATTCATTAACTAGGGATTCTTATTTCTGCTGGGCACTGACAATTGTTGCGGATGAGTTAGAACCTAAAAAGTATCCACTAAAGAATTAGCATGCAGGGTTACCGCTGGAAATTTTTAAGAAGTCGCACAAAAAGGGGATTATTGAAAAAAAAGTCGCACAAAAAGGGTATATTGGCAGTTAAAAGGAGCAACATTTTTGAAAGAAAAGAAAATGAACTACTACAGATAAAAAAATAAATTTTTATGGAAATTTTGGAATATACATTAACAAACATGCATGTAATAAGTTCATTTTTTAATAATTTTTCCAATTGTTTATAATACAACAAATTTTTAGCCAAAAATTAATAAGCCTATTGGTCTGTTTTACTTTTAGCTTTAAAATGTAATTTCATTCAAATGTATGAACGCTAGGACATTTAAATTTCTAAAATAAAAAATTTATTTTTAATTTTATTAAAATTCCATTAAATTAAAATTTTTTTTGCTAACCCACTATATAATAATACAAAACAAAACTATTATTATAACAAAAAAAAAAAACCAGTTCATTAAAAATAAATACAAAATTATACAAAATTGAGTATTTTGTAACAAAATTAAAAAAAAAAAACAAAAAATATAATATATAATATATGTTTAAAAAAAAAAACAATTGAAAATTACTAATTTTGTAAGGAATTAAAAGATATGATATGATACATTTCAAATAATTACGCTTTACATGAACTGATTCATCCGATGATGAAATAATTTCCTTTTTGCATTCTACAAGACTTTCATGACTAGATGAAGGCTGATCTCTTTTATATTTTAGAGTAATCGAAAAAACAATGATGAGATGAATCAAAGTTCCTTTTTGAATATTTCATGATATTTTCATATTTCTTACAAAGAAAATATACGAAAATTTGGTATCGCATGAAAGGTCTTTGAAACCTTTTTGGTTTTTGAGTTTTTTTTTATTAATTTACACAGACCAGAGAATTGTTAACACAGAAACCAAAGTACACTATAGTCTATAGTCTAATATATAGCCTAGTCTATAGTCTAGTATATAGTCTAGTGTATAGTCTAGTATATAGCCTAATCTATAGTCTAGTCTATAGTTTAGTCCTTAATTTAGTCTATAGTCTAGTATATAACCTAGTCTGTAGTCTAGTCTAGCCTGTAGTTTAGTCTATATTCTAGTATATAATCTGGTCTATATACTAGATCTATAGTCTAGTATATAATCTAGTCTATAGACTAGATGTATAGTCTAGTCTGCAGTCTAACCTATAGTCTAGTTTAAAATTTAAATTTAATAACAAATTATTAATCTTGGATCATTCTACTCACTCGTCCATTTTCACATCCCTTATTCTGGGTTTTCTGCAACAATTAATTTTTAGTTTTCAATATTTTGTAATTTTTGTGCTGTTTACAAAAGACAAGCAAGTGTTCAAAGTAAATTAATAAAGTAGCGGCACAACGAACGTCTACAAAAACCACATGATTTTTTGTTTTTGTTATATAATTTGAGCTGTCAAAAATTTGCAGACTTATTAATGTAAATAAAAGAAAAAATACTTTTTCTAAAAAAGGGGAAAAAAGGGTCAAAAATCTTGAAAGGTGTCAGATTTAGTTCATTTTAGTAAGGGGGCACAAAAAGTGGCGAGGTCGCTGAAAAAGTGTCAAATTGCGACTTTAGTCGCTCAACGGTAACGCTGTTAGCATGTTAAATTCCAGAGGATGTTGTTTTAGTTGAAAGTCTTGCTAACCATATCTGATAACCTGATGATCCTGATCCAAATTTACTTGAGTCCAATATCAGTTTACTTTTGCTTTAACGTTTTAAATTGAATTGAAAACTTTACTGCCCATAACTGATAACAAAATAAGTTCGGATCCAATAGCTTTCCATTGCGCCTGTAAAAATTCGAATTTTTCCACGCAGTTTACTCTGCAGTGAAATAATTCAAGGGCAGCTTTTTTTCTTCAGCATTTGGTTTTTTTTTCAGTGCATTCAACCACGTGTCATTAGTTTTCGGCAATAGTATGACTTTTTTTTGTTGTTGTTGTAACAATTATTATCTTGGCCTACAAGTCGTTGACTATAACTTATGAAAACTGAAAATATCAAATGGCGCCACAAAGGCTTTTATCTCCAAAGAAATAAAAACGATTACAACAAATACAAAAGCAAACTCAAAAGGATATAAAAATAAAGTAAGCAACGGTATTTTATAGGATGTTGTGTAAAAAAACATGAAAACGTTGTTGTTGTTATTGTTGATTTCATTATTATTTTCTTTTTTTTTATTTATTTGTTGCTGTTGCCACTATACTATACGTACGATCGATACCATTGCTGCTTACATTATTATTGCCTCCAACTACTGTTTATGGCTTGGCTGTTTCACATCATTTGTCTTGACTTTTTTCTTCTTATATTTCGTGTAATGATTTCTGTTGATTTCTTTAGAAATGTATGTTGAAAATATTAAAAAAAACAACAACAAACAACAACATTTTAACATCAACAACAAACAGATTCCATGGGGAATTGTTTAAAGCCACACCGATACCAATGAAGACAATGAGATTGAAGGCGGCGCGTTAAGTGGAATTTTATTTATTTTGAATCGTTTGCATAGGTATTTTAATTCTAGATGACTGGCACATTGGCTGCCTGACAGTCTGCTTTCAAAGCCTTGGAAAACAAGAGAAAAATTTGTTTTTGTATGCCAGTTTTGTTTTTCTTTTCAATTTAATATTTTTTTTTTTCCTTTTTTATTCACACCAAAATCAAGTGCTAAAGGTGACAATTCAATTAAATTGTGAATAATTCAAATGCTTTGGGAAATATGAGTTACCGGTGAAGACATTCAACTGGCAGCCTGAAGTGTAACATGAGATACTCATGATGATGATGATGTAGATGATGCTGATGTTGATATTTCACTTCTTAGCTGTTTAACTGTGGTGTTCTTAGGAAAATATTTACAAATATTTCAAATATTTTTCAATTTTTTTTTTGTTTAAAAATTTCTAAGAATGTAAATATTTAAGCTTCTAAATAAAAAATGTTTTCAGTTATTTGGCTTTTAAATGCCTACAGTGCTGGTAAACATTAGAAGAAGAAGCAAAAAAATTTGATTCCTTTACGCAATCATTTATTTAAATACAAAGAAACTTATTATCCTTAAGTCTGTTGCAGTTTAAGACAGTTATTGGAGTTATTTTATATGCAATTTCAACATATTTTTCATTAATTTTCATAGTCTACCAAAAGCCTATACTCCCAGAGGAGTATTATTGTTAATTTCTTTATAAGCTGAAGAACTCAGCAATGTTCTACAGGCCCATGAGTGAGTATTCCCCAATCAACATGTTTTTGTCAATTCCCCACTAAACAACAATTTCTGAAAAAAAATTCAGCTGTGGCCTCCTTCTCATACATTACTTACCTTCACCAGGATTACACCACTTCTCTACCACTTATGTGTTTGGGAATTTTAAAATGATGCAGTCCACGTTCAAAGTCAGCGCGAACGATTTCTTTTATTTGCCATGAGTATTGCCTCTATCATCGTATTCATACATTGTTACCCGTAACCCTTCTCACCCAGATATCACAAACCAAGCTTCTCTTATTACAATTATGTTTGTGTGGTGTGGGTGGTGTTAATTTTATACATAACCACGAGGCAGAACTCCACAGTTCAATAGTCAGTTTCGAACTATTAGATGTTTTGAGAACTTTTCACGTGCAATTTTTATTTACTCTCAGAGTTATTGCCAGAAATCTGCTGAAAAGAAGTCATCGAAGAATTATTCTCATATTTTCTTTGATTTGAACTTGGGCACTCAGTCTAATAAGCCAACACATTACCTGCTAAACTACGGCGACTTCAGTCCTTTGCTACATGGCATTAAATCTCTTAACAGCCAAGTGCTCAAAGGGCGGTTTGATGGGCTCTTTATAGCTCATTCTGGAACCTAAGACTCCCAATCCTGTCCCATCTGTACACCAAAAAATAATCACTCTTCGAAGAGAGTTTGAATAGAGCATCAGTTGAACTTACGCGGAGAAACTCAAGTTTAATGCAAGAAGGGTTTATCTCAAATGTCCTATCGTACTCAAGTAAGAATGGAATACATGGAATACATACTCTATATGGAAAATATGTAGCATTCTTGTGAGTTTAATTGATAATGAATTATTGCAGTAACCTGAAGACAAACACTAAAGTTTCCTCTCATACACATACGCTTTAATTCCACTAGCTAAGGACAGATTGTAAAAGCTCCTAACAATGGGTCTACACTGGCGTTTGGCTTTTAGATCATTTAATATTAAAATTATAAACCAAAGCAACAAAAAGAAAAACAATCAACTTACGTGATAAAGAAGTAAACAAAAATATACCAACAAAACACAGTATAAAAAAGTGGTAAACAAGTAAACAAAAGTGTAAAAATAACAAACAAACTGCAATTATAAATATAACCAGTAATGTAACAACAAACGAGAATAAATGTAAACAATATGTTTATAAATATTACATTTGTAAACAACATGTTAACATTTTTAGAGATTTCGAGAAGGCGAGTCAGTAAAAATTCAGTCAGTTATGTGTAAAGACACGGTGTTTGAAGAGAATAATCGTAGCTTCAAGATCTCCGTTATAAAAATCTGTCAAACAATTGTTATTTTTTACGCATAAGAGTGTAAAGAGAAATAACAAACAAAGCGATTGTTGTTGTTTACATCAAGTTGTGTACAATGGCACACAGAATTGTGCGAACAATAAAGAATTTAATTAAAACTAAACACAAATTTATTTTTATTTCATTGGCAAGCTACGAGCTCGTATTTTAATGTTTTTAAAAGGTAAAAATCGTAACAATATTCAACCCATGATAGGGAAAAGGAGTTTATAGCATATTTACAGTTTTTAAGACTTAGGACTAGCTGTGACTAAGAAAAAGAATTTCCCTGCCCAAACAGCAGTCACACTGGGAGGATATTTTAAAGAGGAAACACTTCTTGAACTTTTACATGTACAAAGTAATATTTCATAATTTATACTATTCAGCTGTTATAATATCATGAACATGAATATGATCCTGGAAAATGGATTTCATAGCTATTCTAGCGCCAGTTTATTAATGATAATTTATGAAACTAGTGCAGGCGGCACATGTCAGGAGACACAAAAGATTTAAAACTAACAAGCCTTTCGCATTCACACTGAAGGAGAGTTGTAGAAGGCAATTGCAAACAGATTTATAACCGTAAGCGACAGCGTTGCTCATGTTGGTGAACATAAATACTATAGCTACACTCTTACGGTACCCATACTCTGGCATTTATGTCTATGCGAAACATTCAACAATAACTGCTAGTGTATTAGTGAAGCACTTTAGTAGCACTAAACAGGAACATGAATAAAACTTCTTTAACAGGCTAATTTTTTGTTTCTCTCTCTTTCTCGCTCTTGTTTTCCTGTCCTCATTTTACTATTATAAGCAAAGACAGCTGAAGAGATAGAAAGAAAATCGCAAAGGAATCAAAATCGAACACATACACATACGAATACAATACATTACAGCACTTATTTCAACACATTTGTGTTGTCATGATGTTATTGTAAAATGGTAACAACAACAAGAACAACAGTGAACAACAAAAGCAATAATAATAACAAAAGCTTAACCATTGTTATTGCATTTATACTGATGCTATTGCTTTTAGTTGTTATTGTTACTGTTTGTTTACAATATGTTGAGTGCATTTGTTGAAATATGTTTGTGCGAGTTTGAGTTTAAGAGAGAGTAAGTGAGTGAGTGAGTGTGCATAGGGAATAGAGAAAATAGTGTTGCTATTAAGTTGCTTAACACACGAAATTCAATTCCCCAAACAACTTTAGCAATTTAATACCAACAAATATACATTTAAACACACCAACACACACACACACAAACACATACATATATTGAATCATTTATACATACAGCATATATACATACGTACATACTTATACTAATATATACCAGCTTACTTGTATACTTACATCTCTAAATATTAAAGAAATAGACACAAACTGCGTGTGTGTGTGGCGTGTATTTGTATGTAATTTTGTAGTTTGTACTGCACAACCTCGCTTTGGCATATTTTTTTTTTTGGAATATTGTATACACACACTGTGCACACAATATTTTTCTCGCTGTTGTTGTTCACTTATTCCCAATAATGCTCGCCCCACATACAATCTCTTTTACTATCCTTGCAAAACTGTTGCTTGATTTTCTCTTCTTTTTTTCGATTTTTTGTTTTGTTTGCTTTTATTGCGTTGCGTTGCCATGATGCAATTTTAGCTTTTGGCGCCAAACAAAATAAAAACATCACAATCAGCTAAAAAATGTTGATGGCTGATGCAGTGTATACTTTTAGGGGCAAAAAGGATATTTTTTTCCACTAGTTTTCCTACTCGTATTCGTTTCAGTTCTTGTTGCTTGTAGAGATGTTGATGATATTGATGCTGATGTTGATGCTGACTATAGTTTTTGAGTTATCAGGGAAATATGAGAGAAAAAGACTGACTTTAATTGTGTTAAAAACAATTTGGCTGTTGTAATACCATCAACAACATCAACATCGCTAACAACAACAAGTAATTGTTGTTACCTTTTAAACATTATTTGCTTTTAATACTGTTTTAATGGGTTTTGTTTTTATGAAGAGTTTTTGTAGGTGAGTTTAATGGTTATGTTTTCAATCACTTTACTGTGTTTTTAAGAATACTTTGGGGGCCAACTAAATTTAAAGTTGAAAGAGTAATAAAATTTGCATTTGTTAGGAAAGTTTAAAAGCTACAACAAACTGATCGTTTAGAAAAGAATTAAAGCCTGGAATATGTTGGATAATGTTCCTGTAATCCACAAGATAATCGTATTCTAAAAATCGATTTGCTCCATAACAAAAAAAAGACGAAAGCGATATAAAAATATACGTTTGCTGTTATATAGGGTCCTAAATTAGCGCTTTCATTTCTAAACTTAAATAAGTCAAGCTGGGTGTGAGACATTTTCGATATTTTTCATTCTTTTGAACGATCTATTAATGATTTTATGTGTAGACCATTACAACACGGCTTCTCTGAATGGAATGCATACAAATTTTCTATGAAACTGGTGCATAAATCAGGCTGAATTTAAACGATGACAAGCTAATCATTGTGGATGCTGTGGCTTATGACTTATTCTCATATACTTGAGACTTAAGAAAACCCTACAAGAAAAAGTCTAATGGGGTCAAATCGAAGTTTGCGTTACCTCAGTGGTGTTGTCGAGTCGGAACGTCGTTCCGATATTTCCTTTTTGGACAGGAACGCGTTCCGGAACTAAAGACGATTTCTAATAACGGGAATCGGCTGACGATTAGAAAAAAAAGTTAAGAAGAATTGTGAACCCGAACCGAAACAAAAACCGGGACGAACCGGCTTGTTTTTCCGAACCGTGAACCGGTGTTCAAAACGCGTTCCGGTAAAAAAACTTGGCACAACACCACTGCATTACCTCCAGATAAGATCACACTGTCTTCAAACATTCGTGCTCTCCTATATGGGATGAGATGTGTGGCACGTAGCAATGAAATCAAAAAGTACTCCCCGTTGACAGTGAAGGTTTAGCAAGCGTTGTTCTCAAAGAAGTATTCATCCAAAAATTGACCTCACCGATAGAGATGACTTTTCGATAAAAATTGAGGTCAATACCCAACTACGCCAGCTCCCCTTCAGCGACGAACAACACGTCATTTTCCTTTAGTTCTCTGTTCAATTGCACAACGATTTACGACTTTAAACTCCTGTGATCTTTTATTTTTCGTCGTTACAGGTTCTAGAGAAATCGCTATGAGGTATTCGTAGCTACCTAGTGCCCAATATCCGATTATAACTGTTATAAGATGCGTAAGATGAATTCAATAGAATTTTCCGTAATACTCAAGCTCATCAGATTTATTGCTTTCTTACCAGTTCCTGTGCAGAGGATGGTCGTAGAAAGTCTGGCTATCTGCTCTGGAGATAACTAAAAGCGTTGGACAATTTTAACTATGAATTAGGGGAACTAATAGCATACACCATATTTTCGATACTGGATCGTACAGCTGTTTATGTAGCTTTATTTAAAGTGGAACTGTACTAAAAAGTTTTCGCACAGTGCAAGGGACAACCGAAGATTCGATCGTTTTATTATTCCGACTTTAGATTCCGACTTAGGTATTCCAGATGAATGTTTCCTTTGCGAACTTATGACTTATGTTTGTTATAAAAGACTTGTGACGTTATGAATCATCACAAAATGGAACCAGTGTACGAGTACAGCAAAAAGACAATTCCTAAAATAGGTTGTGAAGTAGGTGCCGTTGCTTCGGTTGGGTGTACATATTTTCCTGTTCCAATTTCTTCATGTGAGGTAGAGGAGAGTTACTCAGCATTGTTCTCTAGAATAATCGTTTAGATCATGGCGTTTCCAAACAAATGTAACTCTTTAACTTTGCTTTGCGATTCTTAAACGAAAATTGCCGGTGCCCGAAAAATAGCCGAGATTAGAAGGCATATGCACAATGTAATTGTAAATACAATTAACAACGTAAAGGTTTGGGGCAAGCGGAAAATCATATTCGAGCTACGGCAAAACCACATACACAAAATCCGAACAATTTAAGGACAGTAGCAATTCATGTCTAACTACCGTGAATTTTGTAACTTTTGATACATAAAGCTGCCGAAAACTGTTGTGAATTTGAGGTGGATTACAGAGATCAGCAATGAATCGTTTTAATGCTACTCATAAGCACTCATGCAATTTTGAGCATAGGTGAACCATCAGAATTGAATTTCATCTATTCTGATTCATTCGTACTCGCTACTATATTGATTTGTAAGTATAGATTACAATGAGTATGAGTACAACGTTGACATTAAACTCACAACATTCGAAATGTGTTTGAATCATACGCCTACTCATTCTGATACATAAATTTAGAAAAATACTTATAAGTGATTCGAGTAATTCGAATCATTCATCAAAATTTACAGCCTTTGTTGTTGTTGCATATACAAACAAAGAAGAAAGGAAAGACAAAGACAACAAGCAAAGTATATACACAATCTTCTTGTGAGCGTAGTAGTGTTCGTACGCGAATCATACTTATTTTGTGCTTCGTGTAAATATTAAGTAGAGACGAGTCGAAGTCAATAATATCATGCGTATTAGTAAGTATGGATGCGACGAGTACTTCCAACTTTGAGTATGAGTAGTATGATTATGATATCAAAGTAAGTATGAATGCGTATAAGTATCTGAAATTATAAGTATGACTCGAATCTACTCATCGTTTTGAATACTTATTGCTGATCTCTGGTGGATTGGCAGATTCTTCATTGAGGGACTTACAAAACAACAAATATAAATTAAGAAAATATGTTTAAGCTCCACACCACTCGGCACAGAAGTGGTGATTTGTTTCAAACTGAAGACTTTCAGACAGACCGTTAGCTCTGGTAAGCTAACCAGTATACATTTCAAGCCTTTAATCATTATTATTAACATTCAGTTTTCTATTCCCTTTCGCATAACACTTCACAACAATTGGCTTTTGTATTGAAATTTTATGAATTTTTAAATATTGATTGTAAAATCGAAATCAATAAAATTTAAACGCATTGCATGAATATGATTTCAGTTTTCATTTGATATTCCGCTTTCATATTTTCCTTTTTTTTATTATCACATCACAATCAATTTGAGCGATATCAGCTGAAGAAAAGTACAAGAATCGAATTGCTTGTGTATCTCCTTATAAATATCTTCTGTTTAAAATGCTTACACTCACATGTGCCTCTATGTATACGAATCTAAATACGTAACCATTTATGGGTGTGTAGGATTTATTTTTATTTTTATTTCATGAAATCATTTTTCAAAAACCATTATCATCACCATCAACTGTGCGATTATTATGCCACAAAAAACCAAAATAGAAGAAACAAAAAAAAAATCAAGAAAATGTTGGCTGGTGTTTTCAGCAACAATAAATGAAAATATAATTTTCTTTTCATTTTCCACTTTTCTCTTGTTTTTTTTTTTCTAAAATAAATTCGTTTTTAAATTTATTATACAACAACTCCATGGGGACATTTTGCCTACAAAATCCACAAAAACATTAAAAAAAGAAAAAAAAATGAAAATAAAAATAAGAATTATAAAGACAAAGAGTAACTCCGTTCTTCATGAATATTTCATTTCATTCAGCAGATCTCTCATATACGAATTTGTATCTATGCGTGCTATATGTATGCATGTACTATGTGTGTATGTAGCTTTGAAATTTGAGATGCCAACATGGTTTCACACTTTGAAATAAAACAACCAAGATTTGTGTATTTGAACTTAAACTCTCATATGAGCTCTTTATGGTTAAAAGAGATAAAAAAAGTTAAAGAAATTGAAATTACACTGTGCTACAAAAGGAATTCGATGCCACCTCAGATATGCCTTATTTAGCATATTTAGTTAAAGAGGGGAGGACCCCCAGTGAAGCAATAGTTCCCACTAAGTGATACCATAATCAATATTCAATACAGGGATCAAAGATCCGCTAAAGGACCCGAATTCGAGCCCAAAATAAATTTTACTATTGCAGTAACCTTTATATTCGAGGGCTCAGTCAAAAATATGAGAAACTAGGAGGTCAAAAATCAGACCGGCAGATTATCCAGTAGTTGTTTGACTGAATACATGTTTTTTGGCAAGCCAACCAAAAGGATAGTAGTCCATGCGAATAGAAATTGTAAAATGGATGGTCATACGAATTAAGGATAGAATCGAGTCTTCATATCCATAAGTGCCTTGCTATCGGCACCATTGAGCCTTCTTGCAAAAGGAGTAAATAATATCCAATTTAGCTGCGAGCAATTGGAATAGCTATGTCTTGTAACATGTCGGAGATTGCTTGTTCTGTACCGGCCCTGGCTAGCTCATCAGCAATGCAATTTTCAATGATAATCAAAACATTTCCTAAGGAATTTAAGTTTGAATGATTCGAAATTTCCCTGTAAAATCTTTTGTATTTCAAAGCTACATTCGTAATGGACTCAAGGAAAGCCTGACTTTTAAAGTCAATCAAAAGCTTTTGAAAGAAAATAACGCTACGCTACAAGCAAGACATCGCTTTCAGAATAGTTATGACCTTTGCCCATCCATTTAATATATACACTATAAAGTAAGGTTCGTTTTGCTACAGCCAGATAGAACTACTCTGTGATAATTGGCCTGATTCTTACCGATCCCCAACTAACTGCCAAAGTAGAAGTAAACTTTTAAGAAGAACTAATAGGAGAATAGGGTCCTTGAGTCGAATAATACTATTAAACTAATAATAAAATTTACCGACTCTCTGGACTATCTTAAAGTTCTAAGTGATACATATCTAGACAGTGGAGACATATGCTTAATTTAAGCTGTCAGCCCTGTCAATTTCTTTAAATTTTCGGCGCACCTGCTGGCTTGCAGGAAATATGAGACACAGTCGAAATTCTATAATTTGAACTGCTATTACTTGAATTTTCTATAAGTTGAAGCACAGCAACAGCATCTTGAAGAGAAATTCTATCAGGTTTTGCTTCTTAAACTTGAAGTTTCTGTAAGTTTTTTTTTCTGAATAATGGTGATTCAATTTACAGAAGTTCCACTGTACTTTTATTCATTCACTTTAGAGTATCTACTATGGCTGTTTAAGGTACTCATATTTTAGTGTTAAGTGAAGAGAGATGAAATCTGCAGGTTTCTTCTCTAAATCTGGGGATGAATCTCTAACTACAAGTCTAATCTCGCTTCTTTTCTAAGCATTATTAAGGCTCATGTTCTCTTTAGAAGCTGCTGCAACTGCTGTCATGAACTGCTGTAAAGAATAGGCATGTCTATTAAGCGCACTATTGTGTTTCTCATTTTCTCTTGATTTCATTTTTTCTTCTGCTCCGCAGAAGCTGAGGATTTAAAGAATTGGTAGAGGCTATATTTTACATCATGAATCAGGCCCTAGAGATTCTTAGTATCAAGTAGGACGTTTTTCTTCCGGTAAGGTAAGTTCAGTAAGTTACGATTGTTGACAAGAACAGTAGAAAATATTTGCTTAAGGATATTAAAAATTGCTAGTCATGCTACCATTTTCAGGTCCATTATAGGTTCCTTTATTGAGTACACTTTTGCACAGTAAACGATATGGTTCAATAATACTTTAGAGTTTTCTCAGATCTAGGTCATAAAACGTCGGATGTATCACCAAATCGAAGCCTCCATTCTCTAACGTTCTAAGTGTACTTAGATCGTGTTTAATGTTCTGTCAAATAATGTACTTTCAAAATACAAAATACATTACAAAATGATATGTATTGCAACCAACTTCAGGTTGTTATCATTTGTAAACCGCTCGTCTGGCAGCTGACAGATTTATTCCAGTGATAGTTCAATTTATTATTTATAAGCTTACAAAAGCCTTTAGATCTATTGCATACAGAAAAAAAGTTATTCGTGATGGAATTCAAGCGTGATAGTGTGATTGCTTTATATTTGGCTGGAAAACGACAGGTGGCTATCGTTAGAGCCCTCTAGCATTTAGATGTGAACAAATTTTTTGTTTCTCGTACCATTGCTCATTACTGTGATACTAGCAGTTTTGCATCGCGTCCAAAAAGTGGACGAAAAAAGACGGTAACAACACCAAAAATTATCCGAAAAGTAAAGGCCAGATTTGATCGAAATCTACCCCGCAGTAGTAGAAAAATTGCTCGTGAGCTGAACATATCGGATGCAATACATATTGAAAAGTGAGCTTGGACTAAAGCCACTGAGGTTCCAAAAAGTGCAAGAGCTGACCGATGGACAAAAAAAAAAATAGACTGGAAAGAGCCAAGGAGTTACTTCGCTTGCACGAAAGTGGCCAGTTACCGATTTGGTTTTCTCCGATGAGAAGCCATTCCAAATTGTGCAGTTTGTAAACAAACAAAATGATCGGGTTTACTTAGCAAAGAGGTCAGCTGAAAATTTACACTTGCGATTGGCCATCAGAACTAAAGCGCCCCCGATGGTAGTGGTGAGGGCCGCCGTAATGGCCAATGGTCGCACCACGCTCGTATTCATCGGGATCAAAATAAATGCCGAATATTATCGGGAAAATGTCTTAAAGACAGAATTGAAGCCTTGAATAAACAAACATTTTAGCCTCATGGACATTCCAACAGGACTCAGCACCACCGCACTCAACACGCGTCAACCAAGAATGGTTTAAAAAGGAGGTTCCTTGCTTCATTTCTACCGCACAATGGCCACCGAAATGTATGGATTTCAATGCGTTGGAACTTTGCGCCTGTGGCATTTTGAAGAGTAAGGTTCTTACTAAAAAATACCAAAGTGTCGACCATCTCAAGATGGCGCTTTGCTGGGAATGGGCCAGAATACCGCAGAGCCACTTTCGTGCAGCGTGTGATGGCTTTGTCGGCCGTTTGAAGGCCATAATTCGTACCAAAGGTGGCCAATTCGAATAAATCTAAACTGTTTCTAAAATTTAATATTATTTCCAACATTTTTCCGTTTTGAACAATAAAATTAAAAAAAAAATTAAAAAATATAACGCTTTACTTTGTTGCATTATATATCAGCCACCCTGTAGTCGTATGTCGCGTGAAATCTTTGAGAGCTCATAACTCAAAGCACAGTGTTTCGACTTAGATATTTTATAGAACGGAGGCATCGATATATACTGTACGACAAGTTAAAAGAGTTTTCAAGACATGCTTTCATTTACAATTGAAACAGAATAGGGAATTACTGCTTTAAAGTAAAGCATATCACTTGTGTTGTATTTAGACAAAGCTGTACAAAGAGTTAGAAAATGTCTCTGCTGCTTGTCTTTAGATTCAAAGGAGCTATGTACACATACTATATCAGCAGTATTACAAATACCACTAAACGTACCACAACTCTTGTGAAATTCACACTTACATCGGCATGTACATACTTTAAAAAATAATGAAGATGGTGTTGGTGAATTTTCTTTAAAAAACAAATCTACGCCACACATACATACGTACATATATATGAAAATATTGTAAAATATCGCATCCAAAGAGAATAAATGGAAAACTTAAACGATTTACTTTTGGCAAATCCTTTGAGAAATATTTATTTTGAAATAAACTTACTACACACATACTAATACATACTTTATATAAGTAAATGTTGTACGAGTATTTAATAAATTCTCTTCTTGTTATTCTTGTCTAAGTGTGAGTGCATCCTTAAAGGATTTTCTTTCACTTTCAATTCATTTTGTTTCTTCATGTTTCTTTCAACACAAATAACCTCGAAAACCAGTAAGATTTTGTAAAACGTTTCTCTTCTTAAGGAATAATAATAAGAAGAAAAGAATCAAGAATACAAAATAAAATTAGAAAATTGGATTGGAATTGGAATAGAATGAAATGAAATTGTTTAAATAGATAAAACAGCAACTCAAAGTCAAATAACAACTGGTTATTGCTGAATATTGTCTTGAGAAAATATGAAAAACAACAATAAAAAATTAATAACATTTTAAAGAGCATTTTGGTTTCTTATTGAATGGAAAATAAATGGAAATTTTATATTCGATTTCTTTTAAAATTTAGTTGCAATGGCATTGTTATTATTTCTTGAATTATTTATATTAAACTGCACGTTTAAGTAGTTAAAAAATTATTCAATTTGATTTCAAACTTGGTATAGTTTTCGGCAATTCATATCAGGTCTTCAAACAAAGGCTTTCGATCTTGTTCAATCCTCCAATCATTATAGGTGGATATAACAAAATGGCTACCCTAGTCGGGTAACATAGCGCACGCTTGGCTTATAAGGGTTAACTTTTTAGCTATTATCTTTTTGGCAACACTGGTATAAAGAGCTCACGCACGATTCGTATTTTGTTTCACTGTCAAACATCTTCAATTTGGTCTATAATTTAACCATGAATCGCCTTACAAAAGAACAACGCTTGCAAATCATTGAATTTTATTAACAAAATGCCTACTTTGATCAGAAAGTTCACCGCGCGCTTCTTCCATTTTATTGTCAGTTTAATCGACCTACTGAAGCGGCTATTCGAGCTATTGTGACTAAATTTCGCACCACATTTACTTTTTTGGACATTAAAACACCAACTCGCTTAGTAGAGTGCGAACTGATAAAATATCGCAGCTTTATCGGCCAATGTTAACGATGACCATCAATTATCGATTCATCGCTGTTCGCAACAGTTGGGTCTCTGTTACTCAACAACGTGGAAATTTTTGCGGAAGGACTTGGGTGTGGAGCCTTTCAAAATACAGTTGGCGCAAGAATTGAAAACGAACGACCTATCGCAACGGAGAATTTTTTCTGAATGGGCTCTTGGAAAGTTGGACGAAGATCCACTTTCGCTTTATCGAAAATTGTATTCAGCGACGAAGCTCATTTTTGGCTCAATGGATACGTAAACAAACAGAATTGTGGATTTTGAAATGAAGATCAGTCAGAAGTTTTGTGCGGTTTATGGGCTGGTGGCACCATTGGACCGTACTTCATCAAAGATGCTGCGTATTGTAACGTAACTGTGAATGGTGAGTGCTATTGTGAGATATACGACCTTTGCGCTGACCAACTTCTTCCTTTTCTCTGATTGTGGTGGAACTTCGTTAGTAGAAGGACTGCCTTCGCCCGTGGTATCACAACGGACCGCTATGCGTGCTCAAGTGAGCTTTGTGGTATCAGACCTACCACTCCGACCAAACCTAATCTAACCGTAAGATGATATCCAATTTGTTTTTGTCCAAAATGCAAGAGATTGAGTTGCATGACAAGTGCTTTCAACAAGACGGTGCCACATGCCACACAGCACGCGTTACAATGGACAGAACTATTCGCAATATGATGGATAAATCCAAGTCTGAGCGCCCTGGTAGTCTAGTCGGTAGTGTGCTAGACTATTAGCGTGAGGGTCGTGGGTTCGATTCCCACCAGAGGCTCTGGTCTGTGACACTACACCGGGCATATGGTAGAAGTTACTCAGCTCGTATATGATTATAATATAATTTGTAATTGTATTGTAATTCTTAAATAAAAATCCAAGTCTACAGGCTCCGAAAATTATCAAGTAACACCTGTATGCCGACGAAATACTAGATCTGTTGATAATACCGCCTCTGTTTGTGAGTGAGTGCAGGAAAATTCGAGGCAGTCGATTTCGATTTGCTTCTGAAGGAGTTGTACAAATTTTAATTAAAAAAACTCTATCAAGTCAACGAGGAGGCTCAATCTTATCGGCAACAGGAAGCTACATTCAATATTGCCAGGCTCCGCTGAATGCGTATGTATAAGAAGAAGACTGACTCACTTATGTCCCTAAATAGTATGGCAATCCATCGCATAATACCGGTCCTTACGGGTTATTGTGCCGAAATTCGAAAGAGAGACTGTCTTTTACCGCATGTGTCAGCGTTCTGTTCTTGTCATGAGGATACGGAGCTTTCTCATCTCTCATTTTTTAACATCGATGTTCGAGCTGTCTAATGTATAGATTGCAACAATAGCAAGATTTTTAGTTATACAGTAAAACCCCGCTCAACGCTGCCCTGTTTAACGCTGCTCGCTTAACGCTGCCCTTTAACGCTACCCCGCTTACTGCGCCGCCTTAATGCTGCCCCGCTTAATGCTGCCCGCTTAAAGCTGCCCCGCTTAATGCTGCCCCGCCTTAAGCTGCCCGCTTAAAGCTCCCGCGCTTAACGCTGCTTTTCAATTGAAACTGCCCCGCTAAGCTGCTACTTAACGTGTCTAACGTGCCCGCTTAATCTGCCCAAATGCTGGTAACGTGCCGTGCTAACGCTGTTTATACCGGCATACACGAACAAAGGGGTGCTTAAGTGCGGGTCTTTTTTCAACGCTCTTTTGTTAATCTGTTCAGAAAAAGGATTCAAACTCTATTTTTCGAAATCGTCAAACACAGCACGAACGCATATTTCCTGCGTTGCAGTTGATTTATTAGTTGTGATCAACGTAACTAGGTTTATATGTATAAAGGATCTAATTCCTGGCTTAAACGGGACCTTTTCTTTAGAAAGGTTCAGCAACCTAACCTAGATGGGATATACACTGATAGAAGAGCTTCTATTGATGCTTAGTATTCTAGAGGTGTAGTGTGCTACAAATTCTTGTAGAATTGTTCTTTTAAGGATCAAGGCTATACCTTCACAGTTATGACTTCTTAACAATTCCCGTATTTAGCAGTGTACAAGATTATTTTCTTTTGTGACAATAAACAAACATTATGGTTCAGACTTTATCATGCACCAGTTAATTTACAAAATAGGGCTAGAGGAAAGTTTTCCCCTACGATCGGAACCTCAGTGCCTTCTGTCCTGTTCTGAAAAAGGGAGGCCCTACTATATGCGCCAACCATATGGGTATAAGCATTCTCTCTATCGCATATTAAGTTCTTACAGGCGTATTGTGTGAACGACTGAATCTGGCCTGGCAGACACACACCATCTTTTTGTCGACTATAAGGCAGCCTTCGACAGCCCCATAAGGGATCGTGTTTTTGCCGCAATATCTGAATTCGGTATACCTGCGAAGCTGACAAGGCTATGCAGAATGACGCTACGCAATTCTTACAGCTCCATCAAGGTTGGAATGGATCTCTCCGAAACTTTTAATATCTTCAATTTCATCCTGGAGAGTGTTCTGCGAAAGGACTGCTTCAATTGCGTGCAATTACTTGTGTACGCTGACTTCATCGATATCATAGGTCATACCAAGCGAGATGTTACTGCTGCCTTTAGTGCTATTGAAGGGGAGTCTAAGAAGATAGGTTTTGCATTAAATTAGGGCAAAACTAAATATATGTTATCGACTGATTCTCAGATTACGGCCAATATTTATACTTTTAATACAGTTAAGGAGTTCATTTATCTTGGCTCCGCTGTTACCATCAAAAATGATGTCAGTCTGGAGGTCAAGCACTGGATTACTCTTGCCAACAGGTGCTACTATGGTCTCAATAGACAATTGAGTAGCAGAGACCTCTCTCATAAGACGAAACTAATACTCTACAAGACGCTCATCATACCCGTGCTTCTTTATGGCGCAGAGGCATGGACACCATTAAGAACTTATGCAGTAGCCTTGACAGTATTCGCCAGAAAAGTCCTACCTAAGACCTTCCGTCCTTTGCAAGTTGGCGATAATTTCCGCATCTGATCCAATAGTGAGCAGTATAAACTCCCCAACGACATAAATGTTGTGCAACGTTTTAATTTCCCATTTCGTTTCAATGGAGGAGGATGCTTCAGCGAGCCGGGTATTTCACGACGGGTCTACAGAAGTCGTCGAAGAGGACGCCCTTGTATTGGCCCCAAAAGTGTTAAAGGTTCGATGATACCTACTAAAAATGGCTAAAAATCAAGAATTCACAATTTTTCTTTGTTAAGGAAAAAATTGTTTCTTTTTTTTCATTTTCTTTGATTTCCATGACATCATTTCAACAACATTTGTAAAATCTTAACCACAACTGCCGCTATTGTATTCTTTTTCTCTCGTTAAGAATGTTTGCACAAACTTTATTTAGTCATTTTAGAAATTATTTTTCGAAAGTTTACGAAAACAAAATACATTTTATCTTATATTGTTAGAATAACAATAAAAATTGACAACACAATTGTTTTCTTTTTGACATTTTATAGCCCTTTTTTCTTTTATTTTACTTGATGGTTTTGTTTTGCTTTGTTTTGTTTAGCCTTGGTCAGTCGGTAAAACTAAATTTCGCTATTCCCTGCCACCATTAGTTTGAAGAGCAACTATAATAAGGAACTGCTGCTAAGCAAAAAAGGAAGAGGAGAATGGGCCATAACATACGATTTTTGTAAAACTTTTCTCATTTTAAAGTTGAAAGAAATACACGCACACACACACACATACAAATTTATAAAGGGATTCCAAATCTTGGTTACTTTCTTACACACACATACAAACACAGAATATATGTATGTATGTATAGAATACGGTAAGTATTTTATTTGGAGAGTTTAAAGTACCATCTTGTTATTACGGTTGTTGCAACATTACTGTTCTTTGCATTATTTTAAAAAGCGCGTTTTTATTTTTTTGCATTGTTTAAGAAAGAAAAACCATTTCATAAGATGTTAGAAGTAACCCTGACATCTTTTTTTTCTTGTCCTGCATTCTGGCTTCCTTCAAAACAGGAGAGAGAACTGCAGCAGTTCAGCTAAACTACATTTTTACGGCTCACAAAACAGCCATGTGTTGCCATTTTTTTATTTCATTTCTTTTAATTTTTTTTTCACATTTTTTTCTTGCTTTCAAGTGATTTGCTTGGTCTCCTGGCTATTGTTGCCATTGCTGCTGTTGTTGCATTAATGCCTTTGGCTTGTTGACTAAACTTTTCTACTTGAAATGCAAACTTTGACCATTTGCCGAAGCTATTTTCTTGTTTTTCTCCTTATGCAACATGCCTTCTACTTGCCTTTTCTCGTACCGAAAGATTTTTTTGATTTTTATTTCTTCCTGTTCCTTTAGTTTTCTTTTCTTTCTTTTTTTGTCGATTTTTCTATAAACAAGCTTAACTGCATAGTTGAAATTCGGCTTAAAGAAATGGTCAAAAAAGTGTTAAAGTTGTTCAAAACACAATAAAAAAATGTTTTTGGCCAATGCCATTAAGAAAAGAAGTTTCTCTTTGCCAGCGTCGGGTCATTTAATGGTCGATACTTTTCGAAGGAGAGAATAAAAAAAAATTTAAATTTATATGAGAGAGCAAATGCAGTTGCTTGTTGTTGTTTGTCCGTAAGCACCTGACTTTTTTTGTTTGTTTTCCTTCTAACATTTATTGCTTTAAGTTTAAATAACAGAAACTAATATTTTATTGCATACTTTCAGGGGCTCCTTTTAATACCGGAGCGTATGAGTTGTTTGTTGTTAAAAGTAATTCCATAACAAGTATACGCCATGATGGGCTAAAGTTTAATAATTTTTAAATGAAATTTCAATTGAACTAATTTTGAGAGGCAACATTACGAGGGTAATTCTAGATTAGCCTACAACACAAAAAATTGGACAAAAATTTATTTCTAACGTTTTTCAACGACATTTTTTAACTTGGGAAAGTCGCACACTGCAGATTCAAATATTATTTATTATTATTGTTTAACTGCCAGTGGGCAGTTATTAAGCCAATTACAACTCTTAGGATATCAAATTATTATATTTGGAGTTCAAGGGCTCTTGTATACAAAATCAAAAATTTATTTCATTTAGTCGTTACATTAGAGAGGCAATGAACTTTCTAATAGATAGGAAATTATAATTATTATCGGCTCTATATCTTTAAAATCTATGTTGGTTTCTAGTTTAGGTTTCATCGTATTGATAATCGAATCACTTGCACTGTATTTTAGCGATATTTTGATCATTTCAAACCAGTACGCCGTGACCGCCACAAATATGAGAAGATTATACAACTGAGGATACCACAAGACCTTAACAGACTACGAGATATTTAATGTAATACAGTATTCTTAGGGGACGTAAAAGGATTAGGTTCTGAAATAAGCACAGTTCTCTTCTATCTAAAGCTTAAAGATTACACAAAAATCCAAAGAACGTTATGTTATGATATTTGAAAGCAGGCTTAATTCTCTAACCCATACAAATTAAACATATGCTGGTTTTTTCAGAAGAAAGCTTACGGTATAAAGAGTTCGCCAAATAACATTTTTTTTTTGAAAATGCTTTAAAACAAAACTACTGAATATTTTCTCAAATTTCGTTTTCTATTTGAAAACGTAAAATACTTTCGGTTAATAATGAAAAATAATTTCATTCAAATGGCTGTCATGCAGTAGCCTACACGATCTGTCCATTTTTTAAGCACATTATCGATTGTGTGCAGCGCGCCATGTTGAACGAATTTTTGTTCACAAAAATTGAAAAGGAGGATATTGGCAACATTTGGTTTCAACGGGTCGGCGCTATGTGCCACACACCCGAAGCTAGACTTGATGTTTTGCGCCCTGTTTTTTAAGCTTGCATTAACAGCCGCAGAGTTGACGTCGTTTGGCCATCTCGGAGCTGCGATTTGGCACCGTTCGACCATTATTTGTGGGGTGCCGTCAATGATAAGTGTTACTTATTGAGCATGCAGCGCCAGAGACAATTGACGCTTTAAAGGACAATATTCGCGAAGCCATTGTTGAAATATAGCTGCACACAATCGATAATGTGCTTAAAAATTGGATCGATCGCGTAGGCTACTGCATGACCAACCGAGGCAGCCATTTGAAGGAAATTATTTTCCATTCTTAACAGGAAGGATTATACTTTCAAATAAAAAAGGAATTTCAGAAAATATTCAGTAGTTTTGTTTAAAGCATTTTCAAAAAAAAAAGTTATTTGACGGACCCTTTAGTTTAGGTCAGTACCGGGAAACTCATTGCGCTTCCAAGATAACCATGTCAATATTTCTTTTCAATTTTGATGGTATTTATTATCCTCAAGAAAGGCGCCTCCTTCCGCTAGAACACCACGTTCCACACACGCTTTCCGAGATGGATCATAAGTGACTTCCCATGACGCAGTCTGCTAAACTTACTAGTCTTCCTAACCTCTTTACATGAATATCTATCTACGAGGCTATGAACAGATTACCAACGAAATTGTAGCCATTATGGAAACTTATCGAAGCAAATGATTTCTGTTTTCTTGTTATGGAACCAGCAATATAACGGCAAAATCTGGCTTGCACCATAGCGCATTATTAATCTCAACATTCATTGAGGATAGAGAAATATGTTCTATGGCAACGCCATAGATGGAAGTAGTGGTTAGGATACTAAATATCTTAGAAGAGGGTTGCGGAAGGATAAAAGTAAGGCAGTGCTAAGGCACTTACGCGTTGACATGTCTTGGATGGGTAACCGGAACATGTGGAAATATTATCTGATAATCTGGTAGCAATACGAGCCCTTACATCTTAAGTGGAAAGCTCGTAGGCACGGAACTGTCGGGACAAGCTAAATTAGTCGAGAATAAGTGAGTTGGTAGTAAAAAGCCTTCTAGGTAATGTATTGGCTTATTAGCAAACCTAAACACAAAAAAAATATTTCTCCTCCGAATGCCTCTCTATAGATTTTCTGAAAAGTTTCTCAAAGATTTGCTATTTGGAATCGGCATTAAACTGTAGATCCCGCCAACAACATGAGTAGTGTGAGAAGCTATGTAGGTTGTAAATCTGACAGAAAGATTGTAATGACCAATAATGTGTGTACGTATAAGTGGGCGATTGGACATGCTACGAGGAGAGCTTCTTTTTTATTCTGACAGAGTGCGAAAGCAAAGACTCTTCTCCATTTTGATGAGATTGAGGCATTTAGAACTTATGCAAAGCATATATAGTGACAAAATATTGCATTAGACTATCCAGAAATAAATGCAAGGACTATTTATATCAAACAAAATGACTTTGCAATGGGGAAAGCAAAACCATCAAAACCTGAGACAGGAAAGAGTTAAGCAATATGGGATTTAACCTTACTGGCGGTAGTTAAACTTACAACCAGTACAGGTTGTGGCAGTACAGTAGGAGGTCAACTCGGAATATTTTTGTGCCTTATAACGAAACACATTGGTTTGGTTAACAGACGCTTAAATCAACATTTCGTTATGTAGTGGATGTTTTGTAGACTGATTTTATATCCATAAAACCGTCTTTACTCTCCCTATGTTCTTGTCAAGCAAAAGCAGAACAATTTTCGTTGTAGCTAAACGTCCTACTCATTCTGGCCTCCTTGCGCACTAAGGGAAGTGTAGAATAACTTGTAAATTATTTCATAAATATTTTAAAATGCCTCCATTCATTTTCAATTTATTTTCAATTACCCATCAATTTAATCAGTATTTATTAGCATAAGCATCAACATTATCGAATAGAACAGAATTGAAATGGGATGAAGAGCTTGGTACACAAATTATGCTTTCCACAGTTAATATTTCATTTGATTTTATTTTATTACGAACACTCTGGTTAGTCTTCTACTTTGTTCGCATTCGCCTTCCATTTTATTTCATTTTCATTTCATTTTTTTTTTCTTGTTGCTTTCAACGCATTCATTAGAAGTGCAGAACTTTATTTTTTAATGAAATCAAATTAAAACACTTTAGAAACTCATTTACAGTAAAAGTTTCTTGGGGCTTGGAATTCTTTTTCCATTTTTTTTTCCTCATTTCAGAGAAACTAGTGCTAGTACATCGTCTTTAACGGCTACGCTACTTGGATTTTTTATACGAAGAAAATTTTTTTTACCAAACTTAAGTTAACTAGAGTCCAAAGAGAATTTAAAGAATATGAAGGACAGCACAGTACAAGGCTAATAAAGTCAGCAGGACATACCATACATACGTAGGTACGTGCGGAGAAATTATGAGATGATGAGTATGAAGCTAATCATCACTTTACACAAAAACCAATAGTAGACGTTCGTAGACAAACAGCTATGAAAAGCGTGAGTGGGTGATGGCTTGAATGTTTGGATAGAGAGACAGACAGACAGAATTTATTTTATTTGATAATGAAGATGACGAGGACAACGTCGACGACGACGATGACGATGTCGTTTGTTAATGATAATGATGGCTTTGGTCAACATTATTACAAGGGAATAAGTGCCCCCCCCTTCTCTCAGTTGGCATTTTATTTTGGTTTTTATTTTTAGTTTTAAATTTTCGTTCTTAATATACCAGCTTTAGCCAGCTTATCATAAATACTCGTCGTCATCCCCATTATTATCATTAGGGGAAGCATTAAGCATGAGTATCACTAGCAAATGATACAACACTGGCATCCGTCTATTCCTTGGTATTTCTTATTTTTTCTTTCTTTCGCTTTCTATTAAAGTAACCAAATGAGCAACAGCATTGAGACAGACGGCACTAAAGCTTTAAATTGAATTATTTTTAATCATTAAATTCAAGTTTTTTTCCTCTTCTGGATTTTAATGCTTAAAAATGTTTCAATTTTTCGCTTTAAGCAGCATGCAAATCTTTTCTTCCATTGATTCGAAGAGCAGCATACAAAAGAGCAGAGTAGCTGTTGCTATTTAAAGTTTTTCTTTGATGCGGGTGGTAGCAGTGGCAATACACTGTTGCTGTTGTTGGCAGTGATGGCAAATGATGCCTCTGCAGAAGGCAATAATGACGCTGCTCATTACCGTATTTAAATGTGAGCAGATAATTTTTGTATTTTACAAAATAAATACGAACACAATAACACAAAAATTTAGAATAAAAAAAACACTAGAATAATAGAAATAATAGAATTGAAATTAATCGAAAAAAATTTATTTGTCTCTACACAAAAAATTCCATCAGACATCTCAGCCACCCAAATAACCAACCAACCAACCATTCAACACATCATCTTCTTCATCATCATTTGTAATGCCATCAGCATCAAGTGGGTATCAACACATTCTCACTCATGCTACTGCACTCTTGAATAATGAAAGAAATTTTGAGTTTAAAGCGGGTTTTATTTAAATTACCATCACGGGTATAGGGATTCTTGACAGCGTCAAATAAAAAACAAAAAAAAAAAAGGATAAATAAAGGAAACAAAAATTATTTCCTTTCTCTTTACATCCCTAAACCCTAATAAAGGAAACAAAAGACAGTGGTTTGGTTTGATTTCAATCATTATTATACGAGGTGTGTTTAAAAAGTAAGATGGTTTATTGAAATTCGGATAAAATGACAATCGAACTTGCTTGTTATTTATGGCTAATAAATTTGAATATGCAACGTTTTAAATAGCTTAAAAAAACGTCTGCAGGAGAAGAGTTCAACACATGGCTTGTATGGCTAAAGTATGAATTCTCTCAACGCTTTGAATTGTGTGATCTACTGTGCAATCGATCACAACTACATTTTTTCCCCCAAAACTATAAAATAACGGGTGATTTTTTAACTATTATCATTTTGGCAACACTGGTTTAAACAGCTCACGCACGTTTCGTGTTTTGTTTCACTGTCAAACATCTTCAGTTTGGTCTATAATTTAACCCTGAATCGTCTTACAAACGAACAACGCTTGCAAATCCTTGAATTTTATTATCAAAATGCCTGCTCCGTTAAGAAAGTTCATCCATTTCTTCAGCGACGAAGCTCATTTTTGGTTCAATGGATACGTAAATATGCAGAATTATCGATTTTGGAGTGAAGATCAGCCAGAAGCATTGAAAAAACAATCAATGCATCCAGAAAAAGTCACAATTTGGTGTGGTTTATGGGCCTGGTGGCATCATTGGACCGTACTTCTTCAAAGACGCTGCGAATCGTAATGTAACTGTGAATGGTGAGAGCTACCGTGAGATGATAACCAACTTTTTTTTGAACAAAATGCAAGAGCTTAACTTGCATGATATGTGGTTTCAACAAGACGATGCCACATGCCACACATGGACTTATTGAGAGGCGAGTTCGATGAACATTTTATTTCACATTTGGGACCGGTCAATTGGCCGCCTAGATCGTGCGATTTAACGTCTTAAGACTATTTTTTGTGGGGCTACGTTAAAGTTCATGTCTATACAGACAAGCCCGCTTCAATTGACGCATTGGAAGACAACATTGAAACATTTATTCGTGAGATATCGGCCGAAATGTTGGAAAGAGTATGCCAAAATTGGACTAAGCAGATGGACCATTTCAGGCGCAGTCACGGCTAACGTGTGCATGAAATAATCTTCAAACATTAAATTATATGGACCGTACTATGGATGTGGTTATGTGTTCTTTTTTTTTTTAGAAAAATTTTCAAATAGCTCTTAAAAAATCACCCATTATAATGGATATCGTACTGTCATTGTGTCCTCTCTTGTATGTGATTGAGAAACCTTAAAACTGATTTTGAAGCTCCCCCATATATTTCATATTCAGACGGAACAATTTCTTGTATCATCTTAAGAAACCAAGGCAATTGAATCCTTTTTCCGCCACACTTGAAAAATATGATAACAGCAGGCGCTCATGCCAGAAAAATATGAAGAGAAGGTAATATGCCAAAGTAGTCTAGTAGGACGTTAGACGTGCGGCCATGGTTTAAACCTCAGGTCAGACATCTCCAATAAAACGAAATTTGAGAAAATATTTCCCGAGTAAACACAGCGGCGACTTCCTCCCAGCAGATGTCTAGCATAAAACTAGGAGATTATTTAGTCTTAGAAATAAAGTATGCCACGAAAAGTTTCTCAAAAATTTGTTGTTCAGAGTCGACTTTTAACTGTAGGTCCCGCCACTTGTTAAAAAAATAACCACACACAACACAAGTGTTGTGAGAAACTAGGTCGCAAACCTGACTGCAGGTTTATAATGACCATTTACGTATGCATATAGCACGTTAAAGGACACGGATCAATAAAATCTGTTGCAACTAATATGGCATCTAGAAAACAGGATTGGCAATTAAGCCAATGAAATACGTTGAGATTATAGTCAGGAAAGAAAATGCAATGCATATGAAAAATGCTTTTTGCTCAGCGGAAGTTAATGTTATCAGGGGAAAAAACTTCAACCGAGTATTTGATTTGAATACTTAGAAATTATTTATGAAATCGAATTTTGTTTTATAAACACTATGTCGTATAAAAGCATGTAGGTGAAGCTAGGCAACAAACCCTTCTTGAAGGACGTAGACAAATTTTCGGCCACTAATTGAAACTATATTGAAGTCGCCGTGGTCTAGTGGGTAGTGTGTTGGCTTATTAGACAAAAGGCCCGGGTTCGAATATCAGGTCAGACATCAAAACGAAAAAATATTTCTTCGGCGACTTCCTCTCAGCAGATTTCTGGCAAAGATTTTGAGAGTAAAAATTGCCATGAAAAGCTTTTCAAAAATTTGTCGTTCGGAGTCGACTTTAAAGTGTAGGTCCCGCCACTCATAAGTGACAACATAAGTGGTGTGAGAAGCTAGGTCGTAATCCTGACTGAAGGGTTGTAATGGCCTATTATGTATGTAATTGAAACTATAATGATATGATAATTAATATAAAAGTATCAAGCATTTCCTATTCTGCCAAAATTTTATGCTAAAATGCACTACTGTGTGTCCTGCGCTATTCACTCAAAGATCGTAAGAAACAGATCAAAGGAGGCAAGACGTATACGTCAGAACTTTCCCTAAGGATATGCAGTATGAGCTGCTGAGCATATGAAACTGTAGGAAACCAAGCTGAGTTTAGAATAAATCTTACTATTAGAGAGTATTTCCATGCAATAGAGGTGTCAGGCAAAGATGTCAGAAAGTGAGTGGTCAGAAATCTACGCTTTTTGGTAAGAGCTGGACGGTGGCAAATAAAGTGAAAGATAGACTCTTCCTCCTTCTCAGATTCACAGCTCCTAAAGTTAATTAACAGTTTACGAAGGCTATCGGCAAGAGTATTTCCGAGTATGCATTAGAGAGTTCAGCCAAGGATGTCAGAAAGTGTCAGCTCAGAAACCTTCGACTTTTTATGCCAAGAGCAGGGCACATATACGTACATACATAATTGGTCATTACATCCCTTCAGTCTGGATTATTGACCTAGCTTCTCACACCATTTATGTGTGTGTTAACTTTATACATAAGTGGCGGGACCTACACTTTAAAGTCGATGACTAACGATAGATTTTTTTAAGAAGCTTTTCATGGCAGATTTTTTTTACTCTCAGAGTTTTTGCCAGAAAACTGCTGAAAAGAAATCGCGGAAGAAATACTTTTTGTATTTTGTTTTGGTCTAATGGCTTTACGTCTAATAAGCCAACACGCTACCTACTAGACTACGGCGACTTCACGTATAAAGTGAACGATGTTCTCTTCTTCCTTTGCAGATCCACAGCTCAATCAGATGTTATTTGACGAAAGCAAAGTCCTTTGCCTATATAAAAAATGTTGTTCATGTCTTCTGTATTTTTTGGCAATTTCGGAATTAATCTAACGACTTAGTTTTCCTCTATTAAACAGTTCTTAAGTGGATTTGGTTGCTTTCACCTATTTCTGTAATATTTAATCCTGATTGTAGTAAATTTTCTTTTGAATACACTGGACAGTTTTCTTCAGTTATTTACGATTTCATATTGAAAAATAATTTGAAAGGCAACGGAAGTTTTAGAAGATCGAGATTTAGAAAAGATCGATTGGCTGTAATACCTTTTCCGCAATTCGGTAAAAGTTTTGCTGCAGTAAGGCAAAGGAAACTCAAATAGAATTTGGAGTTGTTTTACTGTGAATAGTGTGCCGCAATAGGCTCTTTGAATTACATACACCTCTCATGGTTTTTTAAGTTACAAAACGTTTTTTATAAACCGCCTAAGTTGTAATTTGAAGTTTCCTCGAATAACCACTGTCTTGTGCCTTTGGTCCCAATAAATAAATGAAATACATACGCTTCTGTCTCTGTTTCTGTTTTCCAAACTTTTTTTTGACTATAAAAATTTTTTTATACGTATTCTGTTTATTCCTTTTGATTTCATTTCTTTACCAATGAAAGAAAATAAAAAGTAAATCAGACTTGGATTTCTATTTGATATTCTTTTAAATTTTTTAAATTGAATTAAATTTTGTAAGAGGGGGTTGGTAATGATGATGATTACAACGGCAATGATAAGGGTAAAGGGAATGGCAAGACAATTGTAAGGTGCTGGTTGCCTTTCAATTTAAAAAGTTATACGAAATGAATCTATTTTTTATCTGCAACAATTTGTAGCAGCACCAAATTGGGAAAGTGGGGAGGGGGTGTTGTTACTAAAGAAAAAAATGAATGTCAAGGATCTGTGTTTATAAATATATTCCAAGGATTTTTGTTAATTTTATTTTGTTTCTGTTTTTTTTTTTTGTTGGTTGGCAGGGAAGAGTAAAAAGTCCCTTATTAGGGGTAAAATAAAATGTTGCACTACTGGCAATGCCATAGAACAACTGCCAATAAATTACCAAAAGATTAAACTTTTAAATTATTTTCATGAAAATAATAAAATCAAGGGAGGAGAGTAGCAATGGTAATAAGGACACTTACAATTAACATGAATGGGGTTATTTTGTTGTCCCTTGTTTAAGTAAATTGCAATAATTTTATGTAAAATTTCTCTACATTCTTTTGTGTTTAAGAGTGTAAATACGATGTAAATTTATTTGTGTAATATAAACCTCATACAAACCCAGACCAAAGGTCATTACATTGGCCTGGAAGTAAGCAAATGGAGAAGGGAACGGAAGGCAAATGATCTTTAGTTAAAACAGTTTTTGTTTGGCTTACATTCTTAAATAATAAATTTAGACACAACTTAAATAATTGTTTATTTTTGAATTCTTTATCATTTAATTAACTTGGTTTTGTTCATGTCCTGTTTTCTGTTTTTTTTTTTTTTTTTTTGTTGGTTGGCAGGGAAGAGTAAAAAGTCCCTTATTAGGGGTAAAATAAAATGTTGCACTACTGGCAATGCCATAGAACAACTGCCAATAAATTACCAAAAGATTAAACTTTTAAATTATTTTCATGAAAATAATAAAATCAAGGGAGGAGAGTAGCAATGGTAATAAGGACACTTACAATTAACATGAATGGGGTTATTTTGTTGTCCCTTGTTTAAGAAAATTGCAATAATTTTAGTAAAATTCTCTACTTATTTTTGTGTTTAAGAGTGTAAATACGATGTAATTTAATTTGTGTAATATAAACCTCATACAAACCCAGACCAAAGGTCATTACATTGGCCTGGAAGTAAGCAAATGGGAAGGAAACGGAAAGGCAAAATATCTTAGTTAAACAGTTTTTGTTTGGCTTTACATTTCATTAAAATAATAAATTTTGAAGACAACAACTTAAATAATTGCATATTCAATTGAATTCTTTAATCTGTTTTCATGGCCTTTAGCCTTGGCTTTTATTATTTAAATTGGCTTTTAACAGCCTTGTTGACCCGTTTAAAGCTGTTTTTAATCAAAACCATAAACGTTCAAAATAAAATTATAAACTCACCCCCAGTGCACTCGTATGTATGTCTTGTCATTTAATTAACTTGGTTTTGTTCATGTCCTTGTTTTCTGTTTTCTTTTTTTTTTTTTTGTTTCTTCTTTTGCTCACTCTCTAGGACTCTTTTGTTTTATCTCTGCATTAATCCTGGGCATTATTTTAAAGACCTGCAAATAGAAAACGAAAAACCCGCGTAATTTTTTAATTAAAATTTAATTAGAAAATGGAAAAGAAAAAACGAACGTTATTCTCATTTCAATTTTATTTTAAATATGATGAGCAGCAACAAAAACCATCACAAAAGGTCTGTTTTCACTTGTTTTTCCCAATAGGCTTTTGGTATCCCTTGACGTTTTGGTTGTTAAATTTTGTTCGTTGCTTTTAAAGCCTTATTTAAATATTTTGTTTATAATTAAAAGCTGCTGTTATTGGCATTGATTTTTTTTTTTGGTTGTTGTTGTTGCTTTATTTGAATATTTTTAATAAATAATTTTGACATTAATTTACATCATAATTATCGTCATTTTGTCACCATCATTGTCGTCATTAAATGTTACAAGAAAAACATTTAAAGCCTTTAACACAGCTGGTTTATTAAAATGTTTAAGGGGTTGGTAGCATAGCGAAGGTAGAAAATAAGAAGCACGATTTTTTTTTTAATAATTTAACAAAAGTGGCTTGGCATTGCTGACAAGCTGTTAGCTGCGGTAAATTCATGGGAAGCTGACGCACTCACTTATTATAAAAGGTTCTGTACTCTATTGGCTCTGTACTCTATTGAATCTGTGGTCTATTGCCTCTGTGCTCTATTGACTCTGTGCTCTATTGACTCTGTGCTCTATTGACTCTGTGATCTATTGACTCTGTGCTCTATTGACTCTGTACTCTATTGACTCTGTGCTCTATTGGCTCTGTACTCTATTGACTCTGTACTCTGTTGACTCTGTGCTCTATTGACTCTGTCTCTATTGACTCTGTACTCTGTGACTCTGTGCTCTATTGACTCTGTACTCTATTGACTCTGTTCTCTATTGACTCTGTACTCTATTGACTCTGTGCTCTATTGACTCTGTACTCTATTGACTCTGTGGTCTATTGACTCTGTGCTCTATTGACTCTGTGCTCTATTGACTCTGTACTCTTTGACTCTGCACTCTATTGACTCTGTATCCTACTGAATCTATAATCTAATAACTGTATATTCTATTTATTCTGTACTTTATACTCTACTATAGCTTCATATGGTGCTCTAATCTACAAATATCGTGCCAAAGTCTTCCTATTGTCGTATAATTCCAGCTGTATCACTCAGCCATATTAGAGCAACACGGACAAGCCGTAATATACACAAATGCAGAATATTTCCAAATGTTTGCATTACTTCTTGAAAAGGGGTTTAAGCATCTCTTTTCCTACTCTGTATAATTGATCCCATCAACGCCTTAATTTCTGTATGAAAATTTTCTTGACATTAAAAGGCAAACGCGACACACCGTTGTGATGTCTTAAAAGGATTAATGCTGGGCATTAAAGCAAAATTTCATTTTAACATTTTCTCATTATAATTCTGGTCATTTTAAAATTAATTTTGTCTTATAATATTCTCTCAAGGCAATATTAAGTATATGGCATGGCATTTAATCCTAAGTCAAACGGCTTTAATATACAAAAGAAATCAAGAAAATTATTTGAAAATTATGCCCAAAAAATAAAGTGAATGAAAAAAAACTGAAAGATAATTAAATGCCTTGTTTCGAACTTTATATTCCGGAGGCATCCAGTATGCAACTATTTTCTTCACACGTTTAAAAAGCTCTTTTTGGTGTTTTCCTGAGGTCCAAAGCACACAGTAACACATTAAGTCACAGCCTGGCTACCCTTGACAGTAATTGCCTTTATTGTGCTTAGATTATCTCACATTTGACACGATTGGGAACAATATACTTGAGGATTCCATTGCTTAGCTACAAGTATGGCTCACAAGTCAGTTTCATTCATCATTCATCAAGTTTTTACAAGCTAAGCAGATCTACTGTAGCAGAGTCTAGAGTCTAAAAACAACGCCCGCTAGCTGTCCTTCTATTATGTTCGTTCGTTGCTGATATTTTTCTATCAAGAGAACAAAGAGGTCAGTGGGTATCTTAAAAACATTTTCTGTAGGAGAATGACAATTTTATGAATTCATTAAACAAAATGGAAATATTTTCGTCGTCAGCGGAGAACGTAGTTTATTCTGATATAGATTCATAGACACAAGATTAATTATAAAGCTACTGAACTTGCTAGAGCACTGCTCGAATTCGTTCGAGATAATGGGACACAGTGGAACTTTCGATTGCAACTGGTTTACAAAAGAGCGTTCGAAATTTTTGACTGAAGACCAACCTAACTACCGTACTGTGCCAAACGTAGATGAGTGGTATGCCGTACAAATGTTGGGCAGAAAAACAGTTTTGCACAGACTGGACCAAATCGAGGAGGAACCACTGGATCTGCAAAGACAACTATGTCTACAGTAGCAACTGATAACTGTCTGAGACATACGATCGAGTATTCAGTGACAACAGAACAGATGGGAACTGGCCGACGTAATACTGCACTGTAAAATATCAGTGTGATTTTGGTGACTGGAAGTCCTTACAACAATTTAGGCTTTCAACTGCTTAAGCAGATATACTTGTACTGAATACCAATATACAGATTAATATAGGCATACCACTCATTATTGTTTGGCTGTATATTATTGCCAAAACCATTTATTGTTCGCTGAAAAATCCTTAAGGGATTCTGAGTCATTTAGTAATGGGTGGAGACTTCGCCAACGTGAAAATCACTTTCGTAGTAATCGAAGATCATTTGTAGAACAAACCTTATTTGACAATGCCCGTATCTGGTTCGACTTAGGGTTCTTCTTTCAAGAGCTCTAAGGTACCTATTGCTACTAGTTATAGGAATCAGCACCAAATTCATTAAACTTTCTAGCAGACATGAAGTCGCCGTTGTCTAGTAGGTAGTGTGTTGGCTTATTAGATGAAAGGTCTGAGTTCGAATTCCAGGTCAGACATCAAAATGAAAATATGAAAATCCTTTTTCGGTGACTTCGTCTCGGCAGATTTCTGGCCAAGAAATACTTCTCAAAAAATATGTCGTTCGGAGTTGACTTTAAACTGTAGGTCCCGCCGCTCATATATAAAATTAACGCACACAACATAAATGGTGTGAGAAGCTAGGACATTGTACAATGGGTTACCGACAACAATCGACCACCGGGTACTGTACTTGCCAGAATTGACAAGTACACGTCCTCTAACCTAACCTAACCTTCTAGCAGACTTCAGTTTGATTTGAAGTCATGCTATCAATAACAAGCCATGGTGTTGAATTTCAGGACCGTTTAGTCAAGACTTGCTAGCTTGCTTTTAGGGCGTTCCTTAATGCAGCATCACTACAGGCTGCTACGGGTGCTACGTGCACTCGAGTGTTTCTTGGACTTGACAAACTCTGTCCTATCATATATTCTTCAAATTGACCGAAAGACACTTTATGCATTAAAACTCGTTAAAAAATTGTCATTTAAGAATTTTCCCTTTAAATATTCCCAACTTTTGGTTTTTTCTTTTCTTTTTGTTTTTCTTTTTTTCTATTCCTTCGTTTTAAGTTTTCTGATCAACACATGTCCTTTTCGACCATTGAAATTAATTAAAACATCTTAACATTATGCAACATTAAGTGTTTAAGTTCTAAGTTAATCTCAGCAATAAATTTATGGTTCACGGCATGTGTTATTAAATATTTTGTACAGATTTACCAGCTTAATTAACAATAATAAGCATTTCCTCAAACCACCATCATTTCTAGCCAATTGTTGTGGAGATGGCTTCATCTCGTCCATAATTATGTAACATTCAATTAAATCATGGCCACCCTTCTTCGGCCCCTCTTTCCTAAACTTAATCAGCAATTCTAAGTAACATTTAAATTTATTCGTGATTTCATAAATACGAATAAGAATTCTTTTGCGTTCTCATAGTCGTCGAAGTAATAAAATTAATTGGATTTACACTCGCTGGCAATTGCTAAGATTATAGTGACAAAAAAGATTGCTTCTGCCATATAAAGCAGCATTAAAAATAGAAAAAAAAAAAGAAAATCATTTTGACAAATCCATAATGACACGAATTAAAGTCCATTTCGGTTTTTATTCCTTTTGCCCTCTTTTTTATTTTCTTTCTTTCGTAGAAAATCAAATAAAAATTCTATTTATGCACCCCTAATCACTATCGCATGTATGTTAGCCAATCTAATACATTCACATACATATGCATGTGAGGTCTTAATAAATTCAGTTTCTATTCCTTTTGATTATTTCTATGGATTTGTTAATCTGTTGTTGTTGTTGTTGCTTAGCCTCATTTTGATTATAATTAATAAAAATTGCGGTCAAACTAACGCAAGTATCCGGTATTAAACGTACTTAATTCACATGTTAATTGAAAAGTCCTTCACATGACAGTTTAGATTTGTGTTCCTGCAAACGTAGTTATGTTGTGGTTGTGCACAGTGGGTCAGTAAGTATAGAATAATTTATTTTAATCATTATAGCTTACAAAAGGTTGATATTGTTGGTGGTTGTTAGCACAGTATTAGCCACAGTTCTTCATAATAAGGTCACAGTATTTGTAATACCTGACGACAGTACTACTCTCTCTGTTCTATTCATTCTTCATTCAATATGTAGGATCAGATAGTAGTTTTAACCACTATTAGCACGATTTTCTCATTGTATTCTTTTTACAGCTTCTTTACCTGGCGGTATAGTTTTCAGGTTTTCCCTCACAACAACAAATAATTCGGTCAGCTTCTAGGATGGTGCCAAAGATAAGATGCGATATCCACATTGAATTCCTCTTTCCCCTTTTCACAATTAACGATATGAGTTTGGAATTTTTAAAAGCTTCCTTTTCATACTGTTGAGATCTACAGTAAAGCATTGTATAGCAATCAATTAGTTGATGGATATTACAAGGATGAGGTCGCCGTGGTCTAGTAGGTAATGTGTTGGCTTATTAGACGAAAGACCCGAGTTCGAATCCCAGGTCAGACATCAAAACGAAAATTTGAAAATAATTTTTCGGTGACTTCCTCTCAGCAGATTTCTGGCAAAAACTCTGAGAGTAAAAAATTGCCATGAAATGCTTCTCAAAAAAATGTGTCGTTCGGAGTCGACTTTAAACTGAAGGTCCCACCACTCATGTATAAAATTAACGCACACAACGTAAGTGGTGTGAGAAGCTAGGACGTAATACAATGGGTCAATTCGACCACCGAGTACTGTACTTGTCAGAATTGACAAGTACACGTCCTCTAACCTAACCTAACCTATTACAAGGATATACCTTCAGTCCTTTGTAAGAACGTATTTTTCAAACCAAACCACTGAGTTGAAGGTATGAGAAGTTGACAAGGACTATAAAAATAATAAATCGTGTTCTTTACAACTGATTGCTGTGGTCGAGGATTTCTTTAAGGGTTGAAATATCCTGTTGGGAGGCTGTGATATGCAATGAGATTACACTGACCTCCACACCGAACTGATCCCTTCAATTTTGTTTTCTGTATTTTTCTTTAAATTTTTATTTCCTCCTCTCTCTCATTTTCTTTCTCTATACTGCTTGCTTTACTTCACTTCTTTCACCTTTACAGGATAAATACAATGGGTCCCAATGGATCAACATACATATAAACAGTGGGTGACAAAACAATGAAAACTTTTTCAAAAATTTATTTACATGTTCTAATCAGACAAAATTGGAAAAAAAGTTTAGTATGCATAAAAATATAAAAAAGCTATATTATTGAAGTGTTGAAGCCTTCTCCTTCTCTTCTTGACTTAAGAAATATTCTAAAAATGTTTAAAAGTTGTGATTTGTTAAGTCCATATTTATCCCATTTAGGTTCTTTTTTGCTGAAATTCACCATTGAAATCGTTTTTTATTAATGAACAGCACAAATATTTTGCGAATTTCTTAAGAATATTTTTCATTTTTTGTGCAATTTTGAAAAAGTTTCCATTATTTTGTCACCCACTGTATATACATAATTGGTCTAGCTTCCAACACCACTCATGTTGTGTTCGTTGGTTTTATACATGAGTGGGGGGATCTACAGTTTAAAGTCGGCTCTGAACGATTGATTTTTGACAGAGTTTTTGCCAGAAATCTGCTGAGAGGAAGTCGCCGAAAAAATATTTTCATATTTTCGTTTTGATGTCTGACCTGGGATTTGTACTCGGGCCTTACGTCTAATAAGCCAGCACACTACCTACTAGACCATTACCTACTTCAACGGATGGGTCAAATACACTAAACCACATATTCGAAAACTTTGGTATTGAATCGAAAACTAGGCTTATAATCCATATCACAATCTGCCGTTGAGATGCTTCCAAGATTGCCATACATGCAACAATACTGTACCTTGCATTATAAAAACGATCATATCAACATCTATCGGAATATTAAAGCAATTACCTCTTCAGATACTGTCCTGTGTGAGCAGGAAACTCTTAACATATGAAGCTACATACTTCATCCATCGCTTAGAGAAGATTTCCATATGAAACAACCTTTTTTTCACCTCGAAGGCCGGCAATATTCGGCATTAAACGCACAAGTGTGTGATTGAATTTTGTAGCTTTAACAGGCTTATTGCCACAGGGTTTAGAGTTTCATTTGCTGTCTGAATATATCCGAAGGAAATAAAATTATTTGCACCATTAATACTAACAGAGCCACTGTTCCTGATGGCTTCTAATTAAATTACAGTAATTTCTAACACACTTACACTGACGTGTATACACACACAAATGTATGTACGTATGTATGTATAGTCAATGACACTTCTTATTAGAGGATGACAACTTCTTTAAAAGCTAAAATCGAATGAACATATATAGCGATTTCGTTTCTTTTCTCTTATCTCTCTCTCTCTCTCTCTCTCTATCTCTCTAGTTTTAATATTTAATTTTTCTTTTTCTTAACTTACACAGCCACTCAACAGTAAGCCAAACTCAATAATGCTCAGCATAATGAAACAACACTTTATACAGCGTACAGAGAGATAACTCTCTAACGTAAATAGCAGGACAGACATACATATATGCGAGTATGTTAGTATGAGTCTATGTATGTATGTGTGTGTAATTGTAGTGTTTAACAATGTCCTTATTTATGTTATTGTTTATGTTGTCGTTGTTGTTATTTGGATTGGTAAGACAGACATACAAACAAACAGACAGACAAGCATTTATAAATCCTTGATAAAAGTCAACAGCTGAAATAGCACAAATAGTTGTAGTAACTATCGCTCTTTCCCTCTCTTGGTCTCTCTGTCTCTCTCTCTCTCTCTCTCTGCTGTTCTTCTATCTGCATTAACTTGTTAATGTAAACACTTATATTCACATACATATGCACATACTTACAAACATTTTCTTTGTATTCAATCTAAGTAAGGTTATCATATGTATGAACTTCAACATGTGTGAGTATGTGTGTGTAAGTATTTATTTTTCGTATTGACCAGTAGCAAAAGAATCAGTATATACAGTTCAATAAAGTTATTTATGTGCGTATAAATGTGTGTGCATTAATAGTAGTAAGTGTGTTGGTTTCTATCTTAATATCATGTGACACAATACATGTACTTGTGACTGCTAAGATAAAGAGAGAGTGCCTTAAATTAAAGTAGAGAAAGAGAGAGAGAGAGAGAGAGAGAAAGAACGTATAACAAGACTGTGTTTATTTCTGTGTAGTTCTAATCCAATCAATTAATTTCAACTGCTTTTCTTCTTCATGTTCAATAATAGCTGTGAGTCTGGTCAATCTTTATAGATGTATTACGCATATATACAGCAGGTGCAAGGTAATTAGTAGAAGTTTAAAAAGAAAACATAATCTCTAAAACTGTTGCCACTGCATTCCATATATGGGAACTAGGTGCTATCAATCTATGGCAAGTCTAGTGATGTTTGTAATTAGGATACGAACAAACTCGTATCGTCTGATTCAACAGATAGGATTTGTAGCCGTGATAGAGACAAAATTATTGACCCGAATACAAATACAATTTTATAAAGAAAGATATCTCTTTACGAATACTTGCATTTACCGCCTTTTATGTATAAAATTAACACACAGAACATAATTAGTGTTAGAAACTGCGGGCTTTTTGGAGACGATTGCTGTACACTGTCTAATGGTGAAGGTATGGCACTGGCCATTTTATAGTCACCTAGCAGAAACTCGTTACCTTGCCGTTCGCATCTTCCCTCTTTCCACCTTTCCTAAACCTTCACAATGCCCTGCATGAGTAGGAGCCATCCCCTGAGTGTTGGTTTTATAAAAAAAAAAATAAATCTTGTAACCGTAAAAGTGGGAACAATTAATATTAATATTGAAGATTGTCTAGTAGGTAGTGTGTTGACGTATTACACGTGATCCTAGGACAGACATCTGAAACAAAATGAAACACAAAAAAAATATTTCTACGGCAGATGTCTGGCAAAAGCTCTGCGAATAAATAAAATTTTTCTAAAAATTTTTGTTCTCCATGATTTTACTTTAAACTTCAGAAAATAAACACATACACAGAGTACGTGGTGTTCGAAACTAGGTCGTAAACCTGACTCAAGCGCTCTAATGACCAATTATGATGATGATTGAAGATTGTAGTTTTTTTTACGCCGAGATAAACATTTAAATTAGAAATAATTCTATTCAGTAGCCAGTAGCTGTAGATAAACACTATAGTTATAAACTGTAAATAAAAATACAAAAGAATTTAACCCAGCAAACAATAAGTTAACCTCTGTAAAAAAAAACATACTCTAGGTTAAAATATCAACAGCGACTATTATGGATGTGTTAGGACAAAAGCATGAGTATTTTAAGAATGAATAACGCATGACTTGAGTACACTCATAGAACATCGGAATAGAATTGTTAGGGTGGATTATAATAAATGGAGTGCATATGGTGAAGCATTGATTAAACTTCGTAAGCCCCACATTTAGATAACAATGCAGCCATTTAGAAGTCTTAGAGGAGAGGACTGGCGGAAGCTAAGGATGTTTAAACAAGATAGAGTCTTTCTATTGAAAGTATGATTGGTGTCGCTTTGGTCATATCCTTTCCAACCTACCTACATATCTAACTGATGGTTTTTAATCGAGAAGAGTGAAATTAATCAACAACTGCACAAATTGTTTACCCACTAGACCGATTATGTTCACAGCAAAATGAACAAACTGAACAAATTTTTAATTTATTTAAACAGGATTTCTAAAGAGTTGTTCTGGCTTAAAACAATTTATGATGACTTACCAAACTGCACAGAATTGTTGACATAATTTGACTTTATTAACTGTCAAATCATAGTAATCGATTAGCATAATTCGATTGTTTTCATGCTGCTACAAAAATACACAACATTTTAAACTCTATACTAAACTCGGATCGTAAACACTGTAAAATACGTACCGGAGATCAGCAATGAATCGTTTTTCCGCTACTCATAAGCACTCATTCAATTTTGAGTATGAGTGAATCAACAGAATTGAAATTCAACTCTGATTCATTCGTATTCGCTATAATATTGATTTATAAGTACAGGTTACAATGAGTGTGACTACAACGTTGCCATCAAACTCACAACATTCGAAATATGTTTGATTCATAAATTTAGAAAAATACTTATAATAATTATAAGTGATGCGAGTGATTCGAATCATTCATCAAAATTTACAACCTTTGTTGTTGTTGCATGTACAAACAAAGAAGAAAGGAAAGACAAAGACAACAAGCAAAGCATACATACAATCTTCTTGTGAGTATAGTAGTGTTCGTATGCGAATCATATTTATTTTGTGCTTCATATAAATGTTAAGCAGAGCCGAGTACTTCCAACTTTAAGTATGAGTAGTACGAGTGTCATATTAAAATAAGTATGAATGCGTATAAGTATTAGAAATTATAAGTATGACTCGAATCTACACATCGTTTTAAATACTCGTTGCTGATCTCTGCTACGTACCACAGATTTGTAAAGCTTTTCAGCGGCAATTAATTATTCCTACAGCTTTTGTTACAGCTAAGATTGCAATCCACCTCTCTTGTAATTGTGGGCCATCGGCTCTTCTGTTACCACAACACTTGCTTTTGTGCTAACGGGAGCTTTGATCAACCAAGGCTTTCTCTCCTTCCTATTCCACCCAGAGTTACGATTTATTAAAATCTCAAGAACCAATTTAATTATGGAAGCAGTCTTGTCCAAGTATTCTATAGTTTTCCATGATTTTAATGGTTTGCTGGGTAGCATTAATGAACTGAATACATGCTTGTGTGTATGCATGTATATATATAACTTATGTGTTTAAGTAAGTGTTGGAGATTATAAGAACATATGTATGTATGTGTGTGTGTGTAAATATTTGTTTTCAATATTTCTATGGGGTTGTGTTTTAACTCATCTTGTGTGTGTGTTGTTTTCCAATCATGACGACGATGACGATAACGATGACTATGCCGATGATGACGTTGATGATGTTGATTTTATTGACTGTAAATGTTGAAAGTTAAAACGGTAATTATTCTAGTCTTGTTAACTTATAATTACCACAACAACAAACTAAAGCAATAACAACAATAATAGTGTTGCAGCATTATTAGAAATAGCAATTAAAACAACAACAACAACAGCAACAACATCATCATCATCATGGAGAACATTTCTAAAGTAATTGAATGAATCAAAATGTGAAACGATGAATGATGAAACATATGAAATTCTGGCATGAGAGCAACGATAAACAAGAGCAAAACAGAATGAGTTGAGTTGCTAGGAAAACAAAAAAAAGTAAAATTCACTCCTTGAAGTTCAAACAATATTTGCAACTTAAGGAAACACAAAAAAATACAAGAAAACAATACAAGGAATAGAACGAATAGATTCGATAGATTAATTGATTTTTGAGGTAAGACATAAATTAGGAAAATTGTTGTTTAATTATTATACAGAAATTAGACGCATTAGAAGCTTTATAACAATTAGTTGGTCTTGGACTGACTTTCAAAAATAATTATGATTTGAGGTAAATGCCAGACTGAACAGTACAGTATGGCTGAAATTGTTGTTCATCTTAAATAATGCTTGTTGTACCTATTAATGAATAATTTGTTGCAAAGAAAATTTGTTAAATATAAAAGAGAAGAGAGAATGATATTTGGATTTGTGTCTACAAAGAATACTTTCTTAATGAAAATGCAATATTTTTTCCACTTTAATATAACAACAAAAAAATAAAAAAACGCAGAAGACAAGGAATAACTTCAATAATGATGGAGAATAATTTAAAAGCGTAAGTTATTGGTTGAAGGATAAATAAATAGATGCATAAGATGCACATTTCTAAAGGATATGGAGTATTGCCTTATTAGACACGTATCCGTGGTTCAAAATCCAGTTCTGTCATGTCGAATAAAACAAAGTATGAGGCCAGTAAACCTCTAAGCCAAAAACTCTGAGAGTTAAATACATTTGCCATGAGAAGCTTCTCAAATTAGAGATGTTCTGTGCCGTTATCGATAAATTTATCATTCACAATATGTGAGATGTGAGGAGATAGATTGTAATCTTGACTGCATGATTGCAAGTAAGTAAGTAATAAATGTCAGTCGTCTAGATAATTAATCCCTTTGTACATAGCAAGATTCATCGAGTAATCATTTAATTGCGAACAGCGAAGCTGCTGAAACTACCGACATGTCAGCAGAATATGTAGTTGAAATCCGAACTGGAATCGTTCAGTGGTCTCATATTTAGCCCCGTATGAATGAATTTAGTTCTATCGCACTGCACGTCATCAAGAACTAAGTCTGGTAAGCATTAATACATACATACTACATGCATAAATAGTCATTACAACCCTTCAGTCAGGATAACGACCTAGCTTCTCACACCACTTACGCTGTGTGTTTTTTTTTCTAAAGCATTTTCAAATAAAAAAAAAAGTTATATGGTGGACCCTTTACAAGTGAAGACTCACGACTGACTGGCAACATTGCCTTACACTCTATTTACATAATTCGTCATTACAACCCTTTAGTCAGGATTACGACCTAGCTTCTCACACCACTTATATTGTGTGCGTTAATTTTATACATTAATGGAGGGACCTACAGTTTAAAGTCGACTCCGAACGACAGAGTTTTGAGAAGCTTTTCATGGCCATTTCATTTACTCTCAGAGTTTTTACCAGAAATCTGCTGAGAGGCAGTCGCCGAAGAAATATTTTCGTATTTTCGTTTTGATGTCTGACCTGGGATTTGAACTCGGGTCTCATGTCTAATAAACCAACACACTACGAACTAGACTACGGCGATTACAAGTAAGCATTAATACCAGAGATAATAAACAATATTTTGAACCATTCAAACAAAGAGATAAGTAATCGCTTGCTTCAACATGGCGCATTAAGTGGGGCAGGCGTTATAGGTCGTCATATATATAGGAATAATACCGGATAGCATAAATTGATTTGGAGGACTCATACTGAGTAATCTCAGGAAAGACCAAATATGCCATAATGGAATGCAGAAGGCTTGGAGGGATATCTTGGGGATGCAGCTCTGGATGTGTACTCCATGATGATCACACCAAAAGAGACTTAAAGTCCGTGATCTAACGTTTTTTTTACAACTAGTGATTATTTGAATGATAACACTTAGCTCATGTCTGATTTGACAAATACTTAGTTTTATCCTTCCGCTGAACGAATATGGTTGTGTATACAATAAGCCAAATGATCATCCAATGCGTTTTCGCTTCGCTAAGTGGAATCGACTGACATAAGATGCTGATTTTGGGAAAAAAAATCATCTTTTCAGATGAAGCTCATTTTGATCTTGGCAGGTATGTAAACAAGCAAAATTATCGCATTTGGGGCACAAAAAACCCGCACACATACTTTGAAAAGCCGACGCACCCAAAACGAGTCACTGTTTGGTGCGGATTTTGATCCAGAGGCATGAGCAAGGAGTGGCCATTAAAGTCAAAGGCGATCGTTATCGGGCCATGTTGAACGAAGTTTTGCTCGCAAAAATCGAACAGAACGCGCTAGGTGCTACGCAAACGAAGCTACACTCGATGGTTTGCGCCCTGTTATTGAAAATCGCATTAACAGCCGCAGTGCTGATGTCGTTTGGCCCTCTCAGAGCTGCGATTTGACACCACTGGACAATTATTTGTGGGGTGCCGTCAAAGATAATTGTTGCGCCGACAATCCAGAAACAATTGACGCTTTAAAGGATAATATTCGTGAACCCAATGGTGAAATACAGCTGCGCTCAATCGATAATGTGCCTCAAAATTTGAACGATCGTGTAGGCTACTGCATGGCCAGCCGAGGCAGCCATTCGAAGGAAATTTTTTGCCATTAGTAATCGGAAGGACTGTACTTTCAAAGAAAAAAAGAAATTTCAGAAAATTTCAATAGCTTTTTTTTTAAAGCATTTAGAAAAAAAACTTTTTTGCGGACCCATTATAATAAACTTTGCCATTGAAAATGTTGAACATTTTGAATGCCTGGGCAGTAGACTAAGTTAAACGGCGAGAAACATGAGCGAATTTTTGAAGAGACGGAATAACAGAATACAGTATTCAAAGTCACTGTGCTTCCTCTTTTTATTATAACTTTCATACTACAAGTGAAGACTTATGATTCACTGGCAACATTGCCTTTCTTATACTTTATTTACACTGCCTTATTTTTATGTGTGCTTTCTATGCGGTATTATTATTGCAATTTTTATATTCCTTATGGTCTACTTCTCGCAGATTCCCATGTTGTTGTTATTAGTATAGTTCTGGTATTGTACGATTTGTGTGAATCTCTGCAAGTTGGAATGAGTTTCTTAATGCAGAAGAAATTGTTGTTGGAAAATTTGAATCAAAAAATGTGTACAAGATGGGCATAGGGAATTACCTTGAAAAGGTAATGATGACGTGTGTTAGGGCTTAAAGAAAACTTGAGTTGTGGATTAAGAAAGCTATACAAAAGTCGAATAGTTATAACAGAAAATCATGAACAATTCGTTCAACCATATTCTGGTAACTTAAAACTCTTTTGTATTCATTTCTTAATTCTTTTTTTTAACATTCTTTACTGGTATTAACGTTAAATAAATTCTGTTACACTTTACTAGATCTACCATCCTCGTATTTAGTACACATGCAATTTATTTCATTTATTATCCAAAAGTGGAAACATTGACTTTCAACACAGTGTCTCGTCTGTAGTATTCATAACCTTTAAAAACTCTTAAAAGATTTAATGTGACCACAATTTTGGGTGATTCTACAAGCCACTAAGAATTCTATCGGATTCATAAATAAACAAATTAAACAATGTAAAGTTTATGTTAAATTAGGCAAAGATAAGTTTATAATACTTGGACAATGCAACACATAAACAACAACAACGACAACGACATGCAACAGACAGAAGAATGATTATAAAATACCAACAAAACATGTATACACAGGACAAACGCAAGGAATTATATGTATCATACACCCTTACAATTATATATAGAATATCAGCATTTAAATGAGAACAACAGTGTTGACCAAAACTTAAAAGGACAGAGGTAAATATGTAAAGAAAAGGGAGGAATAAAAACGGATAAGAGCAAAGTGTTGAAATAATTAATAAAATTAAATGAAATTTTCAAGTGTACTTATAATAATGACCTCCACTGTTTGTGGTCAACAGAGATTTTCTTCAACTCCATGTCTTTAAATACTCTCTCTTTCTCTCTGTTTTCGTATGATTTGCTATTTAATGCAACTAAAGAGTACCGAGTATTTTCAAGTGTGTCTCTGTACAGATTCTTGTTGTGTATGCACACTTTTCAGTCTTTGTAAGCTTGTACATAAGTATGTGTGCTGTATGTGTGTATGTGTGTTGTGTCCTTTTCATTTTATTGTGTATATTTTGAACAATTTTAATCCAAGGATAACAACACTTTAACATTAAAAGACATTAAATGCAAAGTGTCAACATTAAACAAGTGCATCGTCGTATAGAAAACATTATTCCAACTGCAACAAAATGCATTTCATTGCATGCAACAATAATAACAAAGTGCAACAATAATAATAATAATTATCATTATCATTTAAACAAATTTTTCAAAATTTGTGGTTTTACTCTAGTACTAAAGGAAGAGAGAGCGAAAGAGGCCGCTAACAGAAGTACAAGCCTATACCATAAGCCAGATGTCAAAGTGCATTCATTGGTTGTATTAATGAACGAGCAAGATCATCCAAGAAAGGGAGAGAGAGAGAGAGGGAGCAAGTATGATTTGAATTCTGGTTAACTATGAGCCACTTAGTTAAATAGTTTTTGTGCAGATAGTCCAGTAGCAACTTTAAAAATGTCCATCAACTCTGACTGATTTTCAAAATCGAATAAAATTTCCCTGTCTGCGTTTGTGTAGCGAATTCTTGTGATATATTTTGAAACACGAAATTAAAATTTTATGAAGAAGTAGTCCGATGATTACAAATTATTTCGAAAGACAGGATGTGGCAAGTTTAACCGAAACTTACGTAAGCTCCCGGATCCCCGGAATGTCTTAAATGCAAAATATAAAGTGACGCTGATGTGCTCGTACTGATGTGCTTGTCATATTGACGTCCTAACAACGACTAAACTTATTCATGAAGGCTAACTTTTTTTCGAAGAAATTATGGTTAATGTTTTCCTTCTATTTAAGGCACGGTCATAGCAAGTAGTGGTCTGTAGGGGTGTCGAATTGAAAAACCTCCAATGGCCAGGTGATCAATCTTAACTGCGGGCAGTTCACTTCTGCACCCTAACGTGGTTGCATTATAACTGCTCTACGTGTCACACAATCTTTATCACATTTAATATTCAGCACAAGTGATTTGAACGCTCCGTTCGAGGTGATGTTATCTAGTCACCGAGATCGTACAATTGGATCACGTTAGACTTTTTATTCTGATGTTTGCTTAAGTCATACATGCACACGAATAAGCCACAAACCATAGAGGCCTTTAAAGCCAACATAGCCATGCCTCGGTCAATATCATAACATATTGAATGCATTCTAAAAAAAGATCTAAATGATGTTATATAACGGCAGCAGTAGGTCTTTTAAACAAATAATAAATTCGGGTGATACATCACACACACTTCGAAAAGCCTACAGAAAGAACTCGACACTTTTATGGTCACTTCTTTGGTCTGCTCAGCAACATTTCTAATAAATGCGCGGAGATTGAGGTTTTCTTCTTCTTATCTATACTTGATCGATCACATCAACTCTTTAGTCAGTATTACGACCTAGTTTCTCACAGCATCTATGTGCATTACTTTTATCCATGAGTGGTGGAACCTATTTTCGACGTCCAATTATAGATTTGAGAAACTTTTCATTGAAATATTTGGTGCTTTGGACTTTTTATGTGCCAGAAGACTTTTGAGAGGATGTCTTCGAAAAAATTTTAAGGGTTGAACTATGTACTTATGTTTGAGAAGCCAACACACTACTTACTTAACTGCGGAAACAACTTCATTGCCCATACATACATACCAGAGATTAGCAATAAGTATTCAAAACTATGAGTACGTTCGAGTCATACTTAGAAATCCAGATACTTATTCGCATTCACACTTATTTTGATATCATACTTATATTACTCATACTCAAAGTTGGAAGTACTCATCGTATTCATACGTAACAATACGCATGATGTAATTAACTTCGACTCGTCTCTATTTAACATTTACACGAAGCACAAAATAAGTATGATTCGCGTACGAACAGTACTATACTCACAAGAAGATTGTGTGTATGCTTTGCTTGTTGTCTTTGTCTTTCCTTTCTTCTTTGTTTGTATATTCAACAACAACAAATGCTGGAAATTTGGCTGAATGATTCGAATCACTCGGTTCTCTTATAAATATTATAAGTATTTTTCTAAATTTATGAATCCGAATGAGTAGGCGTATGAATCAAACACATTTCGTATGTTGTAAGTTTGATGTCAACGTTGTACTCATACTCATTGTAACCTGTACTCATAAATGAATCAATGTTGTAGCGAGTACGAATAAATCAGTAGTAGTTGAATTTCAATTCTGTTGATTCATTCATACTCAAAATTGCATGAGTGCTTATGAGTAGCGGTAAAACGATTCATTGATGATCTCTGAGACATACACACATAATTGGCCATTGCTACCCCTCTGTTCGTATTGCGACTGCGCTTCTCATGCCAATTATGTTGTGTCTGTTAATTTTATACATTAGTAGTGGGACCTATAGTTTAAAGTCGATCCCCGAATAAGAGATTTTTGAGAAACATGGTCTACGGTGACTACTTCATCGTCCTATAATTCCCTGTCATTTATGAAACCGACAACGTATTGTTCTTTTCTAGTTAAGGAAGCGTCAAGAAATTAAAAATATAAAGATACTCGAATACATCGTCTGGAAAGCTATATAAACACAGAAGATCTGATAGCTATAGATATTAAAGTTCATATAAAACTCTGAAGTTACAGAAAATCCTTCCAATGAATTTGTTGCAGTTAAAAAGGAAACCATATTTACTCCCCATCAACATCCTTAAACACTGTCAGAAGGCCTTTATAATAGTTTTTAATGTTTAAGTCTTCTGTTAAATGTTTGGCAAAATATATTTTAAATTTTGTGTCCACATTTAATTTGCCAACATCACATATGTATGTACATACAAACAAACTGTAAGAACTTGTAATCCACAGGCAGAAACTTTTGCTCTTAAAATGTTTAAATTACTGGAAGGACATGATTTTCAATATTGCAACTCTTAAAGCTTTAAAATGTTTAATTTTGTGTAAAAACTAATGAAAATAATTTATAGGATAACAGGACTTTTTATTTAATTTAAAAATTCTTAAAACGAGCAACAACAACAATAACAATAATAACAATAACAAGAAAATCATAAAGATTAAATGCAAATGCAAGTAGAGAGAACTGAAAGTAGAAGCACAAGCAGAAATAAAATATTTTACCAAGCAGAAGCCAAAAATGAAAGCAAAATCAACACAACAAAAGTGTATGCAGACGTAGAAGTAGATGAAGGAGAAGAATACGAAGAGAATGATAGCCAAAAACAAGGAATTGTTTGATTGTAATTGCTTAACAATTTATTGTTTGATTATGCTTCTATAAAATCCTTGTAGTCTCTCTGTTGCACAAACCACACTCATACACACACAACGCATGGAAACGGACCTGCAACCATTGTATATATAACACTGTTTGAGTATTAGTTTGTATCCATGCATGTATAAACAAGTCCTTGTTGCTGTTTTCAGCTGCTTTTTGGTAGTTTCAATATTATTTTATATGTTAGTGTATGTGTGTGAAAGAGAGTGTAAGAGTGTGTGTAAGTGTTTTCCTTTTCAACGTTGTCGTTGGTGAGATGTCCTTGTAACTGTTTTTTTATTTCTGTTTTTGTTTTTGTTGGTTATTGTTTGTTAAATTGTACTACACACAACATGCAATGCAAGTTTACTATGCATACACTTACACATGCACCCTGGAGTATACAATGTGTATGTAAATATATCCTTAGAGTACATGTTGCACTCATGTTCAGTGCATTATCTGAAATTACATCCCAATGCGACAGATTATCAAAATGCAAAACATTTCACATGATGGACATGATGGCATCACAATAAAGGAAATTAAATTTTCTTATATCCACACATACTTGCATAACATGCATATGAGGTCCTCGACAAACAAAGTTATGCGAATGTATGCGCGTGTGTATGTCATTATTTAGACTGCCAACAATGGTATTCGCATTTAGAATTTTTGCAAAAATTCTATTTTCTTGGTTTCAATCAGTTGAGTTTTCATTTTCATTTTCCTTCTGCTTGACATTATCAAGACCTCTGGAGATTTTTGTTAAGCTTAAGATTTTTGGTGTTTATAAGAGAATTTATTACGAGCACATTTCATTGCTTAAGTAACTCTTTTAGTTTCTTCATCTTGAATGTTCTGTTGTTGCCTTTGGAGCACAATAAAGAATGAAAATAGTTGGCTTGGCAGAGTACTAATAATCTTAAAGGATATGCGATTAAAACAACAAATTTTTGTTTAGAATGGACGACGAATCAACGATATCTAATGGCATTGGAAGAACTAACAAATTTCTGAGTTATGCTCCTTTAAGACAAAAGATGCAAGAAAATGATGCATTTTGATGTATATAAAACACTGCAGGTAAAAAAGGCCCATTACGATACCATAATCACCCATTTTCTTAAAGCTCTAGAAGCAAACAAAGCATCTGATGAAGTCAATCAAGCTCCGAATGGATTACATGTATAGCAAAAGCTCAGGTTCTATTTTTATTTCTTTTTCGCATCTCTACAGCTTTAGCATTGGCCATATAGTCGAGACCAATAGGTCTCGTATGAGCCCCCACAAAGAAATATCTAGTAATGCATCCAAAAACTGCTCTAAGATAATTGCTTTGGAGTTATGTTAAAACTCATTTTTTGCATAGCCGCTTTGTGGGGCACATTTCTTTTCCAGATAAGTTGCAATCCCTAATTATCAGCACTGCCGCTCGTGTAGCCATCACATTCGTGAAAAAGCGATACAATCATGTAGTAGTCTTATAGAATAACCTATAATTGTCTCCTTACAATGTTGCCTTAGTCTTGCTACGATAGTGCGTTGGCTTATTAGACATGAGGCCTCAGCTTAAACCACTGGTCAGGCATCGCCAATAAAACGAAAATTTAAAAATTATTTATTTGCCGACTTATATAATTGTAATGATCAATTATGTACGTATGTGTCGTTTTATAATTTTACAATATCCGTGAATATTTGTAAGGCGTATTTCATCCTTTTCTCATTCCCGTCTCTCTGGCATAAACATTCTGAGTAGCCATAATATGGCATTTAAATATTCTAAGTTCTGTCAGAATTAAGTAAACGACTTTCCGCCAATCTGTTCATCAGCAAAGCGTTTAACACTAAATTGGTAAATTGGCTTCTTGTCGATCTTCGCCTGGATATTAAACACGGCAAATTATGAGCTTAATCAGCTCCAAAAGGATGCTAGGGTCATCGAAGCTTGTCCCTTAGTACCCATTGATTAAAACGTTCTCTACTGCTATTGGCACAGGTGCTTAGACATCGTCATTCCAAATATTGACTACTCGAACGAAAATTGCGATACGTACATACATAATAGGTCATTACAACCTTTCACTCAGAATCACGGCATAGCTTTTCCCACCACTTATAGTGTATGCGTTAATTTTTTACGTGTGTGGCAGGACCTAAAGATTAACATCGACTCCGAACGACAGATTTGTGGGAAACTTTTCATGATAATTTTATTTACTTTCAGAGTTTTTGCCAGCAGTCTGTTGAGAGAAAAAATGCCGAAAAAATATTTCATCTTTTGGTTATTTTTTGTCTGGCCTTACGTCTAATAAGCCAACACACTACTTGCAAGGCTACAGCGAGTTTTTAGGAGTTCGATACTTTTTCTAAAGATCAGTAGATTTTCATTCGATGGGAAACTGGGGATGTGATCGCCATATCGAAGGATATATTTGCGTCCATTAATGTTGACTATTTGTCTTGGAAATAGCGAATTCTTCGAAGATTCCTGACTAGGGATGCCAATCGGGAAATCCCGAAACTCGAAATCCCGGGATTTGGGATTGTGTTAATCCCGATTTTTAAAAATCTTGTCCCAGGTATTTTTCGGGATTTTTGGATTGTGAATTCATATGTATTTTGACCCTATAAAAGGTCCTAAAAAAAATTCTATATCACTTGACTTCGATAATAGATTCTCAGATGAGGAAAACTCCACTTCCAGTCATAAAAAGTTATTTGATGCCATTGGAGAATGCAAAAGCTCTATAAATCGAATTAATAGGGTAACTGATTTAGATACTCAACTGTCCAAAGAAATAGATTTATTTTCATCAGGAGGTAGTAGAGCTGAATATTTACAAGCTGCATACAGCTATCTTGGAACTATTTTACCACAAATTGTGATTGCGATAAATGTTTTCCGTCTGCAGTGTATGTTTACAATCTAAATTCGTTCAAGCCTAACAGATCACATGTTAGATGATCTAATCTTTTTGTTGGAATCCAAATAATTTTTTTAAAACTAATGCCATTAGCATATGTGTGAACAATTTTTATTTTTGTTATTTTACGCTTTTTTTGTTACTTTTTGTCTTGCTGTTTTAAAATTTTATTTTTAATGACATATAATTCTGATATTTGCCATGAAAAGTTTCTCAAAAATCTGTTGTTCGGAGTCGACTATAAAGTGTAGGTTTAAAAATTAACACACACAACATAAGTAGTGTGAGAAACTAGGTCAATAATCCTGACTGAAGGGTTGTAATGACCAATTATGTATGTATATAATTCTGATATGCATACATAATTGGAATACAAATGATTTTGTTAACGAAATGTTTTTATTATTAAGAGAAAATCACGATTTAGCCTCGTATTATTCCGAAATTATCCCGGGATTTCGGTATCGGGATTTGCAAAATCCCGAATCCCGTTTCGCATCTCTAATCCCTACTATTGAGGTCGGTGAGCATACAGACTTATCGGAGATTCGTAGTACGGACGCCTTTGCCAAAATCGATACCACACTGCAAAATCCTATATGTTAACATAGGGGTCTTACATGTGAACATATTCCAATCCTTGGCTAATGTTAACTGGGTAAAAGAAGATTTTTTTTCGACTAGAATCCCTGATATAGCTTTTTGTATTTAGCATAGCAACAAACAGGACGTTGAACATAGATGGCTTATTCTATGGATTTTCCCTAAGGGTGTATCTTGCAGTAACAGAATGAGGATCATAACTAAGCCAAGTGGAAACCACATGATGGTACTCCATATATATATTTCTTCATTTTCACTCTTTCTCTATCAAAACTTGAATTAGAGGATGTTTAATACCTATTCTCTTTAGTTCTCCTTCCAAGCTTCTGTACTTTGCGGAACCATTCCTAAATATTCGCCAAAATTGGTTTGTAAGCTTTGCATGAAAGCCTAAACTGATTACCTAGAAGCATGCCCATCCTTAGCTAAGCAAGATATCTAAATCCGAACAAAGTTTTTTTTTTGAAAAAATTCATCAAATTTTTCTTAAACTGTATATCGAATAATTTTTCAAAATTATTAGTTTAAGGACATGTGAGTAGTAGAACAAAGTCTCATTAATCCTTATGAAAATTACCACATTCTTATGTAATTTATAATCTGTAAACAATATCTATATTATTTTGGTCAGATACTGTAATAAATATCATCTCATTTTCCTTCTTTCTCTTATTCATTTCATCTTTATTTTAATCCTTGTAACGTGTTGCTATTTTTACTTTAAAATTGTTCTCAGTTTCCATGAAATGAATTTCTACCCGCAAACGACTGAGTAAAGAATGTGGTCAATACGATGTCAGCATGAGAAATTTATTCAAGTCCTTATATAACCAGTGAACATATACATTCTCCACTTATGTTTAATGAGAGAGAGAGAGAGAGAGGGGGAGGGAGAGAAAGCGAGAGCAAGGGAAATAAAATATTTTTGCATACACAATAAAAATTTCCATACTCACATACACATGTGATGAATTATAATGAAAGGAGTTGCTTAAAAATAAAATTGAATTTCTCTTTAAATGATTAAATTTAACCACAAGCCAACCTTAAAAATTCAACAAGAACCTGGTCTCGTCCTAGTGTTTTTCTTTTCTTTTTTTTGCTTGTGATTCATTTAAAAGTATTTTCCCAGAAATAAAGATGCACAGGAAAATATAACATCTGAGTTTCATTTGGTTTCCTGTTTTCTTATTATTATGGGCTTAAAATGAATGTGGCAGAGAGAGAGAGGGACAGAGAGAGAGAAAGCAAAGGAGAGAGTGAGAGTGAAAAAGAGAAGAGTAAGAAATAAAACAAGACGTAAACAAATCTGTTTTTGACCTGAAGTTAAATTGAGAAAAGGATTTTCGTACATTTAACAAATTAAGTAAATAGTCTCATTTGTTCCATCATAGTCATTATATTTACTCATACATATACAACTAGCTACATACACATACACGTACATCCATTTAGAACTAAACACTCTTGCTCTTACACCAACACATTACATCACATCCCATCACATCACATGTAAATAAATAAACTCATAAGCAATAGAAACGGAAAGTTAAACCAGTTACACAAAGCAGACGTTAGGTAAAGACAGACTAACTGTTATCCTTACTCAGTTACTTAAAACATTTTCTGAAATGAGATGATTGATGCCTATTTTTAGGCAACCTATACAGGGTTGTAGCGTACTATAAATAGAAAAAGAAACACAAAAATTTCCAACATTTACAGATTGTTTTAAACAATTCAAAGAAATTCTATTAAGACTGATTAAAATTGTGTAAAATAAGATCCTTTAGTCTTAAAATAAACAAAAACAAATATAAAAACAAACAAATAGATAAAGAAGCCAACAAAACTCATGTATACTTTAAGGCATAAATTATGGTTAAGAAAACAACACAGACTTATATGGCTGACATTCAGGAACACACGCATACATGAATCTCTACAAATTTGACACTTGATGTGTATGTAAATTCTGTAATGTAATACCATCTATGTATTTGATAAACTTAAGATATTTTGTCAATAACTTTAAAAAGATACTTTTTAAATATACCCCCCTATTAGCCTATAAATATGCTAAAATTTTAAGAAAAATTATTCAGGACAATAATACTTCTCTCACCTACACAAAGTTAGTTAGAAAGTAAAAAAAAAATTTATAAAACTTCAACACAAGTTTATTTAGGAACATGAGCCTTTACCTCCATAACTATCAAAAGGTGACTTGTAGAGCATCCACAAATTTGCCTATGGATTTTGAGCCCTTTGGAAGACTGCTATTTTGAAGAGAAAAACTGGCGTTGACCCATTAATGTCCTAGCAACACATATAAAATTGTTTTCAAAATCTTAAGCACAAATTAACTACCACGTACTATTGCAATCTCTTTCTCTCCTTTTCTATAGGATTGCTACCTTCTTCCGGTAGTTGACCTAATTGCTCTGGGACTAATTATTCTTGCTTCTAATACGTTTTTTAGATCCACTTGAATACAATTCTCTTGGGATATTACGTGGCTATTTTAATCCTTCCCAGCATTCCGATTTAGCCAGACAGATTACCAAGTATATGAAAATGGAGCTAAGAACACAAAGAACTGCCGCCTGTTTTCAGAATAGTTTAACTTTGACTTTGCTGTTTCATGATAATGTTGGTAGTCGGGAAATCGAGTGCGGGTTTACTTTTGCCAACAGCTACTATTATGGTCTCCATAGGCAATTGAGTAACACAGACCTCCCTCGTACGACAAAACTTACACTCTAAAAAAGACTCATCCTTCTCGTCTTTTTTTATGGCGCAGAATGGTGCACACTATTAAGCAACAATGCAGCAGCCTTAGAAGTATTCGCCAGAAAAGTCCTACGTAAGATCGCCCGTAGCTTAGTAGATAGTGTGTTAGTTTATTAAACGTTAAGCCATGGCTCAAACCCTATGTCAGACATCTCCAACAACACGAAAGATGTAAAAATATTTCATCGGCGACGTCCTCTCAGTATATTGCCTGCAAAAATTCTAAGAGTAAGTGAAATTGTCATGAAAAATTTCTTAAAAATATATCTTTCAGAGGCGATTTTAAACTGCACTCACTCATGCATAAAATTAACACACACTACATATGTGGTGTGAGAAATTAGATCGTGATAACGACTGAAGAGTTGTATTAACCAATTATGTATGTAAGATCGACAGTCTAGTGCGTGTTGGCGATGATATCCGCCTACGATAATGAGATTTATGAGGTCCTCAATGACATCAATGTTGTGCCAAGCATTATCATCCAGTTGTTAGACTGGTTTCCAGTCGCTGTAGTCTAGTAGATAGTGCATTGGCTTATGAGACTTAAGGCCGGAGTTCAAATCCCAGGTCAGACATCAAAACAACGATTCATCTCAGCAGATTTCTGGCAAAAAAAAAAAACTCTGAGAGTAAATAAAATTGCCATGACTCTGTAGGTTCCGCCACTCATTTATAAAATTAACGCACACAACATAACTGATGTGAGAAACTAGATCAACAATCCTGACTGAAGGGTTGTAATGACCAATTACGTAAGTATATTAGGCTGGCTTGGTCATATCGTTCAGATGAAATGTATATAAGGCGAGGATTAGTAGAAGTCGACGTAGAGGACTACTTTCTCTACTTCGGAAGTACCAACTTGAGGAAGTCCTGTCATCGATTGGTGTAACCAACTGGCAATAAGCAAAGGCGCATGGAAATATGTGGTTAAGCATGTCGAAACCCGATTAACGGGTTGTTAATAGCCAAGTTTAGTAAGTTGCATGAGCGTTAGTTACTGTAACAGCATTTGCTGGAAGACTGTTGGGAGGAGTGCATATGAAATACGGTTTGAATTGGAAATTTTCATCTAATAATTCAAAATACTACCCTACGTAAGCAGTAAATTATATATGCCAGTATTTGGTCAGTGCCGCAAAAACTTATTTTTGAATACAGAGATCATGAATGCTGCCTAAATTCAGAAATTTACGGGGTTTTCAAACTAAAATTTTTAACTTATAGCTCTGCACCTATCATGGGATGCTCTTAAAACAATATACAGATTAAACCCTGGCCTGCTTATTTCATTATTATTTACTTAAGTTTTAAAGCGACTACCAAACTCTTATGTGTATCATGAAGACAAAAATATGGGAGACTTAAATGTCTTCAATTTACTGACATGTCCTTGTGAACCCCTCCTGTCTGACTGAATTGTTAATGTGTGTGATTTTATTAATTTAATCCATTAAAAAAAACAGAAAACTGAGAGAAGGAGAGAGAGAAAGAGAGAGAGAAGCAGTGAGAGAAGAGAGAGAGAGCGAGAGAAAGAGAGAGATAAAGAAAGATATCCTTTTTTGTGCCTGTGATTTTGGGGTGTGCATGAAGCATAGTTTAATTTTGAATATTCTGAACACGCAATAAATGAATCGATGTGTAAATACTGCACGTTTGCCAATCAATATTGTGTGTCAAAATGTAAAATGCTTTTAAATCTGCAGTTATATACACATACAAACAGCCACACACACACACACTCATCCACATACACTCATACATATATGTATTTTGTGGTATATTACAGACAATTTTGAGAATGAATGTAAGTAAGCTTTAAATACATTGATGATGTTGACGATGATGATGATGGTGATGATGATGATGACGATGATGGTGATGAAGGACTAAAGCAATATTGAGGACATGAGCGCAGAGTAGAGACTAAAAGAAGAAGAGAAAAGAAGTTATTCCCATAATCATTTGTAGACTGCAATGCTGCTGCTGTCAGTCTGTCAATGTAATAAAGGATAATAATAATAATGCAATGCAACCAAAAATTTATACTAGGGTTGTATGAATGTACGTGTGTGGCGTGCGTATGTGTTTGTATCAAATGAAGGCTCACTCTCTCTCTCTGGCATTATTATAAAGGATTTTCACATTCAACAGTCAGTGCATTGAATTGTTCAGAATTTATTTATACTCGTAATAAATATAAAATTATATCACACAGAGTATTGATTAATATATACACTCACATAAACACATACATATATACATACACACATATATACACACACACATATATACATACACATATATACATTGAGATATAAATATTAATATCTACATACATATATCCCAGTTAGCATTCGAAAGATTGTTTGTATAAAACTCACCTTGATGAGTCTTTTTAGAGTACTTTTTGGTGATCAAAAACTTATTAGTCAGTTACTAGATTAAAAAAGGACTCAAAAATGATATCTGATATACATACACCACGAATGTAAACTTAATATTCTTTCTTTGATACTTAACGTTCATACGAACGTGATTTTTGAAATCGCTGTAGTATAAACAGTAGGACTCAGTAAACCTAATAAAAACACTTAAGGAGAGTAAAATAGAATTATAAGTACGAATAATAAATGACTCAAATTTTATCCATAAATGACATAAAAACGAGTACAATTTAATACGAACATGATTCATAAATGACAATAAAAGGACTCATAAAAGACTCGTATGCGATTAAACGATGACTGAAAGACGACTCGAAGAAGAATCATAAACGAAGATAAATAAGACTAATTAAATAACAGAAAGTGATTCGAAAATGATTATAAAGCTACTAGAAAAAGAGTCGAAAATTAGCTCTATAATAATATAGAAAATGACTCATAAGTGACTTTTTAAATAGAATCGCTCGCAGTTACTTTTGTCCCCTTACGAAAGAGTCTTTTATGATTAGAAAATGAACGCCTATTCAAGCGCAGAAGAATAAAAAACTACTCGAATTTGATTAAAAATTTTCAAAATTGCTGGCTGGGTATGCCATAAAAGTGTGATTGTACGTATGTATGTTTGTATATTCTTATTTATTCAAAAGGTTAAAGATTTAATTTTTTTTTCTTTTAAATCATCATTATGGCAACGATTTTTTATTTGCAAATTGTGGCAGCAACAGCTCGAGACAACCACAATATTCGCTTGACATTTTATTTAAAATACAAGTGGGGAGGAAAATCAGTAAAAAAAACGAAGAAGGAGAGAAAAAGAACTCTGTTCAATATTTAATTAAATCATTATTAAGTTTTTCTTTTATTAATAAATGACCCATTAATATGCATTTTACTGGGTAAACCAATTTGTTTCGCATACTACAAGAGTTTTCCATCAACTGATGATCGAATTAACATCGAAAAAGGGTAAAAGGCTGTATGCCATCTTTTGCTAAATATTATGAAAAGTGATTACATTTAAAGCAGGTAAAAATTATGAACGCCATTATTATTGATATTGGTTTTCTTTATTATTATTTTTTTGTCTTTAATATTTTTGTAATGAATAGCATGGCTAGCTATGGAAGTCGCTGTAGAATAGTATTTAGTATATAGCCTGGCTAAAAACAATATATGAAAAAAAAAATTTCTTTGGGCGAGTTCCTCTCAGCAATCTGTTGGCAAAAATTCTGAGAGTAAAATAAAATTGCAATGAAATATTTCTGAAATATTTATCGTTTAAAGTGAATATTAAACTATAAGTCACGCCACTCATGTTTAAAATTAACACTCACACAAAATGGGTGGTGTAAGAAGCTAGGTTGTAATGTTAGTTGGCTTAGAACCACACAGTACTCTGCAATCTTCACGATCATAGACGCGAACGTGTATTCTCTGAATAGTCGAAAAAAATGATTTTCAGCTATGAGTTCTATTTCTGGATGAATTATCTAACTTGGACTGATATCAGTCGACATGAAGTCGCCGTAGTCAAATAGGTAGTGTGTTGGAATATCAAAAATGAAGCTTTGATTCAAAACCCTGGACAGAAATATAAAAAAAATATTTCCTTAGGCGACTTCCTCTCTGCAGATTGCTTGCAAAAACTCTGAGAGGAAATAAATTTGCTATGAAAAGTTTTTTAAAAATCTGTCATTCGAAGTCGAATTTAAACGGTAGGTCGTCCTACTTATGCATAAAATTAACACACACAACTTAAGGGTTGTGATTGAAGGATTGTAATGATCAATTATGTATGTAGAGGTTTACATGAAATGCAAGAGAGAGGCGGGCGTTATCGGTTCTTATTTTTTAAAAATGACTTTGATCAACAATAGTTCGAAAATTTTCAACTTCCTTTGTCTCGGATTGAAAGATCTTAATACCAATATCTTAATACCAATATGTGTGGAGTCTAGGTTGATTACAGTACATGTCACATTGGATATTCTGCACTAGTGATATAAGGGCTTGCGCTTAATCTCGTTGAAAAGATGATCAGCTTGGTGATTTCTATTAGGGCCTGCTAAAAAAGCACCTACTATTTTTTGTGGTCATATATACATATGACCAAGATAATGTTGAAGTTTTTTCTATATGTTTTTTCACGATGTACGTATGTATGTAAATTACGTACTAGATTTTATTGACGCCGTAACAAATTATTTGTAGTTATAGTTGTATTAATCCTCTCCTATAGTATTGTTGTAAATCTCTTACTCCGTTCAATATATAAAAAAGACTCTTCCAGATATTCTCTCAATAGAAAATATCGAAATGTAAGAGAAATTTTATTTTCCAATGAATTTCGTTTTCCTAATGAATGAATGTCGTTGGACAATACATTGTCACACAGGGTATGTAATTTTGTTTTCACACGAATAAAAAGTATTCGTGCACTGCTCATGAATACTCTAATGTTCGATAAACATTAAACTACACACCCTGTAGGTGAATTGATTGTCAAACAACAGCCACTCATTAGAAAAACTAAATTCTCCGTAAAACGTAAAATTCTCTTAAATAAAGAAAAATACTCAAAATTACGTGCGCGATAAGCAAAAATCTTTTTCATATATTGAAGCGTACACCAAAAGCATCCTCAACAATGTTGGAGGCGACAATCAGTATGTATTACAAACTGCTTACCAACAACAGCAGCAACGTCAATGTGAATCATATCGGAATTACAAACAATCAACATTTCTATTCACAAATCTAATATGTAGGCGAAGTTTTACCAGTGAAAATACCTTAACACCAAGTGATATTAAAGTGCAAGTGATCCAACCGAAAGAACGTCAAGAGATTTTAGATTTCTTACAAGTGCACTACTATCGAGAAGAGCCGCTAACGACAAGCAGTGGACTCCCTAAGACAGGGACAGAAGAGGAGGAATTCGATATTTCCAATATAAAGTATGGTACTTGCCTGAAGGCTATGCTTAGTGAAGAGCAACAGGAAAAAATCGTGGGTGCTATATTGGCTGGTCCTAAGGGCCCTAATGAAGCTGATCATCTTTACAAGGAGGCTTGTCGTGCTGGTGCCACCAAGTGGGGTCATATATTACAGTTTATTGCATGCATTGAAAGAGATGCCAAAATCTACAAGCGTTTCAATGCCAAAAACTGTTTTGCATATTCATGTCTTGGGTGTAGACAATGCAATGCGGGGTAGAAAAATTGGCTGTCGTTTGCTATTGGAATTAAAGAAGTTGGCAAAAAGTTTAAATTATGATACGTTATCGGCCGATTGCACAAGTTTCTATTCGGCACGTCTATTTGAACGCTGTGGTTATGAGTGCATCAATAAAAAATATTATCGAGATTATGTGGATGAGAATGGGAAGCAAATATTCCGGCCAAAGCCACCACATGAAGTTGTGAAAACATTTGCATTGAAAGTTGACAATTGATTGCTTAAGTATTATTGGAATTATTTGTGAAACGTCAAGTTGTATAAACGCATAGACGACATAGACAGCTCGGCAGTTCGACAAAAAATTCTTATACCTTAATGCATGAAAACAGAATTATTGATTACAGAGAGCCAGTGTCGGAATGTAAAGTGAAGGCAGATAAACCAGCTAACAAAGCTTTCTGAAGTCGAAGAGTATCCTTAGTTCCAATTAGTTCCTTTCCCTTTAAAATAATCCTGACTATCTTTGATTGCCCTCAATAATCCCTACTTTTCATACCTAAAGATATAGCAGCAGTTCGCAAATGGCATCTCAGTTCGTAGTCATCCAAGTTCGAATTCCATTTTGAAATACAAATTAAAGTTTGGAAATGAAAAAACATCAGGTTTCTTAAAAAATATACTCCAGGCTGATATATAAACATGGAGATACGAAAGCGTGTACATTTTTATCAAACATCTAGTCAAAACCACTCATAGCATATCATGCTTATCATACATATCCGCAGACGATCTAAACCACAAGTATTTCTTAGAGAACATTACAATCAAAAAACCAAAATACATGGCCCTAAGTATTGAATTTCTCTTAATATTTTACGTTTTCTTTTAAGAGAAAATACTCTTTGAATTGCTTCATGCGATAAGAAAAAATCTCTCTCGATTGTATTAAGTGAAGTGTCGTTCAAATTTCACCACTATGCTGGCGAACACGGTCAGTACGTTTTACAAACGCTTACCCAAAGCAACGCTAGCATTTCGTTCGTTGTCGACTTAGACTGTTAAGTATTCTAGATACGAAACAGCAACAAGGCCAGGCAAAACAAACTGCAGGTAATAAAACAAACTCATCGCTATTTACCCCACATAAAACAGCTGACTTGTATTCAGAACATGTCGTCATCTGTTAGGAATATCACCAGCAAATGAAATTTCAGTGAACATTATAAAACCAGAAGAACGCCAACAGATATTGGATTTCTTACATGTGCACTACTATCGGGAAGAGCCTCTAACAGCGGGCAGTGAGCCTCCTCAGCCAGATAAGGAAGATGAGGAATTTAACTTATCCAATATACAACATGGCACGTGCATAAAGGCTATTCTGAATGAAAATGGCAAGCAAAAAATAGTAGGCGCCTTATTAGCTGGGCCTAAAGGAGATGACGAAGCTGATCATATATTAATGGAGGCTGAACGCCTTGGTCCAACCAAATGGGGTCGTATATTACATTTCTTGGGTGGCATCGAAAGAGATGCTGACATTTATAAACGTTTTAATGTCAAAAATGTTTTACATGTCCATGTCATAGGCGTGGACAATGAAGTACGCGGCAAAAACGTTGGCCACCGTATGCTAGAGCAATTGAGAGAAACTGCAAAAAGTTTAAACTACGATATGCTATCGGCCGATTGTACCAGCTTCTATTCGGCACGTTTATTCGAACGCGTTTGGTTTTGAGTGCATTAATAAAAAATATTATCGAGACTATTTGGACGACAATGGTAAGCAGGTATTCCGTCCCAAACCACCACATGAGTGTGTCCAAACATATGCTTTAAAAATTGATTGAAAAATTTTACAATTTGATTGGCAATAAAAAAAAAACTGAAAAGTATTTGATAAACTATTTATTTTGTTTGTGTTAATTTGTTTGAGAGTTAAAAGAAAACTTTCGTGAGATAAATGTTTCAGCATTTCATTAAAAGAGAAAAGTGCTCTTAGTTTCAATCCAGAAACACAAAAAAGATCTCCTAAAATATTTCGCTCGCCCTTTGTATTTTCCACTCACAATTTGTGGCTAAGATAACGCTCTCACGATAACTTGAAAAATCATCGCACATTGGGCGATAGATATAAGAGAGTATTTTTCTTCCACATTTTTGTTTACATTCTCCTTCAACACATGGACGTTTTTTAATTTAAGTTTCTTCCTAATTTTCTTATTTTGCCAATTGAAAACATTAAAACTCTTCTCTTGATGAGCTTAGATTAGCTGGTAGCCTGTAGTTCACAGTCAACTTCGCTACCCAGGGCCAGGTAAGCTCATGTCAAGATCCGGATGTAACCGGCCAGTTCTCTTAGTAGCATGTCCGCCATCATGCCCAAATCTTCAAAGGTTCTGTAACCCAAAAACCGAAGACATCTGTCCTGAAGAGCATGGCACTCTCATAGAAGGTGTTGTACAGAATCCGTTTCCTCTACATTATGGCAACTTCTGTAGTAATCCTGGTGGGGCAGACCACCAAGCCAATGTTAGCGAAATGTCAAATGCCCCTGTCTACGTTAAAGTGCGAACTATTTTCTTGCCGTAAGTCTATAAAAACTTTATTCCGTCTCTGGCAAAGACCTTGATGTCTTCATGCAAAATTGTGCTGTTTGTCAGATTTGTGATTTTCCATTGTCTTGTCGAGTATTTCTTATGTGGGATATCCGATTCTTTATTTCCATGCAGGAGTAGTACAACTGCAGTTAGGCATTATCTTATACCTTGGTAGGGCATCCCTATACTATCCATTAACATCCTTCTTGAGCTGACGTATTACAGGATAATTTTTGTTTTAGTAAAGGTAATTTCTTGCCTAGTTTCGCCGCTTAGGTTTCAAGTATGTGTTCTGGTGATACGTTTTCCTTATCATAGCAACTACGTTTTGAGCTTAAAACAATCCTTCTTCATCTTCTGGGTGATACAAATGTCGTCCTATTGCAAATAAATACCCAGCAAAAGTTTAAACTGCCGCAAACCTATCTTGAGTATATAGCCTTCATCATTCCCCATTTTTCTTTCGTCAAGTGTATTCTACTATACTTTTGTTTATATTCCACAGATAGCAACTTCCAAGTTTCTTTGCTCGTACGCTCATATTTCCCTTCATTACGGTAAATTGCCACTTAATTAGGAATCCAACAGAAGGATACCAAACTGATTCAGTTTGCGCAGACAATCGCTCACATTCTCGGGTCAACATTATGCTAATCGAGTGCTAATGGCGTAAGTATTGCAGTATTCCGTATTTTTGCACTTTCAAGCCAAGTTAAAAACATTTTTCTATGATGTAGACTGTGGCTAGAAAAATACCCGCGAGTTTTTCCATGGTTTTCGAATATTTCACTAGGAAATCGAACATCGACTTTCATGCCTTCCTATCTGTCCTTAGTTGTTCCATTTACAACAATATGGCTCCCCTTTTCAACGAGTACGAAGATTTCGTATGGCCTCTTTAATCCTTATTCCTCAATATCTTTCACAGTTATAAAGATTATTGGTTCAGATCAGGTTATAACTCAGATGGATCAATCTGTCATTAAAGTTCCCACTATCATGTATGAAGGATTTAAACCCAACAGAGCTCCACCGCTGCTGTAGGTAAGAGCTTTCTATTGCTTGCGTTATAACGGGTGATTTTTTAGCTATTATCTTTTGGCAACACTGGTTTAAACAGCTCACGCACGTTTCGTGTTTTGTTTCACTGTCGAACATCTTCAGTTTAGTCTACTTACAAATGAACAGCGCTTGCAAATCATTGAATTTTATTATCAAAATGGTTGCTTTGTTAAGAAAGTTCATTGCGCGCTTCTTTCATTTTATGGTCAGTTTAAACGACACACTGAAGCGGGCTATTATAACTACATTTCACACCAAATTTACATTGTTGGACATGAAACCGCCAACACGCTTACGTAAAGTGCGAACTGAAGAAAATATCGCAGCTGTATTGGCCAGTGTTAATGATGTCCATCAGTTATCGATTTGTTGCCGTTCGAAGCAATTTGGTCTCTGGAAAATTCTGCGGAAGGATTTAGGTGTAAAGCCTTTCAAATACAGCTGGTGCAAGAATTGAAGCCGAACGGCCTACTGCAGCGCAGAATTTTTGGTAAATGGGCTCTAAGGAAAGTTGGCCGAAGGTCCACTTCTTTATCGAAAAATTGTGTTCAGTGACGACGCTCAGAAACATTGGAAAAGCTAACAATGCATCCAGAAAAAGTCACAGTTTGGTGCGGTTTATGGGCTGGTGGCATCATTGAACCGTTCTTCAAAGATGCTGCGAATCGTAACGTAACTGTGAATGGTGAGCGAAATGTTGGAAAGAGTATGCCAAAATTGGACTAAGCGAACGAACCATTTGAAGCGCAGTCGCAGTCAGCATTTGCATGAAATAATATTCAAATATTAAATTATATGGACTGTACTATCGATTCTTATAGCTCTTAAAAAATCAACCTTTATCAAAATATTTGAGGATAAAAATCGCATTTTTTGTGCAATACACTTATAAATTTTGGGTACAAATATATTATTGATTATTACAACACTTCCGCCATGATTACGATCTCGATTCTCACACCAGCTATGTTGTGTGTGTTAATTTTTATACGAAAGTGACAACAGCAACTACAATCGAATTGAAACTGCGAACGACAAATTATTGAAAATCTTTTAATTTTTTTTTTATTTTCTTTCGGAAATCGCCGAAGAAATATTTTTTTCGATCATGATGTCTCATCATGGGTTTCAAACGCGGCCTCATGTCTAAAAACCCAAAAAACTACCTTTTTGGCAATGGCGGCTAATATTCTGAAGCTTCTTCAGAAACTGTAATGTCGAGGAATTGTAATTTAAATTTTAATTTAATGCTGAAATTTTTTTTTTCAGTAAATATTTGCTTATTGTGACCGTATTTCAATAGAAGTTGTTTGGTTGGCTTTAAATTTCCAATGTTTTAGAAAGTTTTCAGTAAGGTGCTTACAGAAATATCATTATACTCCTGACAATTTATGGAATTATTCTTTAAAGAGTTCTGTGGAATCTAGTTTTGACGTTTTTTTTTTTGTGTAAATTTATGAGTTAAATAACCCTCAAAAGTGTTATGTTATATGCCAGGTTTTTTAATTTAAATTCTCAATTTTTTTTATTATTATTATTCTCGTACTTTGCTTACCTTTGTTGTCTTATCAGGTGTAAATTGTGTTGGACTCATCCATGTTCTGAAAGGCTCAAGGCATTTGATTTATTTGAACTGAAAATAAAAATAAAAAAAAAATTATTTAAAATTGTTTTACAGGTAAATTGTAGTAATTTACGTTCAAGGAAATTAAGTTTTATTATTTTTTTTTATTGTGTTTGTTTTTGTTTCAGTTATATGGTGTTGCCAATATTGTTGTTTTAATGAGACCTTACATGGTGGCTGATATATAATGCAACAAAGTAAAGCGCCACATTTTTTTTTATTTTTATTGTTCAAAATGAAAAAATGCTGGAAATAATATCAAATTTTGGAATCAGTTTAGATCTGTTCAAACGGCCGACAAAGCTATCACAGGCTGCACGAAAGTGGCTCTGCGGTATTTTGGACCATTCTCGACGAAGCGCCGTTTTGAGATGGTCGACACTTTGATATTTTTTAGTGAGAACTTTACTCTCCAAAATGCCTTAGGCGCAAAAGTCTAACGGATTGAGATTCGGAGATTTTGGTGGCCATTGTGCGGTAGAAATGAAGCGAGGAATCCTTTTTAAGCCATTCTTGGTGAACGCGTGCTGAGTTCTGAGTTGGTCTGCGGCCGAAATGTTTGTCGGCCCAGGGCTTCAAAACTGTCTTTAAGACATTTTCCCGACAATATATGGCATTTATTTTGACTCCACGGTCAATGAATACGAGCGGGGAGCGACCATCGGCCGTTACGGCCAATCGCAGGCAAGTAAACCCGATCATTTTGTTTGCTCACAAACTGCTAAATTTTGGAATTTCTTATGAGAGAAAACCAAGTTCGGTAGCTGGCCACTTTCGTGCAAGCGAAGTAACTTCTTGGCTCTTTCCAGCCAACTTTTTTTTGTCCACTGGTGAGCTCTTGTATTTTTTGGAACTTCAATGACTTTAATCCAAGCTCATTTTGCAATGTGTGTTGCCTCCGTTCTCGCGATATGTTCAGCTCATGAGCAATTTTCCTACGACTACGGCGTGGATTTCTGGTGTTGTCACCGTTTTTTTTTCGTTCACTTTTTGGACGCAGTGCACCACTGCCAGTATCACGATAACAAGCAATGGTACGAGAAACAAAAGATTTATTCACCTGTAAACGCTGGAAGGCTCTAACGTTAGCCACCTGTGGTTTTCCAGCCAAATATAAAGCAATCACACTATCACGCTTGAATTCCATCACGAATAACTTTTTTTCTGAATGCAATAGATCAAAATGCTTTTGTAAGCCTGTAAATAATAAAATGAACTGTCACTGGAATAAATCTGTCAGCTGTCAGACGAGTGGTTTACAAATGATAACAACCTGAAGTTGGTTGCAATACATATCAACCACCCTGTAAATGTATATTTACGTGTATATCACATACGAGTACATTTACCAGAGCCTGTAAATTTTATTATAAACAAATAATGATTGCCAAAGTACTTTAAATGCAGAACAATAACAACAACAAAATTTAAAAAAAAAAATAATTTTTTAAAAATTAAAAGAAAGAAACGTTTTTTTCAAAACACCTACACAAAATGAAAAATAAAAAAACTGCAATTGGAATGAAAGGACGAAAAATTCAATAAAAATGCAACAGTTTAGAAGTAGAGTGAATGATTATAAAGTGGCTTACAAAAGTACATACAAATTAAAGGCCAACAATAAGCAACAGCAATAACTGAAAAGTATAGTGAAATAATTGTTCACATAAATTTGTATAAAAATTCTTCACATTCAATATTAAATTGCTTGAAATGCAAAGCAAAAGAAAAAAAAACCAATTTTTATTTACAAAGAGAAAAAAACCGTAAAATACAAGTGCAGTTATTTACAGGATAAAATTATTACAACACGTGAGTATTTATCTATCGCAGTATAGGCCATATAGAGAATGCATGTAAAAGAGATAGACACATTAATACAGTGGAATATCGATTGTATGTACACATTGAATTTCTTAACTTTGTTTCTCCGGCAACATCTTCTCAACAGATTTCTGATAAAAACTCTGTGACTGAAATAAAATTGCAAGAGAAAAGTTTCTCAAAACTTTATCGTTCGAAATTGACTTTAGACGGTAGGTCCAGCCATTTGTAGATAAAATTAACACATAAGTGGTGTGAGAAGCTAAGTCGTAATCTTAAACTAGAAACAACGCATACTATGAGCGCATTAACAGGTAATGTGAAGTGTAGTGGTGAGAAACGTTTGTGACTGAATTCTAATCTTTCTCAATATCAACTTGTAGCGCTGCCTAATCTTTCTAGGAGCATCATACGAACCAACATTGTTATTCTTTCGAGAGCTCACGAGTTATGGTGACTGCAAAATGAATTATGTTAAGAAGATTGAAGTTCAATAACTTTAGAATTTGAAACCCATAAGAGGCAGGATCTAACTTTTAACGTTGACTCCGAATGATAGGTTTTAAAAACCTTATCTTTGACAATTATTTACTTCCAGGTCTTATGTCAGAAAACGGCTCAGAAGGAACCTCGAGACATGATCAATGAAAGCAATATCTCTAGTTTCTTTTTAAATCTTGACAAACAGGGAATTTTTCCTTGTCTGGAACCTTATTTGTCGTAGTAAAAGAAGCTTGGTGAGATTTGTCCTTTTTTTATTTTTACCGTCATCAAGTTCAACTTTGTAGTCCTTAAGTATAGAATGGGAGTCTATTGTCTATACCAAGAATTGAATATCATAAGCATGGTTAAAAGTCACGCATATCTATATGTATGTATTTAGGTTATAAATCAGTACAACCTTTTATTGTGGATTACTGCCAGCCTTTCGACAACATCCATGATTTTGACTATAATTTTACTCACGAGTGATGTAATATCTAGAGTTTAATGTCGAATCCAAGCTTAGTCCTAATGGCTTAATTAAATAAAAGTGAGGTTTCTGACAATTCGAAAGCCATGATCAAAATATTCTTTCGCCTTTTTCGAGGTTTGTACCCTAAACTGAGTATGCATCAGAGATCAGCAATGAATCGTTTTTTCGCTACTCATAAGCACTCATGCAATTTTGAGTATGAGTGAATCAACAGAATTGTAATTCAACTACTCTGATTCATTCGTACTCGCTACAACATTGATTTATAAGTACAGGTTACAATGAGTATGAGTACAACGTTGACATTAAACTCACAACATTCGAAATGTGTTTGATTCGTACGCCCTACTCATTCTGATTCAAAGATTTAGAAAAATACTTATAATACTTATGATCGATTCGAGTGATTCGAATTATTCGTTAAAATTTACAGTCTTTGTTGTTGTTGTATATACAAACAAAGAAGAAAGGAAAGACAAAGACAACAAGCAAAGCGTACACACAATCTTCTTGTGAGTATAGTAGTGTTCGTATGCGAATCATACTTATTTTGTGTGTTTTCGTGTAAATGTTAAGTAGAGACGAGTCGAAGTCAATAACATCATGCGTATTGTTAAGTATAAGTACGACGAGTACTTCCAACTTTGAGTATAAGAAGTATGGATATCATATTAAAATAAGTAAGAATCTACTCATTGTTTTGAATACTCGTTGCTGATCTCTGGTATGCATGAGAATTCGTTCATGCATTTAATATTTGCTTCATATGTAGAGAGCATAACTTAACAGTTTGAAATTCCGATACAGATGGCGTAACGTTTCAATAAGGAGACAGACGCTGCCTTCCTTAATGTAATCATTGAACTGAAGTATGTTGAATTATAAAATAAAATATTTGATTTCAAACAGTTCTACCATCATTTGCGGCTGTGTAGACAGCATTGATAACATAGAGTCCTCCTCTGCTATATTCCCGACTGTCAGCATATAGATGGGCTGGCGTGAATGGCAACTTTTACCTAAATGATTGGGGTAGGAACAGAATAAAGAGAGGCGAGTATACTTTACAAACTATATTGGCCTTTGAGGGGAACACTCTAGACTTAAATAATATTTATTCAGAATAGGGATCCCCTCGAGCCCATTATATGAATTCTGTGATGAGAAGAAAAAATAATCACAACAACCACTCGTAACCGGTGTGGAGTGATGATTTTGCTTCAGTCTTCATGCAGCAGCAATGATTGCGTACAAAAATGTCTCTGCATTTTAACAAAATCAGTTATTTATATTGGAGTTACAGTCAATCGTCTTGTCTAAAACACGTGTGCATTTGTGGCCAACAGCCACAATTCATCTCCAGCATATAAGACCCATCATCAAAGCCGTTCAACAATTTCTTAAATTTTGTCAATCATTTTAACCCTACTGTTCTCCACTCCACATTGGAAATGTTTTTCCATCATTATCAGCATGAAAATTTTCACTACGAAAAGTAACAGCAAAAAAAACAAAACAAAAAATATTTATTGTGCGATAAATAATGCGGCAACCAATTTTTAAAATTAAACAACAACCGACAGGAGGTGTTTCAACAAAATACAGCAACAACAACAGCAACATCAATACAGAAGTGAAAAACTGCAACAGCAATAGCAGCAACAACCGCTGAAAACAATAACGTTGTAATAAAATTAAAATAAAATAAAGTGCGCAACAACAGCAACAGCAACAACTGCAACTGCAAAGAAACAACAAGAGGCCACAAAATATTTAAAATAAGCCCAGTTAGTGGTTCATACAGCTGGAAATACGTATTCAAAGGATGCATTTATTTCGTTCGTTAAAATGTTTTTATTTTTCTTCTCTTTTTTTTAATTTATTTCATTTCTTTTACTGTAGTTGTTGTTGTTGTTGTTATTGTTATTGTTTTAACAACAATAAATTTAGTGCAGTTGCAATGCCACGTTAGTAGTTGTCGTTGTGGCACATTCAACCAAAAAAAAAAAAAAAATTCTTTTTGGTTTTGAAATTTCTTATCTGCCGTTTGGTTTTTCGAGTGTATGGCACGATTGCTGTTGCTACTTGCTCTTCTTCATGGCAATTCCTTTATTCCTTTAAATGCGGTACTTTTTGTTTTGGTACTTTTTTTAATTTTATTTCCTTGGAAAATGTTTTTTTTTCGGTTTTAATTTCTGGTTGCCACTGCAAATTAACTGACTTCCGTTGTATGACAGTGGCAAAAGCAATGCAACGGCAATGGCATTGAATTGCAACACTGCATTGCTTTCTTTGGTGTTCATCAAAAGCGGTTTGTAAAGGTTTTGGTTACGCTAGGATGCAGTTTCAGTGTAAAAACCAACAGAAATTTGTCAAAATAACAGAGAATTTTCCGTTTCCCTACAGAATTTAATGGTTTGGCTGAGTCAAAGGGAAGCATTTGTTAAATAATTAATAAGACAAGTGGTTGAAACAAGTGTCATGTTCTGAAATATTTCAAATAAATATGCCAACTTTTTTTTGATCACTGTGTCTATAGTAATTTTGCTCATCGAATTAGAATCACGAAGCTAATCAGGGATAAACAGACGTGAGCCTATTCGCATACACCTGCGACTTAAGAAGGAAATAGAAATTCGCACGATTTCAGTTACCCATGTTCACATCAGATGATCATGCTTTTTTCTTTTGAAGCATAGTCCTGTTGAAACCTCTTGTCATTGTCATCCAATTCACGTCAAAAGCAGCTGGTAGTCATGAACGTATAATGCTCATAGTTAAAAGTAATGGCCAATGTCGTCCCAAAATCCACATCAAACACCGATTTTTTCAAGATGTATTTAATGCTCTTGGATTTCAAGTCTTGAATTCAACAATTTTGGTTATTCACATTTCACATTAATCTCACATTAATCGAGAAATGAACCTCATCGCTGAAGATGATTTTTCGAAGAAAATTTGGTTGATTCAGTTGTCTATATCGTGTAGAGTGTTTTGGCAAAATAGACTGAATAAATGAGAACTAGTTTAACAAGCTGTTGTCAGATGTCGAATTTGGAAGGCACGATCTATAATGGCCACTTTGCTGGTAATAAATACGTGCAATCTTTCAGTATGAATAACAGTAGTAAGGAACTATCTACAATTGAAGTGTTCCGATAAGATTTTACTTCTGTCGTTGCCGCATGATATCGATTCGTTATTGCATGATTGGGATAATTCTAAAATGTTTATCATTATATCAGGATCGAAATTCGATTCAGTTATAATATAGACAAAACAAAGGAAGGTAAAAGTCTAGAAGCTATGCTTTCATGATCAATTGGCGTTTATTCCCTTTGCTATATCCGCAACTAATTGGTTCCTCAAAATGGCTGATGTCCGCCAGTTAAATTTAAGCACTGCTAAGAGCACAAAATGAGTGACTTCATTTCCGCTTTAGGGGGCAGTATTTTCCTGTAAAGTGGGAAAATATATTCGGAAGGTAATACTCAGTGAAAGAGAAAATAGCGAGAGAGCCGAAAATACTTCTTCAATAAAATGAGTTGGAGACAATCTAAACACTTGCTAGGTAATTATAATAGAAGGTGATTATAGTCACACGTCAGACTATTCAGAAGCAAAATGAGTAAAGCAGTCAAACTTTTGACCGAGTGACTTAAAAAGCAAGTTCTCATAATAGGAATCATTGCGAACTTTATACGGAATTTCTGTGATGATGAGAATGAATCATCGTGTTAATGCATCCCATGTAGTAACACATGTATGCGCCTTATGCATTGAGCGGAGAATTATTCTTGTTGAAATCGTATCACATTGTATGGAAATAGAAGTTGTATTATAGCGATACCATAGATGATATGTTCGTAGTGCTGTGGCATCTCTACAAGATGATTTTTGTGTTTGCCTTACCTGATGCCTTTAACGATAATCATGCAACATAAACATTGTATAACTTCTCATATGAAGAATACATAATTCGGCAGTATGGCTCTTCAGTCGGTATTACGATCAACCCTCTCATACCACCTATGTTATGTGCGTTAATTTTATACATAAGTGGCGGCTCCTCATAGAAGATTTTTTAGAAACTTTTGATGGCAATTTCATATTTACTTTCTGAGTTTTGCCAGAAAACTATTGAAAACAAGTCGCGGAAGAAATCTGTTTTCATATTTTGATTTTGTCATATATCCATATCTAGTAAGCAAACACACTGCCTACTAGAGTACGTCAACTGTAAGCTTCTGGTAAAATGAAAATGTTGAGATTTCATAGCAAAATTTAATGTACCCCTTTTTGTTGTGCCCACAGTCTCACTATTTTGAAAACATTTGTGGCCTTAATACACCTGTATCATATCAGTTTCCCAAGTTCCCTGTTGTCGGGTTGTTTTGTCTCTTGGAGTCTATGGCCTGTTGTGGACAGTAGGAGAACAGGTTGGCTGGTAGGATTGAATAAGGTCAGCTTAAGGTTGTTTGTCGGTTTTATCATAGGGCACTGCGATATTAGGTCGCTGACGAGGATCTGGAACAGATTCCAGCCGGACTATTGCAGGGCATGTTGCGATGAGGAGGAGTTGGACACAATCGAACACCTCCTCTGTAACGGCCCAGCCCTCGGTAGATTGAGATTGAGGAACCTTGGCAGGGCCCTTCTTTGAGGGCATGAATTCAGTGTCGAGAACCGACAACAAAGCTCTCCACAGATTCATTAGTGGCTTAGGCTGGTTGAGAGGTACTAGGACTTCATCGGTGTAGTTGCTCTCTTCTACCCTTTTTGTTGCGTATGGTCTGTGTAATTCCTTCGCTTTCCACTCCTCCTTTCTCCTGCATACCCTCCTTTCATCCTCTCCCGTCCTTCCCTCTATTAGGACATTATACAATGGGTCAGTACGACCTCCGGGTACTGTACTTGTCGTGTTTGACAGGTACATGTCCTCTAACCGAAGCTAACCTCCCTCTAGTATTAGTAAACGACTTCAGCGTAATCGTGATCCTTTTTCAAAGTGTAGGGTGTATGCAAAAAAAAAAAAAAATTTCTGCCCAATTGGCAAAAATATTTTCGCGTTTAATTGTTTTATTTAATTTGGCTTAAGCGACGATGCCAATTAAATCGTTTATCTGTTGCAGGAAGAAGCCAAAGTGAAAACGAATCAAAAAAAAAATAAAATAAAAGACTCCGAATTGTAGGCGGAAATAAAGTTATTTCGGTAATTTTTTTTTATATGTATAACGAAACACACACACACACGCACAGACATTTATTTTATTGTAGGAATACTAGCGTAGTTATATTAACGGTATGTGACAATGATCATTGCGGCCGTAAATATTACACACTCATGGCGGGTGGTCGGAAAACTGCGGGTGATTACCGCTTTTTAACAGAGCCATGGGTTTTTTATTTCGTTGTTCCTTTTTTAAACAGAATTTTTTTTCCACACACTTTTTTTATATTTATTTACACTGAAGTCATTAATTTCTTTTATTTCTTGTTGTTTTTATTGCAGAATTCAATGACAACGGCAACGAGAACGAGACAAAGAAATAATTGAAACTCAACATTAAACATAGTGGCAAACAGGTGGGCTTAAATTCTTATTGAACAGCCACTACACCCCCAGCATACAATGCTTGCATTAAACTTATCAGTAGGCAAATGTATTAAGTTGTTGCAGAAGAAGAAGGCCTGCATAATGCAGCAGCTTTACATAAGGCAGGCCTATGGATAACTGCAAAGATGAAGTGTTTCAGGAGAAGTAAAGTCAGTAGAGGGGAAGGAATGAGTACCAAATAATACTCGATTACTTGAATTAACGAAAATTGAATATAAATTTGTGTTGGCGACAATTTTTATGCGATTTTTTCTTTTTTTTTTTGGCTCGATTTACTGGAAATTAAAAAAATCGAAAAAAAAAATTGCTAGAGATTCACAGGCAGGAGAAGAGAGACAGAAAAAACAAAATGAATGTTTTTAATCCGTATAAAGATTATTTTTTTTTTCACTTCCAATTCTCATTTTGTTGTTTTTTTTAGTACTCTTGCTTGTGAAACATAAAAAATGTATTGGTTGAGCATTCACCAAAAAAAAAGCTAAAGGACAGAGGCAAAGTGAATGCAATACTTATCACCAGTCGACTGACTGTGTGATTGTCACTCTGGCAAGAGGAGAGTCTCTACTCGTTTAAAAAGAGTATTGCAATCCCGCAGAGTTTTGTTAGCAGGTTGGTTGCCTATTATTTTCTTTTTTTTTCGATCATCCTGCCCAGCGTGGGAGCATAATGAAGGAAACCAAACGTAACGACAACTACTGCATTGTGTCTGGTGCATTTCAATAAAATTCTAGGCGATTACGTTTACGAAATGCTTCGCTTCTCCCTCCCAACAGAAGTTTAAGTTGGCTTCACTTGCACTGAGCTGGCTGGCACATGGAGTAGAGTGTGCCTGTGTTGGTATGTTGGTACAAGGCTGTACAACATATTCGACTTCTGTCAGAGATTTATGGCATTTGTAGTACACTTGGCACTAGTTTGCCATTTCTTTCGTATTTTTTTTTTTACCAATTTTTTTTTTTTTTTACTTTTTGCTTTGATTTGCTTTCCTTATTTTTTTCCTTTTTTTCACGTCTTTTTTAATTCATTGTGAAAAACAGGCACAAAAAAACAATCAGAAAATTGAGAAAATTTTTAAAGGTGGCTACATTATGTATGCGCACGTTTTGAACATACTGCATCCTTTTGACAATTGCAACAATACTTGCAACAACTACAACAAACCGAGCAGAAGGAATTGAATTACAATGAATTTTAAATACCCTAAAAATAAATTTAGGCTGTCATCCAAGTAGAAATACTGGCAACAGACCAAATTCGTTCATCATCATTCCGTTTTGTTGCTGTACGAGGAAATATGTATGTATTGTGAAGAGTCATGTCGAAAAAAGGGCGTGTCATGCTTGATCTATTTGGAATGCACAAATTAATTCGGTCCAGTTTTGAAGGATACCATGACAGCAACAACTTCGAACAGAAATTCCAAGAATTTATGGTAAGAGAACAGCGTTTTAAATAGAATAGAAGCCATACTGCTGGTCACAGGACATATGACGTCATAGGACGTAGTTGAAGCTGAGAATGCTTTCATTTGAATTCACCTCGGTAGCCACTGCTTTTAGAAGCTTAAGCCAATACATTAAAGGAGCAATATAAAGTTAAATAGAGTGAAAGGTATATGGATTCAGAAATCCCATACAAAATGCCTGACACTCAAATCCGACTACAATGCTTAACTATCTGGCACAAATATCTGGTTGGGGATGGGATCCAATCTTCCTTTGTAATTCAAGAGACTGGAATTGCAGTAAAAAAAAAACGGAATTTGTTACCAGAACATGACGATGTTACAACTTCTGTGAGACTAGGTCCATACATGAATCTGGTCAACAGGTGGCTTTAATAGTTATGTGGAACTAACAACTGCACTGAAGCAAATTAGTTTAGATATATAGAAAGCTTGGTTATCGTTATTCATTAGATCTCTTAGAGCTGGAAACTCCCGAATTTAACTGATTGTATTCCCACAAAAACTTTGAATCTTGCAGAGTCTACGTTTGACATTCTAGTCAATTGCAGTTCTGTTTGTATTGTACAATGGTCTGCCCGTCTAATCTCCACTTTCGTCTTCGAATCTCGATTTCATTTAAGATGCAACCGGTTTGTGTCCAGACTACATTATAGCTGATAATGTTTGGCTAGAAAATTCTCTTGAGACATCTTTGACTGTCTGACAAAGATCTGGATTGTCCAGACATCACAACGATTTACCGTTCATGTTTTGCATCCGTAAGGACAGCTTACAACTTGGGATTTTTACGCTGTGAGTAGTTGGCCGCAGGCTTCTCGGGTCCATTTAATGTGATTTAAGAGGTCCTCCCCTCTTCCTTTTCTACCAGCTACTGTTGCAGTGCGAAGTTTTTATATTTTCCTAGTACATAGAACCGTGATAGACTCAGAAATTATCGGATGTTTGGTGAGGTAGAAGACTGATGTCATAGCCAGCATTTGAAGAGTTTCTCTTACCTAGACCTAGACTATTAATGCAGCAGTCTAACAATGACTAAGATTAGTTAACGACAAGCAATCAGTAAAATATATATCAACATTACCGCTATCGCATGTCAATTTATGAACCTTCCAATTGCTTTCAATTCAAATTTGTGAACTCGAATTTCTTTTACATTCTCTTTCGTGCAAGCAATACCTCATGCTTTACAACGTGTCTGACTTTTCTACCATTGTCGGAAGAGTCTTTGACAAGACATCCGAAACCGTTCATCTATACCTGAATTTATTAGATTGCCGTGTAAGATTCCAGATAATTCCTCTTTTCACGTAATAAACTTGACTACGCGGATGTAGTAAATTTATTCAGGTGTTGGTATGAATCGGCTAGTTGACCCCTTTGGATATACTGGACGTATTGCTTTTTCTAAAATTCTTAAACTCTACTTACTTAGCTGCGTCCACCTCTTTTGTCGAATTTCGGTACACCTTTGCACTTCCTGAAGGTAACCGTAAGACTACGCTTGATATGCTCCTTGGTGCCATCTGTGTACTCAAGCTACTTACCATCATAACTTTAGTACCTCTTGCTATCCTGCCGCGGAGTTACATACATACATAATTGGCCATTACAACCCTTCAGTCAGGATTACGACCTAGCTTCTCACACCACTTATGTTGTGTGGGTTAATTTTATACATGAGTGGCGGTACCTACAGTTTAAAGTCGCCTCCGAACGACAGATTTTTGAGAAGCTTTGTCATGGCAATTTTTACTCTCAGAGTCTTTGCCAGAAATCTGCTGAGAGGAAGTCGCCGAAGAAATATTTTTCGGTTTGATGTCTGACCTGGGATTCGAACCCGGGCCTTTCGTCTAATAAGCCAACACACTACCCACTAGACCACGGCGACAAACACGCGGCCGCGGAGTTAGGATTTCATTATCTCAGCAAAGCTATGCTGAAAACTTTCCACTTTCTCTTGGATACGTCCTTATACTCTATCAACTTCGTTCCTTATGTTAGTGATATGATATTACTCTGAGAAAGGCGCCCTGTTATCACTTTCCTTATCGTTTAAATACTACGATTGGAGTTCAGGAACCTGGCGCTTTTTATACTCGAATATAAGCTTCTAAGGTGTACTGAGATATTTCTACAATCCTGCTCTATTGATAAAAATCCAACGTATAGAGGCTCTGTAAGGCCTTCCTCAAGCTGTTAAATGCCAGCATTTTCATAGAAATATTACTGCAGCATGACTAATACCGTATTAAGGTGACATAACCAGCTTGGCGTTAAAGGGGTGCACCTTTTCAAGTACAATTGCTGGTATTAACCAGCCAGCATTCTTATGGCCATCTTTAGACATCAAATTGTAGTTTTTTTTAACGCATTGAACACAAGGCCAATACGTTTCTCTACCTTTACTTTTGCGTTGTACAGGATATCTTGTCCTCTCTGCTGGGTTGAAGATACTAAATGTGGAAGATCCAACAACGCATGTAATGATTGCTGCTAACACAAATTGCTGCTACTGTTGCTGCTGCTATCGTATGTAGTGTTTGTGTTCAAATTTTCCAAACGAAACGAAACGATAACAAAAAATGTAGAGATTAAGAAGGAGGAGGAAAGGAAGGTAGGAACAGCCACAAAATATGGTTTTTTATGGTGGCGGCCACTTGAACCGCACAAGTAGCACCACTAGACACTCGAATTTATTGTCGAAAGGCAGTATGCAGCTAGAGTAAGTGAATCTAAGGAGATTGTGTGGGAAGTGTTGAAAGTTTTTTTTTTTTATATGAATTCCTTGAAATTCCAGTTAAACAAGGCAGCAATGAAAAGAAGCCACGACAAATACATGTTTTATCCAGTTGCCTAAAACTTTTTGCCTTACCCTCCTACATTCACCATATCCTACACTGAAAGCATTAATTTTTTTTTTCTAATTATGTGTGTGTGTGTGTGTATGAACTTGGATGCGTATATGGCATTCTTAAAATACGATTTTTCTAAAAACTTCAAATGGCCATAAGTTGTAGATTTAAGGACATTTGGATTTGGATGCGCTTTTTTCTTTGTTGCTATTTTCATGGCTGCCCTTATGCACAATTGCAGGTGAAAATATAAATTTTTGGCATTTTTAACTTTGAAAGTGTATTTATTTCACCATTATTTGCCATCAAGGACATCAAGAACGGAAATTGTGTAATAAAGTATGCATTTACAGATTGTACGTGAAAATCACAGTCCAAGAAAAGTCTATTAAAAAGAGGGAGAGAGAAGGAATGCTAACGATATCTTAGAATTTATGGAATTAAATTGAAGTTATAAAATGAGATTTTCTTTAATGTTTAAAACTAAAAATTTTGAATAGAAATCATTTGCATAACAGAACTTAAACTGGAGTCTAGGCTAGGCCATTAGTTAATCCATTCCTTCGAAAGTAAATGATATTGGGGCCTACGACCAATTATCAAGATTTATGTCGACTTCTCTGAGTAATCGCTCTACTCAGTAATCGCTCTATAGATGGACTCCCATCATTGAGTTTAATTAAAATTCTAGGATACTTCCTAAAGATTTTGTTTTATCCTCCTAACTATTCTTTCCTTGTTTCAGATGACAATACTATTTGTCTATCATATTCCTTTGAGCTCTAAGCTAAGGATTCATTTTGAAAAGCACGTATTATCCAAATGGACTTATGAATATGGACTAATCAGCATATGATAACTCAATGATATATTCCTCGTACTCAAAAGATTTTTCGAATACTGAAAGAAGCACTCAAGTTTCATTTAAGACATCGGAAATGGAACAGAAGTCTTGCGTGTGGGTAAATGCTTAAAAGCCTAGGTTAAGGTTGCTCCATCACATACAGATGAACGTATTTGGCGTGAAAGTGTTTATTGTTGAACACAGTGGGTTGTCCAATTCTGTTGATTCATTAGTGTAACGCACAATGTAACCAACACTAGCTTTCATTGTTTTATCAATGCTTTAACAGACTGTGTAGGATTAGAATGGAACTGATCTATAAGATAGTTCCATTATTAACCCTAATGGAACTGAACTATAAGATTAATTCATGATCGGATTACGCTACACGGAGAATTCTTTCTTTAACCTCAATGTACGTATATCAAACATTTATCTTTCAGAACTTGTTTCTTTCATAACTTAAACAGATTCAAATGTAACGTTCATAAATAGGTACCATCCCCTGAGTAGAATTGTTATTGTCTTGTAGAGTTGCCATAGTATTACGACCATTTGATCTACTGTAGAAACCTCTATTTATGTAGTGCTTTCGCTAATCCTATTGTCCATATCATCTTCAAGATGCTGTTCGCTGCCAGAAAGAACGCCTTTCAACCAAGCAAGTCATACGCAACTAGGTGTGTTATCCCCATAAAGGTTTCAAGTATGTTTTCTAGTGAATTTATTTTCCTCAACAAAAAGATCTAAAAATTGTACTCCAGGCAATCACTATTCTAAGCAAGAGTTCATTGATCTAACAGCGGCTGGTCAAAAATGCGTTTACTCAAATGCGGCTGCTTCTGGACTGTTTGATGCAGGACTTTCTCTGTTGCAATTCTCTTTTTATTGCAATTACCCGAAAAAAGTTTACCTTACCTCCAATCCATTTGTCTCTCCGCTTCCATTTAACATTCTATTTGACAACGTCACCTACCTTTATGAACATTTCTTCTTACTCCACAGAATGGTTCTGGCACGGCTTTTTCATTTCCCACTCTGGCTGTAAATTTGCAGACAATCCATGTTCCAGCAGTGGATGATCTCTTCACCATGTACTGACAGTCCCATACTATTCTAAAGTTAATTTTGTGACGGTTTTTGCTCGATTCACGGTTTAACTGCCACGTAGTATTTCTGGGTACAGTCTCTTGTACTCCCGTTTCAGTTTGAATTGCCTTCAGATGACATAGACTACAGCTTGGTACATATCTGCAAGTTCCTCCATGCCTCGAAATATTTCATTCTGGCACAGAATACTCACACACTTGTCCTTCATATAGATTTGCATACTCGCTCTTCAAAGAATCGAAGTCGACTTTAAACTGTAGATCCTGACACTCCTAGTTAAATTAATCATTCACAGCATAGATGGTGTGATTAGATAGGTTGAAATCCTAACTAAATGGTGGTAGTGAGTATATGGTAGTCAGGAGTTCAAACCAGAATCGATACGATAGTAATTTGTATAGTTTAGCTAGGTATTAGGAATAATGACAATTGAAAGTCAAAATAATTGATTTAAATCAAGATCACCACCAACTGGAATGCTATAAGACTGATGATGATGCATATCGTAGACAGAATTTATTGTATTTCGTGTGCTTTCCAATCTTGTGGGTGGAGGGGGGATCAATTATTCGGTTGTGAAATATCCAGAAGTTTTAAGATATGCATTCGACTTATCATTTTAAGCTATTGCAGATTAATTTTGCCTGCATCTAGTATAACGTACTTACTTGGTTTTACTTATGCTGGCTATACTTATTTTAGCTTGGTTTTCAGGCGAAGATAACAACAATAACGTCACCAGACAGTTGTAGTTTGAGGAATTGACAATTTATTGCTGTGTTAGCTATACTGTATTATCAATTGCCACATAATTTGGTAAGTAATAAGAATTTAAACCAGTTGTCAAGTAAACTTATGGAAACTCTTGAACTGCTGTCATGTATTGTAAATGGCATTCATATTGATGATGACATCCATAATCATGGTCATCATTTAACAGCTCAAACAGCCAATCCAGCCAACATTTATTCCTTCCTTTTTGCTATTGTCTATGATGATATTTCCATATCATTTAAATGCTACTCTCCTAAAAGTTTTACATTAAAAAGAGCATTTCATTGGTGGCGTCCATTGTTCCTCTCAAACACATTTTAAACGCTTTTTATGCAGCTTCTACTACTTATTTGGAGAATAACAATATTATTGTCCTGTTCCATGCTTTCTCTCCCCCCTTTTTTTCTTTTTTCTTTCGTTGCGGTTTTATTTTATGACTATTGTTGAGCGAAGTAGAAAAAAAAAATAAGAAGAAGAAGAAATAATTCAACCATTAAATTGGTCTTGTTAAAGCCGTCATCTTTATTGTCTCCTCCATAGCCATTTATGATGCCTGAAAAACAACCACAAAACAAAAAAAAAAGAAGGAGGCAAAAAAAGAGCAGCAGCAGCTAGTAAAAATAAAAATTTAATTTCTATGACTTTCTATGTCCAGTTAAATTTTTATATTCTTTTATAGTTTTTGTTCACTGCTGTCTTTTCTTCTCTTGTTCATTTTCATTTTTATTTAAGCTCTTGGCAGTTTTTCATTTTGATGACCGAAATGAAAGTCTAGGGTTTGTGGTCATAATTTATGACGTTCTCTGTTATACTCTGTGGTTTCGCTTCTTCTAATGGTCTACACTAAGGACATATATGTACATGCTGTTAAATTTAAAGCATGATGTTGTTAAAAAAAAATAAATAAATAAATAAACAACAACAACAAAGCCATTAATTTTGCTTAACATTCGTTTTTAATTGGGTCATTATCATCATTGTTGGACACATACTACTGGTACTGGCTGACGAATACATTACCGAGATGATTTTAAGGCTGGCACTGTTAATAAAATAAATTGTTGCATAGTTTAAGGATAAAGGAAAGGGCTGCCAATTGCAAGCATCAGGATATCGACGAAAGTATTACAATTTCTTCTGTCTTAAGAAACAAATTTAAATTGTTTAAAATTATTCTGCGTTGTTTATTATTTGGACAATAAATTCGATTGAAATTTTTTAAAAGGACACGACTCCTGGAATATTGCTGGCATTTCGAAATTCCCCCAAGCGAACGTAATAAATACTTACAAAACATATTTGAAAAGCTTATATAAAACATACGAAAACAAATTTAAATTGTTTAAAATTATTCTGCGTTGTTTATTATTTAGGCGATAAATTCGATTGAAATTTTTTAAAAGGACACGGCTCTTGGAATATTGCTGGCATTTCGAAATTCCCCCAAGCGAACGTAATAAATACTTACAAAACATATTTGAAAAGCTTATATAAAACATACAAATATATTTATTAGTCATAACATAGTACATAAAGAGTATTTTGTTTTTTTTTTTTTTACATGGAACTTAATTTAAATTTACAAAAAAAAAAAAAAACGTAAAAATTGACGAAACGAAATGAAAAACAGAAACACGCACGCAAATTTATGTCATTTTAGTGGTAAGCCAAATATCGATATCAGTTTGTAAACATTTACGAAAGTCATAATCGGTGAGACCCAAAGAAAACAAAGGATTAGTGGGTTTAAAAAAGTGAAGACCACGTCCAATTTTAATTATAAAACCGTTGCTCAAACTGAAAATATTCAGAAAAGAAGAGAGAGAAAAAAAAAACATGTATTATAAGCCATGGCCGTAAAGTGTTTATTTCAAGAGGAAAAACTTACACTATCTTACGATCATGTAGGGAATTTTCAAATTTAATACACAGGGTTACATTTCTATTGGCCAAATCGGTTTGAATCTGTTTCAATATGCTTAATTGGTTGTCGGGATTTTTTATATCGTTTTTCGTAACTAAACTAATAAATTTCAAATTTTCACTGTGTTTAAATAGGACTTCAATAAAGGATATTAAATTCTGAAACTGGAAAGAAAAATAATAAAAAAAAATAAGAAAAATATGTACTTAGAAGGGAATATATTTTGTATCCTCGAGAGGTACACAAGCTGTTTTCGATTATTTAAATAAAATAGCAAACGCATAGGTTGCTAAAAGTGACACGCCCTAGGAATGTATTCAAAGTAGTAAAGAAATCTTTTATTGAAAGATAAATATTCGGTTATTATAGAACAAATTGATTTATTCTCATGGAAGGTCTATATTACCATCCTTAACCTTAATACAGTTGGGTTGGTCAAACATCTTCGGTTTGGTCTATAATTTAACCATGAACCATCTTACAAACGAACAACATTGAATTTTATTATCAAAATGCGTGCTCTGTTAAGGAAGTTCATCGCGAGTTTCTTCCATTTTATGGTCCGTTTAATCGACCCACTGAAGCGGCTATTCGGACTATTGTGACTAAATTTCGCACCAAATTCACATTGTTGGATTAAACCACCAACATGCTTACGTAGAGTGCGAACTGAAGAAAATATCGGCCAGTGTTAAAATCAATTATCGATTCGTCGCCGTTCGCACCAATTGGGCCTCTGTTACTTAATAACGTGAAAAATCTTGCGGAAGGATTTAGGTATGAAGCCCTTCAAAATACATCTGGTGCAGGATTGAAGTCAAACAACCTACCGCAACGCAGAATTTTTGGTGAATGGACTCTTGGAAAGTTGACCACAGATCCACTTCTTTATCGAAAAATTGTGTTCAGCGACGAAGCTCATTTTTGGCTCAATGGATACGTAAATAAGCAGAATTGTCGATTTTGGAGTGAAGATCAGCCAAAAGCATTGCAAAAGCTACCAATACATCCAGAAAAAGTCACAGTTAGGTGCTGGTGGCATCATTGGACCATACTTCTGCAAAGATGCTGCGAATCGTAACGTAACTGTGAATGCTATCGTGAGATGATATCCAACTTTTTTTTGCCCAAAGTGCAAGAGTTTGGCTTGCATGACATGTGGTTTCAACAAGACGGTGCCACATGTCACACAGCACGCGTAACAATGGACTTATTGAGAGGCGATTTCAGTTAACATTTTATTTCACTTTCGGGACCCGTCAATTTGCCGCCTAGATCGTTCGATTTAATGCCTCTAGACTATTTTTTGTGGGGCTATGTTAAAGCTCATGTCTATTCAGACAAGCCCGCTTTAATTGACGCATTGGAAGACTATATTGAAGCATTTATTCGTGAGATACCGGGCGAAATGTTGGAAAGAGTATGCCAAAATTGGACTAAGTGGATGGACCATTTGAGATGCAGTTGCGGTGAACATTTGCATGAAATAATATTCAAACATTACATTATATGGACCGTACGTACTATCGATCCAAATAAAGATTTCATGAATTTTTCTGTATTCTGTGTTTTTTTTTTTTTTTTTTGAAAAATTTCCTATAGCTCTTAAAAAATCACCCATTATAAGTATTTATACAATTTATTATGACTCAGGTGCAAAAATCAGGCTAGATTGTGAACAATGACGTGGGTTACGCTAGCTTAGAGGACCGCTGTAGTTTACGGGGTATTAGAATACGGTTGCACACGGCCATGGTATGATACCATGCCCTTAAAACGCTCCCGCAGAGTATTCAATATGCTGCCACTCACGTAGTGCCGTCCTGTTAAAACCACATGCCGTTAGCATCCAGATTAATTCAGGCTTAAAGAAGTTGGTACTATACTCTAGTGATAATGATGAACTTTCCAACGTTGCTATCAAACAAATCTAAGCCTATATCACCTTCAAACAAAAATTCACATCAAATATTAAGTTTATCGGAATGCATTGAACAGTTTTAGATCTTATTCATCAACAAATTGGTTGAATAGCACACTAATTCAAAATTTTAACTTGTTTTGCTATTGCCGCGGTATGAAATAGTCTTAACAAGTGTCTTGAACTCGGTGTCATTTTCTTTACTCACGTATAACCATTGGAATATTTTGACTACACACTACATCACTATACATAAAGGTCTTAAAAACACAATTAGTGGTTTAAAAGGGCACAAAATAGAATTGTACAGATTACAATAAAATAAAACGCCTATTAATGTCACTACCCGGATAACTTTCAATTGAAATATTCGATGAAATGAAAACCAATTCTAAAGGAAATATTTTATGGAGGCTTTTAACTCTCTAGGGGAATAATATTTTTAATATTTGCATTCAAATTGCATATGGAGAAATTTACAATAATTCTAGAATAGTGGCTATACTCATATTCTTTACCATAACCTACCTGATATCTTTCTCCAAGATAAGGTTCCTCTATCAGTACTTCTTTAACATTCTTATTAACATACTTTGCGAAGATGGAATTATAACTGTAACCAACGTCGCCCTCATCGATGGCTATATGTGCAACCAATTCACCTTGGGAGACATGCCTTTGGACACGTGACTTAATTTGCTCGGCCCGATCTATATATTCTTTAATACGTTCATAGTAGACTTTCTTTTTGGCCACATCGTTTTCATCTTTATAAAACCAATTAAAAAGAAAACAAACAAAAACAAAAAATAACAAATAAAAAAAAAGGAAAATAAAATTCAACTCTAATGTGGCCAATCTCACCCTCAACCAATTCCATTAAGATTTGTATGCCCTCCTGGTAATTGTATTGGGCCTCCAATATGCGACCAGCCTGGTCGCACTGTACAGCTTTCATAAGAATATCTTTTGCGTTCATTTTGTATTCCGTCGTTATTCTTTCTATTAACAAATGGCCAAGGAAAGGAAGAAGCACTTTCTAAAAATTCCTTTTCTTTGTTTTTTTTTTGTTTCTTAATCGTAATCAGCAGCACTCGAAATAAAAGAAGATAATAAAAAGGGAAAAAACATTCTCTATACCACACAAGTTGACCACCGTTTTGTTTGTGCGGCCACCACAAATCACAATAAAAATCAATCTCAAATCTTTTTCTGATAAAATTATTTTATCGCACACAATTCTTGAATTTATATTGTTTTCCTAACAAATTTTTCACCAATTACACCAAAAATTTATTGAAATTGAAACAAAATTTTCTCAATTTGTTGAAGTTTCTGTTTATTTCAGCACTTTTTTGTAATTATTCGTCTTTCTTTTGTTGTTTTCTTTCGGTTTTCGTTTATAAACACAACAATGCTGACACTGAATAAAACAAAATGTCATCAGCTAAAGAGAAATATGCCAAAGTACAAACACAAACGAATAGAGAGAGAGAGCATTTATAAGAGAGTAATAAAACAGCAAGAACGAAATGAATAGTGTTGTAAAATGCCAACAAGTGTTGGAAAACGTTTATATTGTATTTATATTGGAAATTTGTTATAAAAATTATTAAAATTACAAAGAAATTAATGAGGAATAATAAAATCATATAAAATTATTAAATAAATAAAATAATTGTGATATTACAAATATATTTTCCTATTTTTTAAAGTCTACGGATTTTAATTCGATTTTCTTTTTTTTTTAATTGATTTCTTCGGGGGATAAATAGGCCTTCATTGAATAAATTGCGAAAATTATTAGAAATTTCAAATTTTAAGTTGAAGATTATTAGAAATTTTAAAATAATTTATTAATTTATTCATTAGATATAAAAAGTTAATAAATCTATATTCGAAAAAAATATATAGATAAATAAAAAAAGCCCAGAGACTATTTATCCGCTAAGGGAAAATTTTTAGGCCGTAGAAATGAATAAATAGGATAAAAAATTTGAAGAGAACAAATAACATTCTTTTTTGCTATTAAAAGCTACTATATAAAAAATAAGCAAACTTTAGTATTCAAGTACACTAATACCCCGATTTGCCGTCGCTAATAGGCCTAAAACGCGACTGCAAACTGAATCGATACAAAATGAAGCACGATTTTCCATACATTTGTATTGATTTGCATTTATTTGCTTCCGAGATTCATAATTTTAGCTGAAAAAATAGATTTTTCAATAAAAACTATTTAATTTACTAACGACCTACAACTTGCAACCATCAGACAACATAAATACATATGTATGTATGTATTTACATTAGACTTAAACGGGAAATCCCCTTTTTCTGTTTTAGCTTTGTACAAACATTTTCATATTAACGACGCAAACTGTGACAAAAGCGATGCAACTTCGAAGTCACAGAAATTTTAAAAAGACACAACTTTGAATTTGCACTAGATTTGAACGGGAAATCCTCTTTTTCTGTTTTAGCTTTGTACAAACAATTTCGTATTAACGACTCAAATCGAAGCACTAACGACGCAACTTCGAAACATGCGTCACAAAGTGAAACAAAAACGACACAACTTCGAAATTACATACACACATACATAATTGGCCATTACAACCCTTCAGTCAGGATTACGACCTAGCTTCTCACACCACTTATGTTGTGTGCGTTAATTTTATACATGAGTAGCGGGACCTACAGTTTAAAGTCGACTCCGAACGACAAACTATTGAGAAGTTTTTTATGGCATTTTTTTACTCTCAGAGGCTTTGCCAGAAATCTGCTGAGAGGAAGTCGCCGAAGTAATATTTTTCGTTTTAATGTCTGACCTGGGATTCAAACCCGGGCCTTTTGTCTAATAAGCCAACACACTACCCACTAAACCACGGCGTCTTCGAAATTATAGAAATTTTAAAAAACCGGGATATTAGTGTACTTTGGTTCTTTTTTTCGAGTTCTACGGTACTTTCTAAGCGAACCTATTCCCACTGCCATGGAAGGTGAACTTACATCTCTGATGCTATCACTACGACTTATCTGTTGTCTCGAATGTTAATGTGGACCTTCATTGGGTCTAAATCCCGCTCGCAATAATGTCTATAAGAGATAAATAATTTGTACGACGAAAGCACGTTTTTTTGGAAATTTGTATATTTTCTCTTATCAAAGTTAATCTGCCCATAATAAGGTTTTCTTTAAACATTTAAAAAGTACTTTTCTATATATATATTCGATGGTATTTTTTTGTGCGTTTTTAATAATATTATTTTATGATTACGTGCAAACTACTTTAAGCAATTTGAATTAGCATTTATAAAACGTACTTTTTCTTTACTCATATGGTACTCTTTAAATAGTTTTGGTAATTGGTACTTTTGGAAAAATTAGAGTTAAATGTGTGTTTTCTTCGTGTGGTACTTTTTGAATATTTATTATAGTACTTTTTAATGTAAGCAAAGAAGAAAGAAAGAAGAAAACCCTTTTAGTAACACGTAATATGTAAAAAGTACTTTTCTATATATATATATATTTGATGGTACTTTTTTGTGCTCTTTTAATAATATTATTTTATGATTACGTGCAAACTACATTAAGCAATTCGAATAAGCATTTATAAAAGGTACTTTTTCTTTACTCATATGGTACTCTTTAAATAGTTTTGGTAATTGGTACTTTTGACCAGAATTAATTTAATGATCTATAATTATGTAAGAAGTAGAGTTAAGGACATAAAATGTGTGTTTTCTTCGTGCAGTACTTTTTGAATATTTTTTATAGTACTTTTTAATGTAAGCAAAGAAGAAAGTAAGAAGAAAACCCTTTTAGTAACACGTAATATGTAAAAAGTACTTTTCTATATATATATATATTTGATGGTACTTTTTTGTGCTCTTTTAATAATATTATTTTATGATTACGTGCAAACTACAGTAAGGAATTTAAATTGGCATTTATGAAAGGTACTTTTTCTTTACTCATATGGTACTCTTTAAATAGTTTTGGTAATTGGTACTTTTGACCAAAATTAATTTAATGATCTATAGTTATGGAAGAAGTAGAGTTAAGGACATAAAATGTGTGTTTTCTTCGTGCGGTACTTTTTGAATATTTTTTATAGTACTTTTTAATGTAAGCAAAGAAGAAAGAAAGAAGAAAACCCTTTTAGTAACACGTAATATGTAAAAAGTACTTCTCTCGTCTTTTCTGTAATAATCATGTGATTTGAAATATAAACTTCAATGAGTTAATGGCCTATTTATCATGCTTTAGGCATTTTAATAAAACATTGCCTAACCAAACTTTACTTAGTTGACTTTTGAACTTTTCTAAACATTGTTAAGGACTTTTTTCAATATGAAAAAATAATCGAAAAAATTAGTCAATTTTCCGGTTTGTTCTGATGCTGTGCCAAACAACGCATATTGTCAAACCATTTTATTTCCGTTTCCGGTAGCCACAAAAATAAAAAAAAATCCAGAAAATAATCTTTTCAAGTCTTTCCAACAATGATAGCCAAAATAACTAAAAATTTCGAAATTTGAAAAAATCCTGTAAAAATAAATAAATGGGCGAAAGGAGTTGGAAGAGGTTAAACTCAAGCCAACTAAAACAAGACAAAACGTGCAACAAATAAACCCTTGGCCACACAGTTTACCTTTTCGCGATAACTTCTGCAATATTGTTGTTGTTGTTGTTGTATTTAAATAAACGGCCAATTTAAAATTTTAAAAACCCTTGTTTTTATAATGCACGCGTAGTATCTCAGTGTCCTTGGCATTGTTGAAGGGGGGTGGGGGTTAGCACTTTATGAAATACAGACATTGTTGGTAGAAAGTTTATGGTTAAGGTTTTGGCGATTTATGGCCAAAAAACCAACACACATTAAAAATATGATTGTATGCGTGGAGACAAATAAGAAGGGGTTTCTGTTTCATTCGTTGTGCTTATAAATTCGTTTGTTATGTAGGCAGATAACACAAGTTGGGAATATTTTGCCTGGGTTACATCCTGTATGTTCTCTTGTAAATTCTATTTCCATTTCCAAAATTATACACACAAACACACATACACCAACACATACACATTTTAGAGATGTTTTATTTTGAAATTATTTTGTTTTTCGCTAAAATTGTTATTTTACGTGGCATTGTAATGTGTACCAGAGCTCGGATAGGTACAGGACATGATTTTTGTTGTTATTGCTTGAATAACAAGCAAACAATTTAAAACAGTTTTTTACAAAAGAGAGCAAGAGAGAGAGGGAAAACAATTCTAACCAACAGAATACATGTTTGGAAGGTCCTTTTTTGTAAATTTAATTTTTTGGCTGCCCTGATATAAATTTGTTGGTTTTACTATAAATACATACGAGGGTTGGTCGCTTGTTTAACTTGCAATTGATTATGCTTTCTTTGGGTTATAAAGGGTCTGCCAAATAACTTTTTTTTTTGAAAATGCTTTAAAAAAAACTTCTGAATATTTTCTCAAATTTCTTTTTTTATTTGAAAGTACAATCCTTCCGTTTAATAATGAAAAATAATTTCATTCAAAGCGCTGCCTCGGCTGGCCAGGCAGTAGCCTACACGATCGGTCCAATTTTTAAGCACATTTTCGATTGTTGGCAGCTGTATTTCACCAATGGCTTCACGAATATTATCCATTAAAGCGTCAGTTGTCTCTGGCTTGTCGGCGTAACACTTATCTTTGACGGTACCGCCCAAATAATAGTCCAACGGTGTCAAATCGCAGCTCTAAGGTAGCCAAACGACATCAGCTCTGCGGCTGATAATGTGATCTTCAAAAACAGGGCACAAAACATCGAGTGTAGCTTTGGCTGTGTGGCACGTAGCGGCGTCCTGTTGAAACCAAATGTTGGCAATATCCTCCTCTTCAGTTTTTGTGAACAAAAATTCGTTCAACATGGCCCAATAACTATCGTCATTGACTGTAACGGCCACTCCTTGCTCATTTTCGAAGAAAAATGGCCAATTATGTCTCTAGACCAAAATCCGCACCAAACAGTGACTCGTTTTGGGTGCATCGGCTTTTTAAGGTATGTGTGCGGGTTTTCTGTTCCACAAATGCGACAATTTTGCTTGTTTACATACCCGCCAAGATCAAAATGAGCTTCATCTGAAAAGATGATTTTTTTTTTGCCAAAATCGGCATTTTCTGTAAATCGATCGAAGGCCCACTTAGCGAAGCGAAAACGCATTAGATGGTCAATTGGCTAAGCGTTCGTTCAGTGGAAGGATAAAACTAATTATCTAGCAAATCAGACATGAGCCAAGTGTTACTATTCACGAAATAAGCACAAGTTGAAAAAAAACGTTACAAAAAAACGGACAATATCGGCAGCGTATTTAACGTTTTCGATGTTTTTTAACTCCAGCTATAACTGCCTAGCGTAGATACCCATAGTATGGGCTAATACTTGTAGCCTTGAACAGTTCCTGCACTTGTTCCATCTTATTGCGTTTTGATCAAATTTGTAATTTTGTTTTGCATTTCTTCTTCAACTTACTTCTGAAATTCTTTCTCTAGAATATAAAACAACCCTCGTATATTTTAAAATGAAAAACAAAAATTCTTCGTCATACAAATTTTTGGCAATATTTTCTATTGTTGTGTACCATTTTCATGAAAGGGCTATTGCCTTCCCATCGTTCTCTCTTCAGATGCGCAAAAACTCGACTGCCAGCTTTCATACGTTTATACATTGTTGTCCACACGTACAAAAATTCAATTTCGAAAAATTTTTTACATTTACCCTAAAACACACACACATGCACATAGCAAAAAGGATGGAAATATTTCAACAGTCTCAGTCTCAGATATGAGCTCAGTATGTGGGGAAGAATTTGAAAACCCCATGACAAAAAGTAGGAAAAAAGGACGAAAAGAGAGAGAGAAAAAAAAGAGAATGAAATGTAAAACAGATAACAGAGGAGAGATGAAAAAGAAAAAAATTTTAAATTTTTATGAGCCAACATAACGGTTATCGTTGATATGTTAATGTCCGAATAGTGGTAAAAGTTGTACGAGGGAGAAGGACTACGAATTGAAAGAGGGCTATCTATTGAGGATTTGTTTACGTCTTCAATTCGAAGTACGGCAACATAAAGTAAAAGTTTTTAATTTCAGCCGTCTGAAGATCTGAAGCATTGGTGTGAACCTTGGAAGTCGCCTTCGTCTGGTAGGCAATGTGTTGGCTTATTAGACGAGTTCAAACCCCATCTTAGACATCAAAGGGAAATACGAAAGAAATAATTCTATCGGTGACTTCCTGTTCTGTCTGGGGTTAAATACAAATTGCTACAGAAAGTTTATCATATCGTTCGGAGGCAACGGTTAACTGTAGGTCTTGGTATAATGGATGGTGTGAGAAGTTAGGTTTTAAACCTAACCCTAGGGTAGTAATGACCAGTTAAGTAAGTGAGAACTTTCAAAAGCCCCTATAATTGTAACTGCTGAGCACAAAAAAAAGGTGCTGCGTGGTTGGGCCAATTCTCTAGTAGGTCACTTTAAAGCTAGGAAAATATTCGTTAAAATTTCTATCTGTAAGTGGCTGAAGTATTTATGTAGACTTGTCCATACCGTTAATGAATATATCGACGATGATGAAGAAACCTAAAAAACACTTTTTAAGTCCATTGCTCACCGTTTGTGATGATACCTCTGTCCTCGATAAATAAATTACACCACCTTTCTGGGAATTTATTTATCTAGGACAGCGTAAATATAACCCAGGGTAATTTATATACGATCCTTGGTGGTTTTCTTTCTGGCCAGACGCTGTAATCCCCTGTTCGTATTAGTTTTCTTCACTCCAAACAAAATTTACTGTGTTGAAATTAAAAAAGGAAGTTACAGGAGATGAGTGAGTGAGTAGTGTTCTGTAAATTGCTGGAGGATCGATATTACTTCATTGTAATTTTTGTAAGAAAGTATGCACAAAGTAGCTAGGAATTGAATCCACAATTTTCATACTTACTGATTAGCACAATAACCAGGTAGACACTTTCGTGATTGTCTAGATAGGCCTTACATACGTGTTCTTACATAAATAACAAGAGAAAGCTATGAGTCATGTTATCTCCGAAGAGATAGTACTATTGCACTGCGTTGCTTAGAACAACTAAATGAAGTGAGATGGTGTTTATAATCGTCGTGCTAGACTGAACTTGATGTAATCTAGTAGGTATTATATTGCCGCAATGCCGTGGGAAAGTTTGTTTAAAATCTGTCACTCGGACACGACTTTAAAACTGTAGGCCATGCCACCCATGTATAACATGAACACACACAACATAAGTGGCGTGAGGAGTTAGGTCGTAACAATGACTGAAGGGTTGTAATGACCAATTATGTATGTATGGATGTGTGTAGAGGTGATAGAGTACAGCGATTATATAATCTATTTTGTGTGTCCTAGTACTGTTATCATGATGATCTTCAGGATATTGTTCAGCTAAACAACAGTTTCCTGCTCTTTTTCCCCATCAGTTCCTGCCAATCCATTTCGCAAGCAATATCCAGTGAAGACGCAGAAAATAACATTATGAATACACCTTTTGTATTTAAGTACACAGTGACTGCATTTTTCATCTAACCCTGGTAAGCTTTACTGTGTTATCTGGCCTGTATCCGAAAGCAACCATGCAACATGGTCCCTTTATTATTGCATAATGTAGAGAACTCTCCTAAAGGTACAATGATTGTACCATATCCAGTGGTGTTGTCGAGCCGGAACGTTCTGGAACGTCGTTCCGGTACTTTCTTTTTGGACTAGAACGCATTTCGGAACTAACGATGATCTCCGATAACGAGAATTGGCTGACGTTTTGAAAAAAAACAAAAAAAAAAAAATATTAGAAAGAATTGCTGATTTTTTCTTAATATTTGACGAATTTTCATAAGTATTTGTATAAACAAGGGTTTGAACCGAACTCGAACCGGAACAAAAACCAGAAGGAACCGGCTTGTTTTACCGAACCGTGAACCGGAGCCCGGAATGTTTTTTTCTGCTGAACCGGAACTCGATCCGAACCGAAATAAATACGTGAACCCGAATCCGTTAAAATGGGACATGAGACCGCACAGAACGGTCGCTTACCCAGGATCGGCCCTGTCTATATAATTATATATACGCGTTAGCACAACACCACTCACCATGTCTATTCAATTCAATCATCCTGGAGTTTCCCAACATATCACTATGTTCTGGCAGTGAAGTGATGTGCAAATTAGTGGCTCGTGGCAGCCGTAAACCATTATAGAATGCGTTCTAAGAAGTTTCTGGTTACCAAAAAGAATTGATCACCACAGCCCATATTTACTTACTTAATTCGGCATTAGAACCCTTTAGTCAGGATTACAACCTAGCCTTTCACACCATCCGAAAACCTAAAACTTTTTTTTTATTTTGTTTTGTTCAAGAAGTCTGTGCTGCGGTTTAAAAGACGAATCGCAATAAATAGCTCCATTTAGAAAGTGCTAATTTAAGATTGACTTTGTAGTAGAAGAACATCGTTGCCACAGCGTACATAAATGTTGCATTCATCCTTCTGTTACTTTTTTCTATGATTTTCATGTCCTGCATTCATATTTGCAGTTTTCGGTTTGGCTGGTTATTTGGCTGGTTGCTGGGGCATACTTGTCGTCGACTAGCCATTCGTACGGATTAGTGTTGTTCACTCAATTTACAAAATAATTTTATGGTACTTTTTTCTGTTTCTGCGTTTTTTTTTTTAAACATTCTTTATATAACTGCACCTTCACGTCATATCTATGGACCCATGGATGTACGTACGTATATAAGCACCACACGGTATACAGTATAAGGCAAATAAATATAAAGGGAGAGTAAAAAACAAAAAAGAAAACAACAATAACAGAAGACAGAAGGATAGAGAGCGAAAGCAAAAAAAAAAAAAAATGGAAATCAATTTGTAACGATTTAACTGTACAATTGCGATAAGTGTTTGTGTAAATGTAAAGTGTAATTGTGTTTGTGTTTGTGCAAGTGTAAATATCGTATGATATGATTTACTTGTTATGAACATTTATTCTCTCTTATGATGTTATTTTTTTTTGTTGTTGTTGTTGCAAATAAAATATGAAAAAAAGCTCAGGAAAATGGTATAAAAAACTATGTCCGCCTGCTAAAATTGAATTTAAAATTCAAATTAAACTTTTAATAACATGTTCTATTAAAACGAAGTGGTAAATTGAAGCATTTTATGATAAAGTACTCTTAAGAACAGAGGCAGTAGAATATTGGGATGCAATTGTAAATAAAAAATAAAAATTTATTAAAAACTTAATTTGTAATCATTTTTAAAAGGATGCCATAAAATATTATAATAACCCTGATTTATTTTTATACTTAAAATGCAGCAGTAATATGACATTTACTAGGGAAAAATATTGTAATGCTTTTACCTTTTAAAAACGTTTAAAATATGAGCTCGAAGATTACAAATAAAATAAAAATGAATATGTGTTTAGTTTTAATTAACATTCTTTATTATTCGCACAATTCTGTGTGCCACTGTTCACGACTTTGTGTATGCGACAGCAATTGCTTTTCTTTGTTATTCTTTTGGCATTTGAATGTCGTTATCCTGAGACCACTTTAACTTCGGAGTTCAACAATGTTGTAACAAAGGTGGAGGTCGGCATAATATATTTTATAAAACTGCTTAGCTGAATAGTTGTCCGAGTGTAAGTGAAAATGGTTTTAAGAGGACTGCACAACATGCCACGCCTCTCATGACACATTGCATATTCTGCTTGAAGGAGTTAAGGGCATGGTCATCTCACGTGAAGATGTTGTGCACAGATCACCGAGATCGTGATATTTAATCTTGTTAGACTTTTTCTTGTGGGGTTTTTAAGTTGTGGACAAATGCTATGAGCCACGAATCAAAACAACTTCAAGATGACTTGGGCGCCTAAGTTGTTGAAAATTGGACATTGTGGTTATGCAATATTTCGTTTCACACATAATGTCATAAATTGGTCTGTAAAAGGTCCGAAACGCCTGATAAAAAAACGTATAGTTGTTGTTGACTTATTAAACTTGTTACAGGGTAGCTGATATATAATGCAACAAAGTAAAGCGCTCTATTTTAGTAAATTTTTTTTTTAATTTTATTCTTCAAAAGCAAAAAATCATGGAAATAACATCAAATTTTAGAATCAGTTTAGATTTGTTCGAATTGGCCACTTTTGGTATGAATTATGGCCTTCAAACGGCCGACCATGCCATCACAAGCTGCACCAAAGTGGCTCTGCGGTATTTAGGCCCATTCCAGGCGACGCTCCGTCTTGAGATGATCGACACTTTGGTATTTTTTAGTGAGAACATTACTCTCCAAAATGCCTCAGGCGCAAAAGTCCAACGGATTGAGATCCGGAAATTTTGGTGGCCATCGTGCGGTAGAAATGAAGCGAAGAACCTCCTTTTTAAGTTATTCTTGGTTTACGGTTGCTGAGTGCGGTGGAGCTGAGTCTTGTTGGAATATTCATGTTCCTCTTTGGCAATGCTAAACCCGATAAATATTGTTTGATATTCGACAACTACTCAATTTGGAATGGCTTCTCATCGGAGAAAACCAAATTCGGTAACTGGCCATTTTCGTGCAAGCGAAGTAACGCCTTGGTTCTTTCCAGTCAAATTTTTTTTGCCTACCGGTGAGCTCTTGCACTTTTTGGAACTTCAATGGTTTTATTCCTAGCTCATTTTTCAATATGTATTGGATCTGTTCTCGCGATATGTTCAGCTCACGAGCAATTTTTCTACAACTGGGGCGTGGATTTCGATCAAATCTGGCGTTCACTTTTCGGATCATTTCTGGTGTTCTTACCGTTTTTTCGTCCACTTTTTGAATGCGATGCAACACTGCCAATATCATAATTACGAGCAATGGTACGAGAAACAAAAGATTTATTCACATTTAAATGCTGGAGGGCTCTAACGATAGCTACCTGTGGTTTTCCAGCCAAATATAAAGCAATCACATTATCTCGCTTGAATTCCACCAGGCATACCTTTTTTTCTGAAAGCACTAGATCAAAATACTTTTGTAAGCCTGTAAATAATAAAATGAACTGTCACTGGAATAAATCTGTCAGCTGTCAGACGAGTGGTTTATAAATGATAACAACCTGAAGTTGGTTGCAATACATATCAGCCATCCTAATATTTTTTTTTAATAATTTTTTAGAAAAAAACTTTTGAAATATTCCGACAATTAGGATTAATTGGAACATTTAATAAAAAAGAAAAGAAAATAATCCCGAAATCATTAAATTTTTCATTGTAACGCATATCACATTACCAGCTGAAGGTGTTCTGTTGTTAGCCCACAGAACAATGGAACGCTTCTTTAGCGTTTGAAACAAAAACGCTTGAAGGGTTTTTAAGGCATATTGGCTAAATATCACATTACCTAGCCGGCCCAAGGTATAATGTTTATCTGTTTTATTGGTTACTTTAAGCAGTCGATTATTGCCGATAAAAGTGGTTAAAATTAAGCTTCAGCCACAAACAAGGGCTGATAAAAATTGTCTTTTTTGGTTTTTCGGTTTTGTTTTATTTGTTTTCTGTTAACAGATCCTTTTTCTATTTCCTTTCCTGGCCAAGTTCAATACATTTTTCCTGTATTTGATGTCCTCTTTTTTTGCTTCTTTGTTTTAAAGTAAATGGAGATAGACAGACGACTCTACCACAGAAGAAGAGATAAAAGTTTTTAGCGAATGTTTTTTAAGCAGATTTTTTCAAGTGTTTTTATACAATATTGCTGGTGTTGTTGTTATCGTTGTGGTTGCTATTACCATTACAATTGCTTGAAATTGAGGAATATTGTCTGAGATTAAGTACCTTTATCTGGTTGTTGTTTGTGTTGGAAATGCTTTGGAAGAAAATTTTTTTTTGCCATTTCTTGCTGATTAGCAAAGGCAGCAGTAAACCCAATAAGAAAGAAACAAAAAAACTAGAAAATATTGCTCATTTCAACAGTAACAGCAGCATTCAATTGTTGCTGATATAATGTTAAGGATAAAGACAGAAGAGGGAGAAAAAAAATTAAAACCGAATATATTGCCAGCTATGGTTATATTTCGTCTACGATACGGGAATGGGCAATAGCAACCATCACAGTGCGTTTTATCATCGACAATGTTAACGCTCAGCCAACTAGAGATAGTGTTGCTGGCGGTACTGCTGTTATGGATGACAGAAAAGTAGCTGGCTGGCATGGCTGACAGTAAAGTGTTAAGAAAAAACGAGAAAAGAAAAAATCTTCGCAAAGCAATGACTTTGAATAAAGACCCACGACATGATGGCAGCTGTTCATGTTCAAAATTCCATTTTTTTTCTTGTTCTGAAAACAAAAAACAAAAGCAGCAACAGTAACAGTAACAGCAACTACTTGTTTAAGTAGATTTATTGCAAAAGAAAGAAATTTTGAAAATAAAAAACCAACTTTATGGTAGGAGTACTGTAGAAAAGGGATAAACTAGAGAAGATAAAATAGCACAAAAAAAAGGACATTAACTTTGGTTGCCGCATACTTTTTTGTGACAGTTTCTTTTTTAAATAAATCGATACTGGGAAACAACCCTCGAGTGCATGAAATTATCAAATTTAAGTTTGAAATAAAAAATTATTTCATGGAATTTAAAATATTGTTACGAAAATGGGAAAAATCTAGATATCTAGGTATTTTACTTTTACTTCGCTTAACATTTAAATTATAAATAAAAGTTACAAAAACAAAAAAACTTACTGTATACTGTACCTGTTTACATATTATCGTACTGCTTAATAGAACAACAAACACCAGCATAAAAAATAGTAAACAAGTAAACAAAAATACACCAACAACACTACAATAATAAAAATAAACAACGATGTTAACTTTTATAGAAATTTCAAAGTCATTCATCAGGCAAGGCAAAGTAGGAGACTAAGTTAGTTAAGTTCAGTCAGTCTTGTGTGAAGTTGCGGTGTATTTGAAGAGAATAATCGTGGTTTGACCATCTTCTACAATACCGGCGTAATGAAGAGAGTTATGATTTGCTGGATCTCCATATTATTTTACGAAGAATTTAGTGAAGGAAATGGATTCCTAGCAGGCCTTTTAGATATAGTCAGGTATGCTATTGTAGCATTAATTAGCCAGAGAATCAGGTTACGAAAGACGAACGTTGCTAGGATTCTATTACAGCCTCTACTTTACTACAAATACTACAAGAGCTAAAGAATATACTCGTCTTGAGTCAAGGCAATATAATTCTTCGAAGACATTTCTAATTTATACTCCTTCTCTTGCTGGGGTCTGGTGTATTACACTCGATAGAATCGAAATTTTTGAATTATACTTCAGAATACCGTGATCAGAAGTCTCTTCAGATTTGAAAAGTGTCCTACTTCTGTAGTCAGTTTTATTTAATTTCAAAGGGTGTGCAAGGCACTGTATTGTTTAATGGAAAACCATTCAGTAACGACACTTTATAGGAAAGGCAGTGGGTTTTGAAAGCATTACTCCGATAATCCGATATTTCTCTTGTAATGTGTCATGTTCATAACAGACGACTGTTGGCAAAAATTATAACTTCTAAATTGAATTATGAAGACTTTTCGAGACTCTTGTATTAAAGGAAATAATTTTTAGTATCGAAAACGTCGTAGTATAGTAGATAGCATGTTGGCTTATTAAACGCGAGGACACGGATCAAACCCCAGGTCAGACATCGTTAACAAAACTAACGGCGACTTCCTCTCAGTAAATTTATATCAAAGACTCTGAATGAATATAAAATTGCAACTTTAAACTGTAGATCCCACCACTCATGTATAAAAAATCAACACACACAACATAGGCGGTGTGAGAAGCTATGTAGGTCGTAATCCTAACATGAAGGGTTGTAATGACCTATGTACTTATGTCTGTAATCTTATCTATACCTTTTTCCTGTAGCCATATGACGTTATGTTTTATTACCTTTATGGTTAGAGTTCTTCAATTCAAAATTTAACAGCGTCAGAGCATTATCGGTTAATGTTTGAAATGACTCCACTAAAGTCATTAACAACAACTGTAATGATTATCTTGCAATTTAAAGTGTTGCAAAATTTAAACAGAATTAAATTCTTTTCCCTTGTTGATGGAGGGTTCCATTACTTTTTAAGTCGTACCTAAAACAAAGACAAAAAAAGTCTGAATATTTTCAGTTTTGGATTAAAATTTTAAATTGGAATTTAAATTACATGTACAATGCTATTTAGAAACAAAACCAAATAGGGTTTCATGCAACCGGGTGTTATTTAACTTACAAAAAAAATTTGACGAACATTTTTTACCTGTTAATGCAAAATAGCTAATAGATGACATATGGTTTGTGTCTTTGATAATTTATGCTGAATTAATTTAGTTGACAAGCCCCTACATGAAGGGTAAAGTTCAAATAAGGCAAGAGGCATTGGAAGATCAGAAATCAACTTCTAACCCTACGATAACATTATCAATTATGAAAACCACTGTAGTGAGATGCATGGTCATGTAATTTATGGAAAGAAGCCAAGATGTCCTCTTCTTACCATACTTATATCAAACATATTGCATGTACTTGCATTGTGACTTCTAAAATAAACAGAGAATATCCAGGTTAAACTGACACACTCGCAAAATCGATGTCCTGTAGCATACCAGATTAATGTACAAATGGGTCAATTTCGACCTCCGGGTACTGTACTTTTCTTAACCGACAAGTACACGTCCTTTAACTTAACCTAGCAAACCAGATATTGTAACCTCCGTACCGGCAATGACCAGTAGTTCATCAATAATTTAATTTCCCACTACATCCCTTCCTCCAAGAAGATATCAATCTTTGAATGATACGAAATTTTCCTGAAAAATGCTTGACATTCATAGAGGGCGATCGGACATTAAGATTCACATATATAAAGGGGATCGAGCGGGATCATGAAGGAAGATGTCATTATCCAGCTGTGGCTGTGAGCTTTACCTGGAATACAAGACAATGCCAGCGTAAACGAAAGTCTAACATCAGAACATACATACATAATTGGCCATTACAACCCTTCAGTCAGTCATTACGACCTAGCTTCTCACACCACTTATGTTGTGTGCGTTAATTTATACATGAGTGACGGGACCTACACTTTAAAGTCGACTCCGAACGACAGATTTTTGAGAAGCTTTTCATGGTAATTTTTACTCTTAGAGTCTTTGCCAGAAATCTGCTGAGAGGAATATTTCGCCGAAGAAATAGTTTTCGTTTTGATGTCTGACCTGGGATTCGAACCCGGGTCTTTTGTCTAATAAGTCAACACACTACCCACTAGACCACGGCGACTAACATCAGAACTCTTAATGTAAATTCCATAGTTTAATGCTATCCAGTTTTGTGACGCCATTTAGGTTCTTAAAATCGAACCTCCTATAGAGAAAATTGTTTCTCTTGCCATGTGGTTAAACAACATGTGCTAATGGTATTGCAACTTGATTATTGCCCAAGTTGGGCAAGAATTTTACTACATTGAGCGAGCCTTCCTGAAAGTTGCTCAAGACTTTGCTTTAATAGAAGTCAAGAGAGAAGCCAATCGATCATATCAAATAATGCCTTAATTAGAGTGGAACAAAGTGCTTTGGCGATCAGGAAAGCTAGTGTGTAGTGTTCTCTCAAACATAAGTTCCAGTGCCGGTCATGAAGTGCTAGTTTATGTTAGCAGATCCAAGTTACAGGATCTTGGCCATTCTCTTTACCCTCTTCATTATATTATGCCTCCTAGCGAGCACAGGGTCTAAAATAATCAACCCGGACATTTTTTTAGGAGGGTAAATATCCGTCTTATTAATTCAAACCTATTATAGTTGATGAGAGAAATAATGTTTCTTCAAGCAGTCCCGAAGTGATTTTTGCACGTAAAACAAATATCGCCCAAAATAAAGGCCATATGACGGCTTGAAAATTACTGCCCACTTAGAAGGTCTTACTATCTCATTGTGAGCTACTTAGGCATCAATTTTTAAACGTTTTTTTTTACCATTATTGGATTGAATCCAAGAGACATAGAAAGAAGAGATTGCAGATCAGATATTCTGTTTACTTACATAATTGATCATTATAACCTTTCAGTCAAGGTTGCCAGCTAGTTTCTTAAGCGTCTTATCTTGTGTGTTATTTTATATATGAGAGGTGGACCCACAATTTAAAAACGATTGTGAATGGTAGATTTTTGAGAAACTATTCATTACAATTTTATTTACTCTCAGAGTTTTTGCCAGAAATCTGCTGAGAGGAAGTCTTTTGTTCTTCTGGCAATGTATGATCTGGGCTTTCAACGGTAGCCTCATGTCTAATAAGCCAACCCATTACCTGCTAGATTACGACGAAATGCTGTTTGAAATGCGTAAAAGGAAGTCGATCTAGATTTACATTTGTCATGTTTTGTGGGTTAATTTTATACGTGAGTGGCAGTATCGCGGTGGTGAGTGGTATCTACAGTTTAACGTCTACTCCGAACGACAGATTTTTGAAAAACTTTTTCATGGCAGGTTTATTTACTCTCAAAATTTTTGCCAGACATCTACTGAGAGGAAAACACCGAAGAAATATTTTTTTTTTCATAGCTCACACTTTTTTAAAATTTCGTTTGGATGGCTGACCTGGGATACGAACCCGGGCTTTATATCTAAATATTACACTAGAGCCCCCAGGATTAAGCCTATTTGTTTCACAATAGGTGGCGAAAATTTGCCAAAATACACCAACAGAACTGTTCATATGCTAGTAGAGAGTATTCAAAGCCGTTATAACACTTCCTATCTAAAAAGCCTTTCTTCGTCTCTAATGAATATTTGAATTTACTTTTCAGCAATGGATAGTCCTCTGTGAGTTCTGGATACTCTACTGGATGCCCAAATGGACGTTTGTTGTCACAGTGACCACCAGACTATAGCTTTTGTTAGTCTTGCTGCTGTTGTTGTCTGCTGGAGACTTCCACTCATTTTGTTCACTCTCTCTCACTCTTATTGCTCTCTGCAATGCTGTAATCCGCACACTAAATGTGTAAAGGACAAAACGAATGAATGACAGGGACAGATGGCATGAAATCCTTATTGCAAATAAGTACACATGAATTCACATAGTTTTACACGTACACACATAATCATGTAGTTATCCTTTCATGTTATTTGTTGATATCCTGTTGCTTTTTGCTGGCACATACATTTACTAACAATTTCCTTATGTGTTTAGCAGATATGCATGTATGTCTCTATGGTACAACATCTCCGTTTAGAATGGATTTGGTAGAATTGGGGGATAGGGTATAAAGGACGTATAAACAAACATTTGATTTCTATTTAGTAAAATGTGTGAAATTTATACACCACACACCCGTACACACAGGCATACAGCCACCCACAAATTATTGTATTTGAAAATATTTTCTAAAATATTAGATTTTATTTTTTGAAATGACAAACAGACAAATGGACAGACGGACAGACGACGAAAAAAAAAAATAAAATAAATTCAATTCCACAATTGCACATGAGTGAGTATTTTTTGTATTTTTATTCTCCTTTTTTTTCTATTGTAAACAAGTGAGAGTGTTGCCTCTGTAAGTGTAAGTGTAAGTGCTTGTGTATATGTTTGGGAAGAGGATATCCTTTTTGATTGACATTGTGTGGCATTTGAATTTTAGCCACATATGCAAATATTTTGCATACAACATATCCTGATTGACAACAATAACACTAACAACAACACCAATTGCAATGGTAACACCAACAGCCAACATCCATCAGCCAACAACAACAACAACAGCAACAAAGTAATAATATTATTTATTATAATTTATTGTCCTTGTAGTTGTTGTTGTTATTGTAGTTGTCATAGTTTTCTTTGCATTTAAATGTTCGTTTGCCATCCCTGACATTTTCTGTGAACATCTCTCTGTGTGGATGTGGGTGTGGGTGTGTGTGTTTACTTTGCCGAACCAACTCAATATGGTTGATTTCATGTCTGATTATATGCTCTTGGATTTAAATGTTTGACTACATCTATGTGTGTGCAGTTGTTGCTCATGAAATTTTTTAGCCGCCTAATACATGTTCATCTAAAAATGTTAAATATTTATACAGTTGCTGCAAACTAATTAGTAAACAGTATCATCTTAGAATCCTTAATAGAAAGTCGTTTCAATTTCATGATAAGAGACCCAAGTCTTTATGGTCGTAAAGGTATCAATAAAATTGTAGTAAAACAACTAATGTTAGATGAAATATTGTTTTTAGTTCAAGAATTATCCCAATGGGCCAAATGTTCTACAAATGAAGTCAAATAATGGGTGATTTTTAAGAGCTATAGGGAAATTTTTCAGAAAAAAAACTCGTAAATTTCGGAAAAATGCATAAAATCTTTATTTGAATCGATAATACGGCCCATATAATTTATTGTTTGAAGTTTATTTCATGCAAATATTGAGGCGAAAATGGTCCATTCGCTTTTTCCAATCTTGGCATACTCTTTAATGTTGTCTTCCAATGAGTCAATTGAAGCGAGTTTATCTGTATAGATATGAGCTTTAACATAGCCCCACAAAAAATAGTTTAAAGGCGTTAAACAGCACGATTTAGGCGGCCAATTGACCGGTCCCGAACGTGAAATAAAATGTTCACCGAACTCGCCTTTCAATAAGTCCATAAGCTAATTGTGCTGTGTGGCATGTAGCACCGTCTTGTTGAAACAACATGTCATGCAAGTCAAGCTCTTGCATTTTGGACAAAAAAAAAAAAAAAAAAAAATGTTGGATATGAGCTCACGGTAGCGCTTACCATTCACAGTTTCGTTACGATTCGCAGCATCTTTGAAGAGGTATATTCCAATGATGCCACCAGCCCATAAACCGCACCAAAGTGTAGCTTTTGCAATACTTCTGGCTAATCTTCACTCCAAAATCGACAATTCTGCTACGTGTCCATTGAGCCAAAAATGAGATTTGTCGCTGAACACAATTTTTCGATAAAGAAGTGGATCTTCGGCCAACTTTCCAAGAGTCCATTCACTAAAAATTCTACGTTGCGGTAAGTCGGTCGGCTTCAATTCTTACACCAGCTGTATTTTGGAAGGCTTCATACCTAAATCCTTCCGCAAAATTTGCCACGTTGTTGAGTAACAGAGGCCCAATTGCTGCGAACGGCGACGAATCGATAGTTGATGGTCATCATTAACACCGGCCGATACAGCTTCGATATTTTCTTCAGTTCGCACTCTATGTAAGCGTGTTGGTGGTTTTATGTCCAACAAATTTGTAAATTTGGTGCAAAATGTAGTCACAACTGACCATAAAATGGAAGAACCGCTCGGTGTACTCTTTTAAATGTGACGTGCGGAATTGACGTTTAAACTGTAGGTCCTGCCACTTACGTATAAAATTAAAGCACACTACACGGGTGGTGTAAGAAGCTAGGTCGTAATCCAGGCTGAAGGTTTGTAATGACCAATCATGTATATGTGTTTGAGATATCATCAAATTTGTTTTATTTTATCCCACAATAAAAACCTAACTGCTCAAATTGTATACTCCTGTCAATTTCATAATTTGTTTGTATCCATTTATCCAGATATGTGGCGCATTTCGATCGTAACTAGGTTTAGTTGCCAAATCTTCAAAGTCCATTCTTACATAGTGATTTGACAAAACAAATTGAATAAATAACAACCAATTTGACAGTCATTCTGTTGCTGTTATCAACTGTCTTTTGCCAATTGGAATACCAAAATCTTCAGTCATACATGAAAATTAAGTGGCCGTTGAGTGGCAGGATTTACAATTTAAAGTTAACTTCAAACGAAGTTTGTTGGGACTCTTTTCGCGGCAATTTTAGTAACTTTCAGAATTTTAGCCAGAAATGTGTAGCAACTGGGATACAGCGACTCGTATTGGTGTCATGAAAGGTACTAGAATATATGCGAGGATTTCATTACAACAGTACTGAAATCGGTGACTATATTAATCAAGGTAATAATCTTAGAATACGCTGAAGTCTAGTAGGCAATGTGCTATCTTATTAAACGTGAAATCGTCGTACAAAATACAGCCTCAAACGATTGTCCCTTAGCAGATTTCTTGTAAAAGCTCCGAAAATCAAAAATCTATTTATCATTGAGAGTCGACTTCCAACTGTAGTTACCGCCCCTCTTGTATACAAACTAACACATAGAACGTGGGTAGTATGAGGAGATAGATTGTAATCCTAGTTAAAGGGTTGTAATAAACAATGGTGTATGTATGTATGATTTTCTCAATATAGAACGTGTCACTAAAGTCTTCTAAAATATCAATGAAATCTGCCTTATGTTCCGCTATTTAACGAGTTATTTAAACCGCGCTGTTAAATTATTCATTTCGCATATTGTTTTCAAAATTTTACTCCTGCCTAACCAACTATGCCAACTGTGTACGTCCGACATGTCTATCCAATTAACGTTGAAAATGCTTCAAATAGCTACTCTTTCTGCTGCCATATCTGTTACTTTGTTTGTTATTTTAAATCATTTCGTATTTAATCAGTCCATTGTCAACCATTCACGAAAATTTTACGCAAATATTTTCTCTTCTTAAATACTAAAAATTTTACAAATAAAATTTACAAAATACACACACACACACACACACACATGATTATATATTTACATGTTTATTGTATTTTGTATTCACATTTTATGTCATATCCCTGGAGGATATTTAAAATTTTTTGAATGAATCCGAACAGAGTACGTACATAAATACACAAACAAGCACACCCAACTAATTATGAAAATAATGCAAATAAATATAGAGTGTTTGGGTGTGTGTGTGCGTGTGAATTTTATGTGTTTGTATGTATATTTTAACACTTTTTCGTAATTTGATAACCCAATCAATTTTTGAAACAAACGAAAGACAAAAAAAAAAATATGAATTTCAAAATAATTTTATTGGCAAATAAAATCGTAATTACGATATCAAAAATTATCAAACGAAAGCAGAAGAAAGATGAAAAAAAAAAATTAATTTGATTTTCAATTGGAAATTCTATCGCTTACAATTTGAAAAGTGGCAAAATATTAAGCTGAACAATTAAATATTATTTGCGGAGCGAATGTCAATTTGCGAAAATGAGTTAATGTCAGCATCGAATTTTGTTTTAAGGAATACAGAATATTTTTTTTTTTTTTTGTAAAACCAGCACTCAGGGAATGGCCCCTACTCATGCGCTGCATTGTGCAGGTTTTTAGGAAAGGTGGAAAGAGGGAAGATGCGAATGGCAAGGAAATGAGTTGCTACTAGGTGACTATAAAATGACCAGTGCCCAAGAAGCCCGCAGTTTCTCACACTACTTATGTTGTGTGTGTTAATTTTATACATAAGTGGCGGGACCTACAGTTTAAAGTCGACTCCGAACGACAGATTTCTTTTTGAGAAAAATACTTTTTGTATTTTTTATTTGGATGTCTGGCCTGGGACTCGAACCCTGGCTTTTACGTCTAATAAGGCAACACACTACCTACTAGACCACGGCGACTCTTGCAAATCATTGAATTTTGTTATCAAATGGAGTACTCTGGTAAGAAAGTTCATCGCACGATTCTTTCCATTTTATGGTTGTGTTCAGCGCCGAAGCTCATTTCTGGCTCAATGGATACGTAAATAAGCAGAATGGTCGATTTTGGAGCGAAGATCAGCCAGAAGCATTGCAAAAGCTACCAATGCATCCAGAAAAAGTCATAGTTAGATGCGGTTTATGGGCTGGTGGCATCATTAGACCGTAATTCTGCTGCGAATCTTAACGTAACCGTGAATGGTGAACGCTACCGTAAGATGATATCCAAATTTTTTTTTACCCAAAATGCAAGAGTTTGACTTGCATGACATATGGTTTCAACAAGACAGTGCCACATGCCACACAGCACGCTTAACAATGGACTTATTGAGAGGCGAGTTCGTTGAACATTTTATTTCACGTTCGGGACCGGTGAATTGGCCGCCTAGATCGTGAGATTTATCGCCTTTAGACTATTTTTTGTGGGGCTATGTTAAAGCTCATATACAGACAAACCCGCTTCATTTGACGCATTGGAAGACAACATTGAAGCATTTATTCGTAAGATACCGGCTGATATGTTGGAAAGAGTATGCCAAAACTGGACTAAGCGGAGTCGCGGTCAACAACCTACTAGACCACGGCGACGCCTATAAAAATATAAAATAAAAAATATAAAAAAACTTGTATTTTTTTAACAGAGTACAAATAATTAATTATGTAACGTATGGGTAATATTATTATATAGGTGCACTTATAAAGGGGTCCCCCAATCATTGAGTAACGAATCAAGTCGTAGTATGAGTTATTAGAAGTGAGGCCTACTCTTTAAATACTACATAGGACAAAAAAAATGAAATTTTCCAACAAAATGAAATTTTATTGTTTTATCGACAACTTCCTCTCAGTAGAGTTTGTCAAAAAGATCAGTCGTTCGGAGACGACTTTAAACAGTAGGTCCTGCCACTCATGGAATCTAGGTCGAAATGCTAACTGAATGCTTATATAATGACCAATTGTGTTTGTAAACTTTTAAAGGTTTCAAAGTCGATTATCTTGAAAGGCTGTTAGCTACTAAATATTTTTCATCTGAAGCAGTGTTGAAATATTGAAATTTTGAAACGGTACTGAACTATCACTGAAAGAGTACTTTTTCGCATCAAATGGTACTTTTGTAAAAAAAAAAAAATACTTACATACATTACTGCCCTTTAATCAGGATTATGACATATCTTCTCACACTACTTATGTTGTGTGCATGAGTGGCGGACCGACAATTTAAAGTCGTCTCCGCATGTTAGATTTTTGAGAATTTTTTCATGGCAATTTTATATACTCACGGACTTTTTGACAGAATGAAGTCGCCGAAGGACTCACATCTAGGAAGCCCGCACACTACCTGTTCGACTATTTATTTATATTTAATACGCGTACAGCGCAGGAACAGAAAAACTAACGACATATACGTGTTCCTCACATATAAAACACAAACTGCTGATTCTGAACGTAACAAAACGTTCCGTTGACGGAACGTTATGGAATATATTTTTGTTTGTAGCATATGATGATGCTTACCGGAAATCACATTACGGTTCGGACAGCATTCTCATTGTTTATTCTATTCTAAAAACGAACGTATATTCTGTGGTCGTTTGTCTAATCGGGGCTAAAGACTAATTCTACCTTTCGCATTGGGTTGCCAATGCATTAATAGCGCAAAATGTAAAATATGTAATAATTAAAAAGTACTGAGAGCTTCGAGGGGGTACTGCGGTATTTTTGAAGGGCAAAAGTACTGACCTGAAGTATTATTTATTTAACTAACACATACGGACACAACATAAGTGGTGTAAGAAGCAGAGTCGCATTCTCAACTGAATACAGTATTCCCTCGATTTACGTCGTAGAATAGTTCCGGAAAAAGGCGACGTAAATCGAAACAACGTAAATCAAATAACTCATATTATCAGAAAATAAAATAATTAAGTTCTTATTCTATGTATTGAATTTTTTTAAAGAGGGAATCCCCCTGATTTTGTTTATAAACAACAGAGGCGACGTAAATCGAGAGTATACTGTAGTTGTAAAGTTATGGAATAAAATTTTTGAATGATACTAAGGATTGGTACATCCACCAAAGGTCTTGGTTTTCAAATTGGATTGTATACGTATAGCAAAAGACAGTTGAGCAACAGAATGACTGTCAAATTAGTTAACATTTATTCAATTTGTTTTCCACTGTACGAACATTCACAGCGACTAGTATTTGCTAATTGGACCCTGGAGCATTGGCCGGTCGAAAATCATCTTCAGCAATGAAGCTAATTTTTGGTTTAAAGGGTTATGTGAACAAACAAAATGATCAAATTGCTAGAAATGTGCGATTTGAACCGTTAGACTTTTGTTATCGGATTTTTTAAGTCACACGTGTATGCAAATAAAGATACAATCAACAGCGGTCCCCAAAACTAACACAATTCACGCCATCCTTGAAATTCAGTACTGATTATTGCGCCTGAGTCATGTAAAATGGAATATTCTGCAACGACGAATATTTCATCGATATTATATTTGACATATAATAGCATGAATATACATTTGAAGGAGGATATAAAGCCACGGTCCAAACCCAAGTTGTATATCTCGATCAAAACCGAAAATATTTATTCGCCGACTTCCTGTCAGTAAATAACTTGCAAAAATACTGAAGGTAGAAGAGAATTAATATGAAAAGTTTCTCAAATTTTCTCGTTAGGATAAACATACAACATGGGTGGTGTGATAAGTTAGATCGTAATCTTGTCTGAAGTGTTGTATAGATTAGTTTATCGAAAAAATTATGTGCCTTCTTCAAATACAAATTTTATTTTTTATAAATACAACTTTTTGTCGTAATTATTATCAAAGAAATAGCGGCGATCCTTTGAGTTTTCTTCGTCTCTTTTTATAGAATATTGTTCCAAACATCCATCATCAGCATTTCCAATAAGTGCCTCGTTATGAAATTTGTATTACAAGTTCAAACTGAATGTTAAATTTAATGGCCATAAATTTTTGTGTTACTAAAAGGCTCAACTGGTACTGTTGTTGGCCTACAATTGCATCTTATAGTCCAATGTTCATTGCCTTAAGGCCATAAAATTGAAAAACACATAAAACGCGGAAAACTTGTGGAATTGAAGAGAGCAACAGTAAATTTACAATTTTAATGGCTTTATTTCTTTGCTGTAGCAAAGCACTGTCTTATGATGGGAGAAAGTAAATACGAGGGTTGATTTACTATTTGAAGATAATTTTTAATTGCCGGTAAAATCTCTGTATAGAAAGGTTGTCACATAAGCGGAGTGGCCTTGCTAGAGGCCTAACTATTCAGCATTAAATAGCTATCAGTTTGACTAGTCGCCGTGGTCTAGTAGGTAGTGTGTTGGCTTATTAGACGTAAAAGCCAGGGTTCGAGTCTCACTCCAGACATCAAAACAAAATACTAAAAGTATTTTTTCGGCGATTTCCTCTCAGCAGATTTCTGGCAAAAACTCTGAGAGTAAATAAAATTGCCATAAAAAGTTTCTCAACAATCAACAGTCGTTCGGAGTCGACTTTAAACTGTAGGTCCCGCTACTCATGTATAAAATTAACACACACAACATAAGTGGTGTGAGAAACTAGGTCAATAATCCTGGCTGATGGGTTCTAATGACCAATTATGTATTATGTTGACTAGTTCTTAAAGTGTGAATATTTTTGAAGCCTCTCGTAAATTTCTACTGAATGTGGCATACAAATGCAAGAAATTCCCATCGCATTTTTTTTGTTCGTTGTGGAAATTTGTTTCTTTAGTCTCCAAAAAATACAAGGACAACGTGAAAGATGCGTAACAAGTATTGACGTTTTTCTTTGTCACAATTCCTCAAACGAAAGCACCAGTTGCTTAAAATACACCGTCAGCCATAAAATACCACATTGGTTGGCAATTTCTAATGGAGGCTAAAATACAAAGAGAGAGAGAGAGAGAGAAAAAAACGATAAAAAAACCTAAACAGGCATGCAAACAAACACACTCAATCCTTGGAATGGTGTTTCTTGCAGTGATTATACAGAGAGAGAGAGAGAGTAAGAAAGGATGAGACTTCATACTTTGATCGTCAAATCATTGCATATAATAGAGAGACATTGTTAACTGTAAAAGCGAAGAATACGAAAATAAAACGATTCGTATGCGTTTTATTTATTATGGCAACAGCATTTGTCTATCTCTTACTCTTTTGTTACGACTGTGTATGTGTATGTTTGGAAATGTATTCAATTTATTATAATTCATAATGCCTACCATAAAACCGCTTCTCTCTCTTTACCACCGTTCATTTGCTTTCCTTTTGTTATGCTACAAAATATTTTGAAAAATTTATGACCTGATGTTACATAACGAGTAAAGACTACAATAATAAGAACAACAAGAACAACAATGTTTTATTTATGGCGTCTCCTTTGGCCGTAATGAATTTTCAATGACGTTATGATTATTGTTGTTATTATTTGGTTGCAGTGACATTAAGAGCAACAATTGTTTTTAATATAGGGTTATACAATTAGCGGATTGTACAATCACAATCGGTTTGGAAAAGCAAGCAGCTGTTAAATGTGAAAGTAACAGTTAATTAGTGAAGGGTTTGCTACTTCAAAAAGTTGGTAATTAAAACATCAACATTTTGCATCGTATTACAGGATGAATATGGTCATCAAATCGATCTACAACCTGCAATTAATTGTCAAGATTATAAAAAATTTAAACAGTCTGGAAGCAATACAATTGTAATCTGGTCAGTGCACAATCGCAGTGTACACACACTGACGCAAATATTGTTTTTGTTAGACAATGTGTGACCGATAGGCAATATACTGTCGACTTAATGGCGTTCTCAGCAATTGGCCGCTTTGATTTACACCTCCACCTATGTAAAATTCAAGTTTTGCTTCAAATAAGCTCGACTAACAATTCCTAACGCTGTATATGTGCTAAGTGAGTGCTAAAGCAACAGGCCGGAAAGAAAAGTTTTCACCAAGTGTTTACGCTGTCGAGCAAAATCTGTCCAATTATTGGTTCGGTGAATTAGGAAAACCTGAAAGTTTGTTGGACTGGATATGGAAGTATGGTATGCAGGTCTGGGAGAACTATTACCATCAGCTCGGAACCGTCCGGAAAAGAGTTTTAAGCAGATGAGATCAGGATACTTAGGTATGTACTCAAACTGACTACTGGTTTCTGGTTAATATAACTTTCGTATGACTCTAAACGTTTGTAGATTGGTATGCAAGTTTAAGTAGACAAAACCTACCAGGTGTCTCAAGTCTAGTAAAATATGCTGAAGACATCACATAAGCTTGTTCTGCATAGCAATCTCTGAATTTTTAAGTTTTATTTCAATGGTTTCAGTTTAGTTGTTTACATTACCGAAGCCATCGAATTAGTTGTTATGCCTACGCCAGACCGGACTCTATAGGAAGTCCATATCTTTTCAAACTTCTTTATCTTCTTTCTGACTATTGCGCTCAGACGAATTGTGCCTAGTACAGTATCATCCCTAAAATATTGGAATGTCGAGGACACGCAGACCGATCAATGGAATAAAAAGTGTATTATCGTTGCAATTTCTATTCCACTTCTCTTGTATTATTTCTGTATTTTGTCAATAGGGCACAGGTGTTAATATAGGGCGGAGTGCTCATTAATTCACCCAAGTCTACAAATAGGCTACTGCTATTAAGCGATTTGCGCCATTAAATTTTTTGTGGGTTATCTAGTAGGATAGGAAAACCAATATTTGTCAAGCTATCGAAAGCTGTGTTTAAAACATCGAATACTGCAAGTAATCAAGTAGTTGAAATACATCTTTTTAGGCTCAAGTAGTCTTTTGCATTTTTACCAACAATTGTGGAAAGACAAGCACCGTCAATCCGGTTTTGACATACAAGTCATGCTGTATAACAAAAAACTTTCCTTTTTATTTTCCTTTAAAAAATCTCACCAGTGTACCACCCTTAGCCAGAATTATTATTTATTATCGCCATAAACAACACAATAATACGGTCGTTATTACAATTTTGTAATTTTCATTGTCCAATATTATGACAACAAATGTACCACCAAAAATTCATAAACTCTCCTCCCACTCCGCACTCCTTTTATTACAATTCAAAAGCTCCAACGTCAACATCATTATTATACGCAACAGCAGCATTATTATTTTCAATTGTAAGCCGTCGTTTTGTTTATTCTTTTAAGCTTCCAGTGCTTTTATTGCAAATTTATTTCCTCGTTTACAATGATTTTTTTATTGCGGACGCAGTGACAGTGTCAAACAAAACATTCCAAGTAATTTTAAATAGCATTGAATGACAGCTGCGGTTGTTAACGTATGAATAGATGGGCATTTAAAATCAGTTTCATTTGAAATTTCGTTTTTACAAGACAGACTAATTGATTCAATGGACCACTTCAAATGCTCAATTGTCTCTAGTTTGTCTGTGTAAAGTTTTTCTTTAACAGCGCCACATAGAAAATAGTCCAACGGTGTCAAATTGCAGCTTCTTAGTGTGAATTTTGGGTAATTAAACAGCTATGAAACGTTTGATGCAATAAATCGTTTGCGGCATGTTCTGTTTCTAGACGTCTATTGTCTGCTATGGACAGTAAGAGAACAGATTGGATGCTGGGCTTAGTTAAGGCCAGATTAAGGTTGGTTATCGGTTTTATCACGGGGCACTGCGAGAATAGGTCGTTGACGTATTGCAGGGTATATTGCGGTGTAAAGGAGTTAGAGACTATCAAACACCTCCCCTGTAACTGCCCCGCCCTTGGTAAGTTCAGGACCATAGGCAGGGCCTTCGTTGAGAGCTTGAGTTCTGTGTCGAGAGCCGACATCAAGGCTCTACACAGATTCATTAGCAGCATGGGCTGGTTGGGAGGTGCTGGGGCTTCATAAGTGTAGTAGCGCTCTCACCCTCTTTTGTTTGTGTCTGTTTCTTTCTGTGTGATTCCTCCCACATTCCCATTACCCCCTTTACCTCAATTTCCTTCCCTCTCTAAAGACGTTGTACAATGGGTCAATTTCAACCTATAGGTATTGTGCTTGTCTTAACTGACAAGTACACGTCTTCCAGAAGACAGTCACTCGTAATGGGTGCATTGACTTCTGTAAGGCCACGTGTGGGTTGTCTGAGGCACTAAAACTGCTATTTTTATTAACGCACCCACACTAGTATGAACATGTGTTTTCAGATTATTTTTTTGAGAAAATAGACATCATCGTGCAGTGTTTCGTTGGTTCATCTAGCGAGGCAAAAACGAATCGGATGGTTATTGAATCAATTAAACTTTATAAGTCGCCGTAGTGTAGAAGGTATTGTGTTGGCTTATTAGCCGCAAAGCCCGAATTCGTATCTAACGTCAGTCATCAAAACGAAATACGAAAAAAAATATTTCTTCGGCGATTTCTTTTCAGCAGATTTCTGGCAAAAACTTCGATTCTAAATAAACTTGACATAAGAAAAGTTTTTTAAAAAAACTCTGTCGTTTAGAGACGATGTTAAACTATAGGGCTCGCCCCTCTTGTATAAAATTTACCCATACAATATGAGTGGTATGAGAAGCTAGGCCGTAATCTTGACTGAATGGTCAATTATGTATGTAAGCTTTATAAACTGATTTTAGTCTACAAGCCGTCATACCGAGATCTTTTCATAAAATTCGACGTGAAATGTTGCGTGATATGTTAGGTGAGTTTACGTCGATTGGCACTACCTTCTATATACTGTCTGTACATATAGCGATAATTAATACATCGAAAAAATTGAAACTGTATTAATATTTTACAATAAATTTTGAAAAAATTCTGTGTCCTCAGAGTTGACGTTTAATTATAGGTTCCAACACCTTATGCGTGGAATTAACAAATCCTACAAGGGTTTTTTTTAAGGAACTACGTCGTGATCCTGACTATATGGTTGTAATGGCCAATAACTAGTGTTCATATGTTAAGAGTTGTTCCGAGACTATAATTAATTTTACTGTCACTACAAATGGGCCAGAGTTTTTGTATGCCTGAAGGCATATGCAGTAGAGTGCAGTAGAATTTATTAAAATTTTTTTCTTTTGCTAACAGTTCAATATTTATTTATTTTTTTTTTTAATTAAAAACCAAAAACAAAACGCAGACATAAAAATTTAAATCATTGAAAATGAAAGAAAAAAATAAAGATGGAATAAAAACATCCTAAATTGACAATGATGACATGTGTTTAATGTCACATAGATGTTTAGCCACAAATAAAATAAAAAAAAACATACATCATACAACACACATACATAGACAATTACACATACATACACATATGTATGTACATATATAGAGAGTAATAAAAATATCAACAATAATAACAGCAGCAACAGCAAAATAACTACCACATAACAAATAAACAAAATTATACCACAACTCCTACTACTAACTACAAGCAGCATTACTACAAGCAATATTTCCCGTTAAAAAAAGGAAGACAAAATAATAATAAATACTACTACACTTGCAATACGCATATGCTCTTCTTTAATAACGGTTCTTTCTAACATGTTGTAGTGGTATTAGTAGTGAAAACATGTACAGTATGTGGAAAAAATAATGTTTCCAAAGGCACAATTAATATAAAAACGCTTGTGTTTATGATTTTTTTTTTAGAAATTTTTTTTATTCAAATTATAGAATTCATTTCACTTAACATAAAATATAAAAAAAAATATTCACAAACAAAATACTTTAATATTGTCCAACGAAATTATTTTACGGAATATGAATAACAATGTAGAAAAAATATGTTTCAATTTTTTTTAGTAACCGCAGTGAGCACCGCCACGAAGTGACATTTTAGCTAATCGATCTGGCATAGTGTCCACTAACTTTAGATATTCACATACATAATTGCCATTACAACCCTTCAGTCAGGATTACGACCAAGCTTCTCACACCACTTATGTTGTGTGCGTTAATTTTATACATGAGTGGCGGGACCTACAGTTTAAAGTCGACTCCGAACGACAGATTTTTGAGAAGCTTTTCATGGTAATTTTTACTCTCAGAGTCTTTGCCAGAAATCTGCTGAGAGGAAGTCGCCGAAGAAATATTTTTCGTTTTGATGTCTGACCTGGGATTCGAACCCAGGCCTTTCGTCCAATAAGCCAACACATTACCAACTAGACCATGGCGACTTTAGATATTCTTCTGAACTAATTTTTTTCCAGTTCGAAATGATATGCATAGTCCTTTAGTTGGCTCAAGTTTGGTGGTGCTTCCTCAGCAATATGAATTTTTAGCTTAGCCCAAGCAATCTCGATTGGAGAGAGGTCTGGGCTTTGAGGTGGCCACTTTAAAATAGTTCTATTTTTTTTCGGAAAGTATTCCACAACTTTGTTTGGCAGTATGAATAGGAGCATTGTCTTGTTGGAATACAAAATGTTTACCTATTAAGCGATTTTCCTCTGCTATAGCGTATTCTTCTAAAATTTTTAAGTAAACCGATGCGTTTACTTTTCCTTCTAGCACTGCTATTTCACCAGTGCCATTAGCTGAGAGACACCCACATATCATCACTGTCTAAGATTTTTTATCAAAATTCTCGAGGTTTTAAAACATGTTCTTCGTAAAATTGCATTTTTTTCTCGACATTAATTTTAAGGAATTTTTCGAGCCACTCGACCGTGTTTGCCACTAGCTCTGACCTTGTTACGGATCGTGAATGTGGATGGTGCTTCTTTGCGTTCGTTAAGCAACTGAGAATGAAACTTTGGTACCGAAGTAAGGTGCTTTGCTTCTGAAATTTTGAGTATTCTTCTGTCATCTCTATCACTTGTTATTTTAGGGCGCTGTCCTGGTCTCTTCTTAGCGCAAAGTCTGGTTTCATTCTCGTAAGCAATAATGAATTTATGGACTGTAGTATGAGAATATAAGTTATGGCCATCTTTATAGAGGACAGATAAAGTAACGGAGTTGCTGAATGCCCTAGCGTCGTTATTATTAAAATCAGTTGTTATGTATTGAAGTCGACGTGGTCTAGTGGGTAGCAGATTTCTGGCAAAGACTCTGAGAGTAAAAATTGCCATGAAAACCTTCTCAAAAAATCTGTCGTTCGGAGTCGCCTTTAAACAGTTGGTCCCGCCACTTATGTATAAAATTAACACACACAACATAAGTGGTGTGAGGAGCTAGGTCGTAATCCTGAAGGGTTGTAATGGCCAATTATGTATGTTATGTATTAAAAGTAAGGAGAGAACATTAAAAAATAAAGAATTTAGTTGATGTAAAAACATAAGCGATATTGATCAGACTTTCTTAATTCGATTTTGGTCTTTATTTGCGAGTGATTACTTTAAAATTGACAAAATGCAAGAATTGGGGAGAGGTATTACTCTTCTGAGCATGGAAAACAAGATCATTGTCAATATAATAAACAAACGTCTGTCCACCGCACTGTCCTAACGATTTTCGGAGTGAGCAAGCAGAGTTCCGTGCAAGCAAGTCTGCTATCGACCATATTAATAGCCTTAGAATAATAATGGAACAATCAGTCGAATGGTGTTCCCCGTTGTATCTAACATTCATTGACTTTGAGAAGGCTGCAATATGGAACGTACTTCGTTGCATGGGAATACCAGAAAAGCTTATTACATTAATTAAAGCACTGTACAAAAATGTTAAGTGCCGCATCCCACATGAGGACACAATCAGCTGTCCAATAGACGTTAAAGTGGGTGTACGACATGGATGCCCTCTATCCCCCTGCTATTTAATGTAGAAATCGACAGCATCATGGAAAAGGTCACATGAACACCAAGAGGAATCACCTGGCGTCTAAAGGGCCGCCTCAAAGATTTAGACTAAGCATATGACATTTGTTTGCTCTCGCACAGATTCGACGGTATGCAGTCAAAGCTTAATAACATCGAAGCTGAATCGGCAACTTAGTGGTCTCAATATTAACATTCCTAAAACGAAAACCATGATAATTAACACAACAAATACACAACAATTCCTGCTACAACAACAACTGATTGAGGACGTCCAATCGTTCTGTTACCTAGGCAGCATAACAACAAAAAGCGGAGGCTCTAAAGAGAACGTTAGAAATCGCATTAACAAGACCAGGCAAACATACGGTCAATTCAAAACTCATATGGAAGTCCCTCCATATCTCAAAGCGCACCAAAATCAACATCTTCAATAGCTGCGTAAAATCAGTTGCGCTTTACGGATGCGAGTCCTGGAACCCAAACAACGCGATATTAATGCCTTACAGCTATTCATCAACTGTTGTCTACGTCGCATACTAAAATTCTCTGGCCAAACACCATTACAAACGAACGCGTATGGGCCGAGTGCGAATAAACGCAAGTTGAAGTCGAAATCCGGATAATCAAATGGAGGTTGATTGGGCATGCCTTGCGAAGACCCCAAGACGACATCACCAGAAACGCAGTAGGCTGGAATCCACAAGGCAGAAGCAGCAAAGATCAGTTGAGTCACACTTGGCGCCGACAATTAGATATCGAAGCAGCCAAAGCGAACAGAACGTGGAACGAGCTGAAGATCGTAGCAGCAGATAGACATAAATGGAACGAAATCGTTAAGACCTTATGCTCCTTATACGAACAGTACTCACTCCAGTGCTCACTCAAAGCTTCCAAGAACATTTTAAATATGCTATTGGAAACATATTTTTTCCACATACTGTACATGTACTTTATAACTCTATTTTCGTATTTTTTTTTTCTTTTTCGTGTGTATATTTATTTGCCCCCTTCCTGTTGGGGGCAATTCTTGTTGTTGATATTTTTGTTTATTGTTTTTGCTTTTGTTTGTGTTCTTATAACTATTTGTTGTTGTTTTTTTTTATTGTTGTCATAATTTTGAAACATCCTTCTATTTATTTATTATCTCTTTATATTTTATCATTATTTACTTGTTGTATTTATAGATGTTATTGCTTATGTATGTACGTCGTCCTTTACCATCACACCATCACTAGTAATGCTGTGTGTGTGCGTTGTATGTTATTGTGTCGTTCTAACGTACAATTTCTGCCATTCTCTTGTTTTCTTTTGGTTTATTTTTTTTCCTCTCATTTTAAGAAATTGATAGTCTTGTTAGCCATTAACTTAAATGAATATGACGCCATCTTTATGTGTGTGATACATTCATTTCTATACATTCATCTCTATTATAAACAAACTCTCTTCATACACTGCTACATACTACTATCACTCATACAACATACAATTCAATACCTTACACCCATCTCTCTCCCTCTCACTGTCACATGTTTCGACTCATATTTACTCAGTCACCCAAGTAGTCGTCAGAGTCTCAGTCTTTCATTCAGTCATTCATTCGTTTATTCATTTGACTTTAACGGCTGTTATTTAAGTGAATTATTGTTTTATTGAAATCCATAAAAAAGCATAAAATGAAATTGAGAATTTTTATTGATAAATCTCTTTGTTGTTGTTGCTATTTTTGTTATTATTGCTATTATTATTGTCCGTTTTTTTTTCTTATCATACGAGTATATGGATGCGCCTCTCTCCCAATATTGTTTAAAGTTAGCAACAACAATAATAACAGACATTAAAAATAAAGTTCAGAGGACAAAAAAAAGCAAAAAGACGAGAGACACAAAACCTTAAAAAAAAGTAATTTAAAATAACGGTATCTTTATTATATCGCAATAAAATTGGAAGAGATAAAGAAACACGTTAGATAAATAAAAGAGAGAATTTAAATTAAATTTCAACTTGAAAAAAAAAAAAAACAAGAATACTAAAGAGAATTAAACAGAAAACACGGAAAAATAATTTACAAAATAATTAAAGAAAAGGAGATATTTTGAGGACAAGATTAGTTAAGCTAAGTGGGCGTACAATACATCGGTACTTAACCTTGCTATCAAACACGCCGTATAGCAAGCCATACGACTATGCGACAATACCGACATTAACCATTATTTCAGCCTCAAACCTCAAAATCTTAGTCTCTTCATAGTTAGTACTGGGCACTGATACATAAAGTGAAATATAGTTTGTACGCTTCACATGTTCAACGTGAAAGCTCTAATCTGCGCGTAAATGCATAGAGCCTTGCTACCAGCAGCTCAAACCTCTGTTTCAATAGAAGCCCTGAAGGCAACCATTTGAGCGTAGCAAATAATGCTTGAAACGCTGTGGTATAGTAAGTAGTGTGTTGGCCTATTAGACGTAAAGCCAGGGTTCGAGCCTTAGGCCAGCCAACAAAACAAAATACAAAAAGTATTTCTTAGGCGATTACCTCTCAGAAGATTACTGGCAAAAACTCTAAGAGTAAATAAAATTGCAATGAAAAGTTCCTCAAAAATCTGTCATTCGGAGTCATCTTTAAACTGTAGGTCCAGACACAACATAAGTGGTGAGAGAAAGTAGGTCAATAATCCTGACTAAAGGGTTGTAATGGCTTATTATGTATGTACGTATCTATGTATGTATGTAAATAATGCTTGAGTTTATGTAGAATAGGTCATACTAACCTACATATCAGTCTGCAATTATAGCGGTAACTGTCCACGATCCACCAATGAAGACTATTTCGAAAGTAGAAGTTTGTAAGTTTTGCCTAATCCGCCTTAATCAAGCTTACTTCATCCATCTGCTATTCTATTCTGTTATATTGATACAAAACACTTGCATTGGAGGACATTGTACTTTAAAACAGAGTATTTCACATTGCCTGAAATGGGTTTGTTGTCACGAAATCCAGAAAGATGTAGAAACGTCATGGCTAGCGAGGGAGAATATTTTGAAGTTTGCAAAACTATTGCTTTGTTTAGTAATTCACTCAAGAAATATAAGTTCAGAATGAAAATTAATAGCATAAAATAGAATACGGGTCCAGTTGAGCGTACACAGTGACCCATTGTGATAGCACATGAGGCGATGCCTTAGACAAACTGAGAAGTTCTTATTAACCGGTTTTGACTATCAGTATCAGCATGATTCCCTTAAAATTAGACTGAATTACAGAAGAATACCTCTAACCAAAAATGAAAAGTTTTAACCGAACAGCAACGAAAGTCATTTGCAGTTAAGTGAGGTATCTGTAGAGTATTCAAAATGATGAGTAGATTCAAATTATACTTATATTTTTTGATAATCATACGCATTCTTACTTATTTTAATATAATACTCATACTACTCATACTCAAAGTTAGAACTACTCGCATAATGTTATTGATTTCGACTCATCTCTACTTAACATTTATACGAAGCATAAAAGAAGTATGTTTTGCGTACGAACTACTTGCTACTCACAAGAAGTTTGGGTGTATGCTTTGCTTGTTGTCTTTGTCTTTCCTTTCTTCTTTGTTTGTATATGCAACAACAACAAAGGCTGTAAATTTTGATGCATGATTCGAATCACTCGAATTACTTATAAGTATTATAAGTATTTTTCTAAATCTTTGAATCAGAATGAGTAGGTATACGAATCAAACACATTTCGAATGTTGTGAGTTTGATGTCAACGTTGTACTCATACTCATTGTAACATATGCTTATAAGTCAAGTTGTAGCGAGTACAAATGAATCAGAGTAGTTGAATTTAAATTCCACTGATTCACTCATACTCAAAATTGCATGAGTGCTAATGAGTAGGGGAAAAACAATTCATTGTTGATCTCTGATGCTTACCCATTACGCAAAGACTTGTGAGTATAGATTTACTGAGTCTAGATAACTGATCTGTAAGCTTTCAATCCAATTTAGGCCACAAAGGTATGTCTGGAATTGCCAAATGGATAGCCTAACAGAGGTGAAAGGTATACATGCATGAATTACGCGAGTGAGCCTACTCGGCCAAAGCATACTGTGGGAACTATAGATTTGAATGTTGCACTGGAAAGAATTCTGAATTTTTGGGAGTTGCCTTACACAGGATAAGTTCCACATGGTGATTTTTAGTCACTACCTTGAACTGAAAAGCACTTAAACTTTTCACAAATTTTCCACAGTCCATCTAACTCCTAAGATTACTACTGTCCACGTAGTCTTTTACAGAATTATGGTAGTTGATGGTGCTTGAAATTCCGGTGTTAAATCACCAATATAATCTAAACTCAAACGTGTTTTAGTTAATTTTGTTCATTATAGAGATATTCAACGAGAATAGAGGAGTGCCTAAAGGGTAGCAATGTGTGTTTAATATTAGAAGCTAATTAAGCAAAATATAGACAGCTTCTGTGGACGAGGAACGTAATACAAATCAGTGTTGCAATAAATCTGCTTTATTATTTACTGCTTCTATAAAGGCATTATTGGGCTTAAGGGGTGTATTTGGAATGATGTAATCCAGTACAGTACATGATTTCCTAAATTAATGGTAACTTGAATTAATATTTTATCATATCAAACCCGAATTCAAGTGGAAGTTTATTAAGCTACTCAGGTCGTATACGCGATATTATTTTAAATGTTGAAATAACTTGTACGTTCAGTTGGCAAATATTTTTAGAACACTTTTAAAGCTTTAAACAGTTTCTCACACAAAATTATGACAATTTCTGTTTCTGTTTACAAGTGTTTTCTCTTACGCAAGATTTTCTTTTGTTTCTCCTTCGATTTTATTTCGTTTTTAACCAAAGCAACCGACAAAAGTATGCCGCCTTGAGATGATTTTAAATATTTCGTTTCATTTCATTTGTCTTTTAATATTTCTTACCCTAATACATAATAATAGTTATTATTGTTGTAACTGTTGCTGATATTGTTGTTGTTGTTATTATTATTATTGTTGTTGTTATAACATGCAATAAAAAATAAAGTTTTACAACGAAAACGAACAGCCAACAGACGATAAATAAAATTAAACATTTTGTTTCGTTCATACATTTCATTATGCTTTTCATTTTTCTCGTATAATTTTTCCTCTTGTTTTTCTTTCCATTTTTCCCATAATAATTTTCCCTTTAAATTGCCAGCCACACACACTTCACATTTAAACGTTACAAGAGAAATGAGAAAAAAAAAGAGAAGAGAAAAAATTTTATTTTCAGAAAAATTTTCTTGCTCAAGTGGAAAAACAAAAGTAGCAGACGACGACGATAAAGTGGTAGAAAAAAAACTAAGAAAAATGGGAACAAAATGTGGAAACAAAAACTGAAAAGAGCAACAGCAATTTTTGTTAAACAAAAATTACAATTTATTTAACAATTTAAAAATAAAAGTTTCGTTTGTTTTTTCTCAACTATTTTTATTTTGTTTGTTTGTGTTTTGATTCGACTAGGATCCCAGTAACATTTCTACTCTTTTTCGTCTCTGTGGTTGCTTTGTGTTCTAAAAAAAATTTTAGTTTTACTTTCTATCTCCTGCCTTTATATACTGGCTCCATTACTTGTTGGTTACATACGTGGGCGGCTCCAAAATTCAGTTGCGTTGCTTAGCCTCGCAATAGTGTAGAAATAAATTTTCATATACTGGGTTATCCATTTCGTGGTTTCAAAAGTTCACGTAATTAAAACACATAATAAATATTTTCATGATATTTCTTTGTAATTGTAAAGTTTGAACGTTGATATTATGTATGAAACACTACATCATTTAAATGACCTCCACGCGAAGTGTTGGAAGTATTGATTCTTTTGAGGTAATTTTCGATCACTTTTTGAAACATGTTGGGCGTTATCTCAGCCGTAACTTGACGAATGTTGGCTTTTAAGTGCTCAAGAGTTGAAGGTGTATCTACATAAACACGGTCTTTCGCGTAGCCAAAAAAAAAAAAAAATAATGAAAAAAATGTCTAATGGTGTCAAATCGCATGATCTTGGTGGCCACTTGATATCATCAACACGAGAAATTACGCGGCCAGGAAATGTCCCATGCAATGAAACGATATTCGCTGGAGTTGTGTGACATGTGGCACCGTCTTATTGAAACCACATATTCTCCAAGCCGTATTCATCAATAGCAAGCAAAAAAAAAGTCGGTTGCCATACAGCTATAACGCTCCGAATTGACGGTGACAATCGTTCCATCGTCGTTTTCGAGCGCACCAAACAATGACCTTTTCTGGATGTAATGGTCTCTCTTCAATTACTTGAGGATTTTCAGAACCCCAAATACGACAATTTTGTTTCTTAACATACCCACCGAATGTGAAATGTGGACGATTATGTAAACCAAAAAGCATGATACTCGACTGTGGCAGAATAACCATTTTTGTAGTGGGTTTTGATAATTTTTATGCGTTGTGTGATAGTTAAGTGATCCATTTTCGTCAATTTCAGACTTTCAACTGCAAAGAAAAAAATTGGTTTCACAATTTAGTTTGACAGATGTTGAATTCCCGTACCACACTTTTGAAACCACAAAATCGATAGCGCTTTAGTTTAAGGAATGCAATTTTATTGATTTTTTTTTTTTGATTTACTTCAGTTTCATTAATTAGGTTTTGGCCCGGTATGCCAGATCCTGAGATGGCAGGGATATTAACTTTAACTTCAAACAATCGAGCTGTCGAACTTGGCATTAGTCTACTGCCTACGAGGCCATTATCACTGTCTTCATCAAATATGCAAACTGTTTTCGCTTTATTTGGACTATTTTGTTCCAGGCATAAGTGCTGGTAAAATGTTTCATCCGTTTTGTTGTTTTGTGGAAACCTTTTTTGACAGTTAATTGTCATTAGGTATGTTTGTTCCTAATGGTTCAGTTGCCAGAACTCCCACTTGCAGTGCCTTCTCTCTGCACTCACATTGTTTGTATTATTTTTACAAACACTTTCCTATCTGCTCTTCTTACAGTCATGACAGCGTTCTGCCCTTTTTTTACTCTTCCGTTATTTTCCCCCTTAATTCACTGTTTTCTGCCAAGTTTCTCCCAGGTCAGACATCAAAACGAAAAAATATTTCTTCGCGACTTTCACTCAGCAGATTTCTGGCAAAGACTCTGAGAGTAAAAATTGCCATGAAAAGCTTCTCAAAAATCTGTCGTTCGGAGTCGACTTTAAACTGTAGGTCTCGCCACTCATGTATAAAATTAACGCACACAACATAAGTGGTGTGAGAAGCTAGGTCGTAATCCTGACTGAAGGGTTGTAATGGCCAATTATGTATGTATGTATGTATTCACTCTTTAGCCACAAGATTGGTCTTCGTCACAAGGGCAATATTTAGTGCTTCATTCACAAAGTTAAAGAATTTCTATAGTCAGGCATTGTAATTGCGTTCTTTGTCGTCAGAACATGGTCGATCACTGATTCTCTTTCTGATTCATTCTCTGATTCATTCTAGTTTCGTTGTTGTTTAAAGTATTGAAATGTCCTATCCGTAGTAAAATAGGTAACTACTTGTCACATATTTTATTACAAGCTTAGTATGATAACATTAAGAACCTGCTTGAGAATTATCGATAACGATAACTATGATTTGATAGCTGAAAATGTTAGACTGTGTTGTAAAATCTGTTCAGTAAGATTTGACAATTCAACATGAAATGTTCAAACCAAAAGTAATGCTTTCAAATTGTGGAAATTTCATAAAGAGCTTCGATTAATTCACGATCTTTGGCATACGAAGAATTTGGTCAGACCTCAAAGTAAGTCACGGGTCCTCTTCAATGCAGCAGAGTTGTCTGGAAGTACTGAGTACTATTGACATTAAAAAATTTACTTGAAATCTACTCCACGTTTGTTATAATGTAGTGATGACTGGCTAGGAGATGGAAAACTTGGATGTTTTATGGACACTGGGAGAGTACTTGAATATACAAGTATGCAGTTAGTATTGGCTAAAAATTGAGTAAATCTTTGCGAAAGAAGAACTGATACTTTTTACAAGTAAGTATGAGTCACCACACCTATTAGTTTACTAAGATTTTATTGGATTCCTCTTAAATTTAATATTGAAATGTACTCCCTGCTACTTATTCTGTATAGAAAACTGTCTTGCAACTCGAATATATCGAATATATTCTAAAGGGAATGAAAAAGTTCCCTTTCTGCTTTATGGTTGCAATAAAATATTATTAAGAAAATAAAGTCTCAGACCAAGGATAAGTAATTTCAAATGACCTAATAAGGTTTTTCTTCATGAAAACCATCTAAAGCACAGCTTTGCCATGTCTAAATTGCCGATCTGTGTACAGCACTTTTTGAAAATTGACTTACTTGTTTTCTGTTGATGGTTGTTTAAGCGTTGTTAAGCCTTGAAGTCGTAGTAGTCTAGTAGGTAGTGTGTTGGCTTATTAGACGTAAAGCCAGGGTTCGAGCCCCATGCCAGCCAACAAAACAAATTCCAAGAAGTAGTTCTTCGGCGATTTCCTCTCAGCAGATTTCTGGCAAAAACTCTGAGAGTAAATAAAATTGCCATGAAAAGTTTCTCAAAACAATCTATAGGTCCCGCCACTTATGTATAAAATTAACACACACAACATAAGTGGTGTGAGAAACTAGTTCAATAATCCTGACTGAAGGATTGTAGTGACCAATTATTGGATTATTGGAAGTCTGGAACACCTCAATTAAACCTAGTTCCTAAATATTTTCTAGTCGTAACAAAAAAGAAATTCAGTTGCGCTGTAATATTGGTTGGACTGTGATCTGGATAACTTAACAATTTCCTTTAGATCGCTTTGTTAATTATTTCCACTTTAGAGGCATGGACGTACTTTTTTAAACTACTAATCCCATGTATTCACAAATTCCTTGAATTTTAATACAAACCTCGTACAAAACATTATTATTAGTTTTGCTTTCTCTTAAAGGTCCTTCAGTACGTTCATATTTTCTCATAATTTTGGTTTTTCTTCCTCTCCTTCTCTCTTGCTGAAGTTTAAAGTGACTTTAGTTTATAAGGAAATAAAGAAGGAAGAGGGGGACTTGCAAGGAATGGTATCTTTTCATTTCAATTTTGTTGCTTTTTTTTCTTCTATATTTTCCATTATTTTCCTTTAAAGGTAATTTTTGTTGTTACCATTTTGCAAACAACAACGATATCAACAAAAACTGACTACCTTTACTTTATAAACTCGATAATTGCCTTTGTTAAGTACTTTTTGATGATGGAGCATATTTGCTGCATACAACCAACACACAGCATAGCACAGCATCTCCCCTTGTAAAGTTTTATCAAAAAAGAATGGAAATGAATAGCAAAACTATGAAATAAAAAAACGCTCTCTTCAATTTTGTATTATTTTTCGTATCTATGAGTTGCTTTTTCTTTTCTTTTCTTTGTTTTTTTATTTTCTCATGTTTTTTTTTTCATTTTTTTTTTTGTTTTAGTTTCTAAGAAATGAAGTGAAAACTAAAACTCAAATAAAAAGCTCACGTTATCATTATGCTGCTGAATATATTTTTTCACGTTCCTTTTTTTTTTGTTCTCTTGCTGGTTGGTTTTATGCTGCTCTACTCTATTATTACCTGCTGCGTTTGAAAGGGGTTCCATCACTTACTGCTGCTGACTGATAATATACGAAGATATGGCTAAGAGATATGAAAGAAAGTGAATAAAAAGACATAAAGAAACCAAAATTTCATTCCTTATTTGTTTTGTAATTGGAAAATGAATGCAATTATGAAACTTCCAGTGCATAAATATTTGACGGAATAAAAAAAAATCAAACAACAGCTGGGGTGCTTGTGCAACTGCCACCCTAACGTATGAATAATTTTTTCTTAATTTTGTGCAAACCATATTAAGTATACGTACCATAAAACTTATAATTTATGGATATGAATTAGAAAAAGTATAAAAACCAATCATATTTGAATTAAAAACAGAAAAAAAACAAAAATTCTCCTGTTTTAATGGCAAATGAAAATGAAACTGTGCTTGGCTGTTTCCTTTTTACATTTTAAAAACGTTTAAATTTGTGATCTCGTAAATTGCAAATAAAATAAAAAATAAATTTCTTTAAGCTTTAATTAAAATTCTTTATTTTTCGCATAGTTCTGTGTGCCACTGTTCAAAACTTTATGTAAACAACACAAATTACATTTGTCGCTACTCCTCTGTTTATACCCTTTGCATGAACAATAACAATTGCCAAACAATTGTTCGATAGATCTTTGTGACAGAGATCTTCAAACCACGATTACTCTCTTCAAACACACCGCGTCTTTACACAAGACTGACTGAATTTCACTAACTCAGTTAACTGCTTTGCATTGCCTTTTATATGACAGAGTAAACAGTCTGATGAATGTTCTTATAGGCGAATATTTACGACTTCGGATCGTATCCCGATAATGGCATTATGAATGTTGGCTTTTAAATAATCAAGTACCTCTGGTTTGTCGGCAGAATACTTTTCTTTAACGGTGCCAAATAGTTTGACAGTGTCAAATCGCAGCTTATTGGCAGCAAATTGATATCGCCATTTCGACTAATTAAATGATCATCAAACGTTTGATGCAATAGATCGATTGTGGCATAAGATATGTGGCAAGTTGCACCAACCGCGATGGTCAACATCAACACCATGAAGAGCGGGTGCAAAAAAATATGTCAATCATAATGCAAATTTTGCTAAAATCGACATCATTGTGCAGTTTCGTTGATCCTTCTAACGAAGTGGAAACGTATCGTATGATCATATGACTTCAACTCTTAAACCGATTGAATTTTTTAAGGCGTCAGACCGTGATCTTTACGTAAAGTGCGACGTAAACAGGTGCGTGAAATGTTCAAGTCTTTAGAACGGTAGTTAATGTTGATGGATTCTCACATACATTTACAGCTCCGATATTTTCGGATGTAAGCATAATACGAGCTAAAAAAGTTGTGTCCTTTTCTGTGACCAAATGTTGTACAACATTTTCGTGGAATTTTTGACCAATTATCTTTGCTTTGGAAATATGTAAGTGCCAACGTTGCTCAATCGTAAATTGTTTCATTAAGTTCAGTCGAGATAAAATACTGAATTTTATGCCAGAATAGAGCGTCATAAGTATTCTCAAATTAGAAATAACCGATGGTTTAATTTTAAAGCGTTAGATGGCCCACCCGATTTATATGATCGCCATTCATATATCACTACGAAAGTAGGTTGCATTTTAGGTTGGAATCGGAAAGTTAAGATAATAAAGAAAGGAAAGATTGCTTGAGCAATTTGTCAGTTTATAGCAGAAGCAACAGAATGGCCCCCAGCAGGAAGAGGATAGGATAGGGCGTTTAAATGGGCAATTTTCATCGTAATGCATAAGATGGTAGATTATTTTGAGAAGTTTTTTACTGTCATTTGTATTCACTTGCATTGTTTTTTGTCAGAAGTTTGATGAGAGGCAGAAGAAATATTTTTTCATTTTTCATATTTGTTGAATCGGGGGTTGGAATCGTAGCCTCACGTCTAGTAAGCCAACACACTATCTATTAGATTACGACGATATGCATTCGTGTAACTATCGTATTGAAATTATATTCACAATAAATTAAATTTCTGAATTCCTATTATAGTTATAGATACCATAGTATTAAGGGTCAATAAACAACTCAGACTGAGGAGATGGTCTGAAATTCGGATGTGAGAAAGTGCTTGTCTCCTATCAAATGAATAGGCCTTTAAGATTGGCAGTTGAAGAGAGTATAACGTTAAGAAAAATATGAAAGAGGATTGTTCTAAAAAGTATATTGAGATGGATATTGCAATGTTTTTGAGAAAGATTTTCACTATATTCCGTCAAAAAACTACACAAACTATGTAAGGTAATCGAACGAATACGTATATCTGAGACCAGACAAATAAGGTGAGGATTGGGCTGATAAGGATTTGGAGATATGTAATCCAATGGATTTAAAATAAAAATATTAAAGGCAAAAGCTTTAAAGAAAAAATGCGATATAGATCTATTGAAGATGTAAAATACATTTGTTATCCAGTGACACATCGTCTTTTTAAGGCCGTAGTCTAGTAGATAGTGTTTTGGCTTACTAGATGTAAAGCCATGGTTCGAGCCCCAGGCCAGATATCAAAACAAAATACAAAAAGTATTTCTTCAACGATAGCCAGCTGTCAGACACCAGAGCGATGCAGGATGACAAGAGCAGTCAAGAGAAGGTAAATCATAAGTTGAGGTATAGTAGTTGAGTCTAATCAGACGTGAGGCCTCGGTTCCAACAATAGGTCAGCCTCTACACGGACAGATGTGTCATGTTCCTTTGGTTACTTAGATACAGTGCCATAGCCTCTAGTAAAACTGACACCAGTGCTTGACGATTAAATTTCTCCGGTAAGACAAAATGGCAAGAAAATTCCTTGATTTTAAAACTAATCTTTAGGCATTGTTAACAGCTTAAAAATTGTTTTCTCAAATCAAAAATTCTAAATTAAAAGCAATGTGAACGGAAGGAAATAACATGGCTTAAATCAGTTTAAGTTGGCATAGCAATGGCTAAATAAAGAAGTCAAAACAAAGCCAAAGGAATAACCAGTAGCATCAACACGAATGGTGTTTGTTATGCTTGTATAATAAACAAAAACAACAACAGCAGTGGCAACAAAATAATGTTGAAATCAGCAAAAATTTCTTGATATCTTTACAGCTTCTGGTTGTTGCCACACCGTGTAGTCACATTCTGGACAGTAAATACAATACGGAAGTAAAGGTGAATAAATATTGAGTGAATGTTGGAAAATAAAATGAAACATGTTTCTGTTATTGTTGTTATTATTGTGTTTTATTGTGTTTTTCTGTTACTGTCAGCATTTTAACTGCTGGTAGTCAATAAAGTCAAAAGCAAGTGTAGTGGGAGGGATGAGTAGAAAAATTATGGCCACCAAAGTCAATGGGAATGTATTTCCCTCTTTGCTTTTGTAGATTTATAGGCTGCTCTTAAGACAATCAATTCGTTGGGTTTTTGGTCATATTGTATGTGACACACACACACACAAAACAACTGATAAACAATGCTATTAACAGACAGACAACAGAAGCAGTAGCGCTAGCAGTAGCAGCAACAGCAACAACCTGTTCCTGTTTATTTCGGAGGAAATAATAAAAACAACAACATTAACAAAATCATAAAAAAGGAAGAAAAGAAAACAAAACAAAACAAAAGCAATGGTTAGTGTTAGTGACATCCAAAGGCCCATGTTGTAGTAGCAGGAAGAGACTTGAATTTTATTATTCAATGAGCAACAATTGACATGCAACACGTGTCTCAAATCAGTAAAGCCGTGTGTAACATTTTAGCAATGCTAATCCATTTCCCCTTAAACAACACATTCCCCTGCTACAATCAAAAACTAAACTAAACTAAAAAAAGAAAAAAATAGGAAATGGACTGATTCAGGAAGAAAGAGAGGTGGAAAAACGACAACAACAGTAAAAAATCAAATGAAATGGAATTGTATGGCATGACCACGAATGTAAATAAAAAACGTGTACGAAAATTTCAATTTTTTTCTGTTTGATTTGGTTTTAAACAAGAAAATTATGTTTCTCTGTTATTGTTTTTGTTGTTGTAGTATTTCCTGTCACGTGATGAAAATTTTTTTTGGATACATTTTAAGAGGGGTCTCCTCTGTTTGTTAAACAAATTCACGCAAAAGCATTGGCGTTATGAATATAATTTGCATCGATTTAGGTTTCTGAACAAAAAAAAAAAATAAGAATAAAAAATTCAAAATTTGTTATTCTAGCAACAGAGTATTTTATTTCTCGATAGGCCCGCAACAGAATAGCTAGAAGACATAGGACAAGCTCAAGAAAATTATGAAATCTTTTTTTATCTTTACTCCTATACCGTTTTCCAGTATGAGGTTGGAACATCATAATAGACCTTTACCATGCAAGCAATTGAGAAGATTATAAAGAAAAAAATTTAAGATAATGGAGGCATTAGAGATGTATTCAAAAAGTTTTGAATTGCAAGTTGTTTCTAGCGAATGAACTCGCTTAGTGTGTAATAATGTTCATAAAAAGTCGATCTCATGCAATAAATCAACTCGTTTGCCCCTTCACAGCCCAGTAGATTTGCTGATTGGGTGCTAGAGCAGCAGACTTGTAGTGCAGATTCGTTGAACAAAATTTTCCTCTGTGTTAAGGATAATTTCTGATACGATGGGTATTTCAATAAGTAAAATTTTCCCATCTCAGGGCTCAGAAGGACCAGAAGAGTATATGAAAAGCCATTGCATTGAGAAAAAGTGAATTTTTCGGGCGCTGTGCCGTACTGAAATAACTCCTAAAGAACCAAGGATTGAAGATTGTGAACTGAACAGTTTGTTCAGTTATAACAATATGGTATCGCAAGACTATAAACACGATTGAATACGCTGTAAACGCGTGAAGAGTTTATAGAAGTTTTAAATTTCATTTTGGTGACATTAATATGCTAATAAGTCGCCTTAGTCTAGTGCTTAGTGTGTTGGCTTGTTAGACGTGAGGCCACGATTCAAAGTCCAGATCGAATAGTTCGATGAAATCGAAATACGAAAAATATTTCTTCGGCAACTTCCTCTCAACAGATATCTGGCAAATATTATGAGAGCAAATAAAAATTGGCATTAAAAGTTTCTCAAAAAATCTGTCTTTCGAAGTCGACTTTCAATATGTTAGTCCTGCCACTCATGTAAGAAGTTAACACACACAACATAAGTGGTATGAGAAGCTAGATCGTAATCCTGACTGAACACTTGTAGTGAACAATTATTTGCGTATATTATGTGCATTTGCTAACAATCTTTTCTTCTAGTCAAAGATAGTGTTTACGCTGAAATTCCTACACGTCATGTAATTGATTGAGAACTACCTCAAACAGAAATGATGATATCGTATATATATAGGAACTCTGAACTATCAATGGTTAAAACATGGTTCACCGAATTTTGTAGTAGATGTGTAATTACAGAAGAAGTTAAAAGTTTTGGATGTATAGTTGAGGTGTCTACTACAAAGCTATTGAAAAAATTCATAATAAGGTGACGACCTATCAGAAATTTTGATAGAAAAAGGCATCGATTTTGAATAATCACTTCGGTATGGGAGAACTTTCCGCAAAACAAATTCTGAAGAGTATTTGATGTTGTTCAACTCTAATATGATTGAGTTTTCGAATCTTTTTGAGAGCAAGTACAAGACGTGAATACTTTGCTGTATAATAGAGCAGCATAGCAGTTAACACAATCGATTGACGAAATGCCGTTGAAATGGCGTTGAAGAACGCAAAGGTGGGTATGTCACCGTAATTATAATTTTTTGAAATGTACTCGATATATTCCATATTCACTATTTTCAAATATCGTTAGTTTAAGTTCAGGTTCAGATTCCGTTGACCACACATTGCGGCGCGGGTAAGCGCAGTCACACCCGTTAAAAACACGACTCCACTAAGCTGGAAACCAGCCTAGAAGTTCTATAAACGAAACTATATTCTTCGACAGACGACCGTTGGATAACAGTTTCCTCCTCCTCCTCCTCAACAGAACTACAATCTCGGCAGTAGTTGGTTAATGGGAGCTACAGTATTTTCCGTATCTTCCATAAGGTAATGCCCTGTAAGCAAGGCCACTGTAATCGAGATGGGATGACGCCTCCTACCCATCATCGGCCAAGAGATTCTGGCAATAAAGCAATCATTAATCCCAGATCAGTTAACGTCCTAAAAGAATTCTTGCCTAATGAGAAATTTAATTGACCAATTCGATTGGCGATGGTTCCGGAAGGAGTACAGCTGCTCTGGCGAGATCCAGACAAATGAGCCACTGAAACAATTAGACTAATTGAGAGTTTTAATTTACTTAACAACATTAATAGACACCGAATCAGAGTTAAAAGCTTCTAACGGCGAAATACCACTCTGTGAAAGAGATTACAAGAGATCGAAAATTTATGTTTTCTGTCTTGAACTATTACCTTTGCGCAGCAAATCTGAAATTCATGCATAAGACCATGTGGTTATTAAGTTTATTAAAACATTTCTTTAAATAAGGAATATTTTTTTTCAAAATTTAATAAACAACCATAAAACCAACGATATTTGGTTGTATTGCTAGGAGCCTTTGGTAAAAACTTTGCTGTTCAACTTTTTTTTTTCTTTCTTTTCATATTTCTTGTGGCGCAAAATAGCAGCAAAACTCAATGAATGAAAATTGTATGAAAATGCCTTCAATGTATTGAGATGAGAAAAAAAGCTTAAAATTGCCTTCTGAAGTTAGGCTGGAAGGAAGAAAGAAAAAAAAACAACAATTTTTGCACCTACACTGACATACTGAAGCAACATACAACACCCAAACATACATATTAAAAGTACATCACTTACAAATACATGTACATTCAATAAAAATATTATTATGAGTTCAATGTGTATGTATTAGTGTGTGTATGTATGTATTTGTGGTCCTTTACAGTATTTTGCTTCCATTTTAAAACTGTATGAGGAACTGCTATAGCTGCTGTTGTCTTTGGCTCAAGGGCTGCTTTTAAAGTTGGTCAACCACACAAAATACACAGAAAACTGACCATAAAACATCAATGCCATCCACACAAGAAATGTGGGAAAGGCAGCCAGGGACCCCAATAGCAAACGAGTCCAGGCCAAAGCCAAAGCCATAGCCATAGCCATAGCCACAACCAAAGCTTTTTTAATAAATTCAATACTGAATGAAAATATAAAGGAAACAGAAGAAAGAGTCAGAATATGATGCCTTGGTTCGTTGGTTAATATAAGAATGACCAACAAGTTGCTCTAAAGGTTCAAAAAATATTCTACAATTTTATCATTAAATGGATGTAAAAGTTTTTTCTTGTTGTTGTTGTTGTTGCTGTTGTATATTTTTGCTTATGGTTAAAGTTGTTGGAACGGATAGAATAAAACTATGTAGACTTCCATACGCATTTGGCGTCAGTCATGGAGAGAGTCAGCGGAGGAAAAAGTAGAGAAGAGGAAGAACATTATAGTGTAACGCAAGAAAAATTATTTAAAATCATTCAAGTGTAATTTTCACAGGCCAGCAAACATACACGCATACATTTAAATTTAACTTGCACACGCACAAACATTAACAAGCTTCATAAAGTACACTGAGAGAAATTTTCAATGCAGATTATATCATCGCTCAGAAAAAAAGCATTGAATTGATGGGAACTGTTAGTCTAAATTATGTGTTGTTGGCAGGAAAGTGTGGTTATTACTTGGTGCCTGGATTGGATGCAGGCATAAGAATATTCTCTACTATTTGCTTTAGGCGATTCAGCAGACGTATGTACACATATGCCGCCTAGACACAATTTCCCTTTTATTAGACAAAAACAACGTCCACATATGGAGCGCCCGGTGTTCGAGTGTTCTGATTGCATGAAAATCCTGAAGATACTGAAGTCGCCGTTGTCTCGTTATTAAACGTAAAGCCAGGGTTCGAAAGTATTTTTTCGGCGATTTCCTCTTATCAGATTTCTGGCTAAAACTCTGAGAGTAAAAATAAAATTGCCATGAAAAGTTTCTCAAAAATAAATCTATCGTTCGGAGTCGACTTTAAATTGTATGTCCCGCCACTTATGTATAAAATTAACACACACAACATTAGCGGTGTAAGAAACTAGGCCAATAACCCAGACTGAAGGGTTGTAATGACCAATTATGTACTGAGACAATATTATCCATCATGACAGAATCAAAATCTAAAAAGAAATACACAGTACTGTCAGTCTCAAGGTAATCTGTTGTACATTCTTTTGTCAGCCATAGGTTAGTACTAGTACCATCAGTCTTTTTCTTATCAGTTTCAAAGTAAAACCCGCTCTAGTAGGGTGGAAGCTGGTTCCTTCTTACAGAGCAGAACCCGTTGTGACACTGTTGCAATCGCATGGACGTAAATGCAGTAGTTTTATGACCTTTGGGCATAAGTTTACCGTTTAAGAGTGTAATTATGTCTGATTTCATATAAGATTTATAGTTTTTTTCAGTATTACATAATGACCCGCCTGACAGCTCGTGGCGTTACTACTCGAGTTATTTGATTTGCGTGTTGTGAAACTGCCGTTAGTCGAATAAAGTGCTTTGGATCGTTTCGTATACTACTTTTTTTGTGTAATAGTATTGCCATTTTGAAATACTCACAGTATAGTAGATAATGTGTTGGCATATTAGATGTGAAGACACGGTTTAAACACTAAAGGATAGTCATTTCCAATAAAATGAAATACGACTTCCTCTCAATAGATTTTTGGCAAAAAAAAAAAAAAACCTGACAGTAAATATAATTGCAATGCAAAACTATCTTAAGAATTTGTCGTTCGGAGTCGTGCACAAGTAATGTGAAAATCTAGTTTGAAATCCTGATTGTATTATGTATGCATGTCTGTAGGGTAGCCACATTGGACCCAGTCGGAAAGTTTATCCTGTACGTTCTAACAAATCTTAGTACAAGGTGCATTTGTTGCCTTGGTTAAGCCAATCAGAGGAGGGTCCTGATTTTAAGCAATATCGTTTGATTATTTTGGAATAAGATTTCTTGTGTAGAATGTTTTTGCATTCAAAAGCCATGCAAACCTCTGTACTCTAGGGATATTCGAATATAGATTGGCTGTAGTTCATTTAGCTTTTCCATAACATATGAAGGAAAGGAACTGAAAAATTTACTAAGAAACCAAGATTTATTGCAACGGCTTTTGTTGGATACCATCACACTACAATATTCCACAGTTATATAAGCCAGATTATCTTTGGTGAGCTTTAAGCAGCGGGTCGTGAAAAATTTGTTTAGCTCTGATCCTTTTCCCCACTACGAAATTATGTTTCGACTTGTCTAAGACAGGCTCATTATATACATCTAGCCTACTATGTTAAGCAATATTTTGAAATGGAAATGGAAATTGTAGAACTAGAGGTTTACCTTCTCCAACTGTGAAGATACATTTTATCGTTTATTGTAAAATTTCTATGATACTTCCAAACTTAAAGTCCTATTTGCAATGCACAAAAATGTTTCATTCAATTGCAAAAATTAGAAATCTTCATAATTTTTGTATCTGTATTACGAGACAGAATGGATATTGAATGTCTTCAAACTACTGCAGAAAGTATGTAGAATGACTACACACTAGCCAATGATACTGGCTACTTAATATTACAGAATTTATTTTTAACATGTGCGTTTGTATGTGTTATTTAAAGAATCATATGCTTTACACAATACAGCTCTATACCAACCATTATCATATCCCTCTACTACATTGCTTTACTTTACTTCACTTTAGACGTTCATTTATTCATACTTTTTCTAATGGAAAGAGACACAGTTTTTCCTTTAAAAAAAAAATTATTCCAGCAGCCAATGAAGTGTTCGTTTATAAAACAAACCTTAAAGGCAAAAGAGAACAACAACAGAAACAAAAAACAAAAAAACAAAATGCCAAAGGCTTTAATAAATTTATTTTTTTTTGTTTTCTTTTTCCTATATTTTTTGTCCTTTTGCTAAGGACAAGGGTTTGAAAATTCCTTTAAGAAAATGAAGATGATTGAAGTACTAAATATTAATAATGAACTCCAAGACGGACGGACATCCATCTGCTAGAGTGTACTGTCAATTTTAGTTATTTTCTTTTACTTCAAAGTCTTTGAAATATTTTAAATAAAGATGACAGTTTCATCATGTCCTTTTAGACAATTTTTTATAAAAAAAATAGAGAAAATACTGTGTGGTTAAATTCCAGCACAAATACACTCACAGTAATTTAAATTTGAATACCGAAAGGTTTTCTTTTTTTTTTTAAATTCATCCACAAATACTAAATTAATTTTTTTTTTGCAAATTTTCATTTTAAAAGATTAAAATAATTAACACTAAACCTACCGATACTTCATGTATTCCTATTCCTACCACAGGGGATCAAATGACCCCTTGCGGTATTTAAGGTAGATTGCAAATATTTCTCGATAAAAAAGAATTAACAAGAGAGGAGTGAGTCTTGGCAAACACTTTCAATGTATTTTGTAATAAAAGTCGTAAAGGCAAATGGCGATGTGATAATGTTATTTTCAAGAAATTCTGACAAGAAGTTCAAAATGGGTCATTTGAACGAGTTCCTCGGATTTTCGATAGCAGTAATGTTTTCCATCTTACAGAAAGTGCTCACATTTGGACTCATCCGACTAGATAACACGTTTCCAATCAGATGGATAACACGTTCCAATCAGTACTATTATCAAAGGCCCGGGGAACGTGTTTCAAGGATTCCATGTGAAGCAAACTATTAAACATGGCAGCGAAAAAATAATTGATTGCGGATTCTTAACATGGTGGCATGTTGGCCCTCTATATTTCGTAGATGGTAGCATGCGAAAAAAGACTATCAACAGATTCTGCAAGCCCATCTTCCGAATTCTACAGACAAATGTGCTTAGCCCGAATAAGAAATTGTTTTCCAACAGGATGGCGATCCGAAGCACACAGCAAAAATTGGAAATATATGGAGTGGAAAGCAAAATTTTCAATTGATGGCATGGCCAGTACAAAGTCCCGACTTCAATCCGATTGAAAATCTTTGGCCATTCGTGAAAATCCGGCTCGGACAGTACGCAACAGCCCCAACAAATATGGACGAATCGTATAAATGCGAATTGGAATCGAATTCCGAATAATTTTACTGATAATTTGGTAGAAAGCATGTCAAACCGCGTAAATCAGGCTATTTCTAATAAGGGTCTATGGACCAAATATTGAAATTGTGTTAGTTTCTTGAATTTTCTTGAAACGTGCAAAATTGAGTTTATGTGGGTTATTTTCGTTTTTTCATTCAAACTCATTGAATTCATTTTATTAATTATTTTTTTACTGGTATTTGTTAAGAATAAAATAAAGAATTAAAACGAATTTTTTCTTTGTATTTGCTTGTATGGTTTTGTTTTTGTGGATGACGAAACTCAGTATTGTGAACATGCACTCACTTCTGCTCGTCACTGTACATACATACCATCTAGTCATGAATGCTTTCAACAATACCGGGATCAATTTAAAATACTGGATAGCGTTAAGTGTCTAAACTACCCCGTTGAACTGGAAACAGCGCAGCAAGTACGTTTCAAGAATAAGAGATTAATCGAAAAACGCAGTGCATTAGAGAAGGATTTTGACCGTGAACTAAGCATCATTATTGAGCAATGCCGGTCAACGAAATTCTCATAAACTTGACATAAGCGAAAGGCATTACGGAGTGCTGCAGAAATTGTAAACAACATACTTAACGTTAACAGCTAATTATAAAGACGTTTCAGGAAGTCCATAGACGTATCTCTAAACAGTAACGAATACGATATTTCAGCATAGAACTTTGGACAGCCTCCAAACGTAATATTTAATCGGTGGTTGCAGAAGGTACCTGATGTCGGACAGCGAGGTATTAAAACCACCTTTCAAACTTATTTAATGACAAGTCAAAGAGTCTAAATCTTGGGTTTCAAATCAGTGATCTTGATTATTTGATTGCTTCTCAGATTACGACCGATAACTATACTTTTGATACAGTTAAGGAATTCACTTAACTTGGATCCGCCGTTTCTATCGAAAATCATGTCAGTCTGGAGATCAAGCGCAGGATTACTCTTGCCAACAGATGCTACTATGGTCTCAATAGGGAATTGAGTAGAAGAGACCTCTCTTATATAGAAGAAGAATTGATGCAGCAGCCTTGAGAGTATTCGAAAGAAAAGTTCTACGTAAGATCGTCAGTCCATGGAAAGAACAAATCGAGGAAGCCATGTCATCGATTGGTGTGACCAAATGGCGTAAGCGCGCAAGACGCAGAGGCGGCTGGAAGGATGTGTTACGGCAGGCCGAAATCCGTTAATCAGGTTGTTATATTTTCTACAAAATTACCATGTGTACGTTGACAACATTAACATCATAGAGAGTACCGAACGAAATGGTACTGCTGCCTTTAATGTTATTGAACGAAAGTCTCTCAAGATGAGTCTAGCAGTCATTGCAAGCAAAACGAACTATGTATTGTATCCGAGATTACGGCCGATAATTATACTTTCAATGTTTTCATCAAGCGTAGGATCACTTTTGCCCACAAGTACTATTATGGTCTCCCCAAGCAATTGAGTAGCAAAAACTTCTCTAGTGTCAAGGATGTTGACGATAAGGCTTGGGCTATACCGTTTGAATGGAAGAGGATTTTCCATCGAGACGTTAATTTGATGTGGAGATTTCAGAAAGTCGGTAAAGAGGATGGCCTTTTCCATGTTGAAAGGAGAAATTTGGGGAAGCCCTGACGTCGACTGATGTGACCAATTTGAAGCAGAGAAAGCAGGACGGAAGTATGATAATCGAGTTTTAAATGGTGATTGATCTTGCACTCAGCTTATGGGCAACAAATTGACATAAATGAGACAAAAGGACTATCACGTCCCTTATTGAAATTAGCCACAGTGTCGGCCTAAATCTGAAAGCTGTAATGAATGTAAAGAATTTGTTTTTTTACGGTGACCACAATGTAATTCCTAACTGCTTGGAAGTAAAATTATAATCGTATGAATAAAGCCATAACAGAAAGATCATTTCAGTGAATCAAAAGATAATTTGCAATTATTGTTTGTAGCCTCCTGGCTACAATATAATCCTTTCTGGACTGCCTTAACCTCCTTACATTATTTCGAATTCAGTAGTATAAGATGAAGTCAAAAACAGAAATCCTGATAGTAGAGAGAATAAAAAATTCTTTAAAAAATTTACAATAAAAATAAGAAATAAGAAAAATATAACAATTAAGAGAGGTAGAAAGCTAGAAAGAGAAATAGAGAGAGAGAGAGAGAGAGAGAGAGGCTTATAATAGCTATGAGTGCGAGTAATTAAATTACCAATTTTATAATTTTATTTGCTTGTGTGTGTTAGCAATAGTTTGTTTTTATTATCTGCTTCAATTAATTTCTTTTCCTACTCACAAACATATACCATTAGATGGCACTACACAATTTACAGTAGAGTATCCAAAATTAAAACCTCTTCTAGCCAATGTTTTCATAATTTAAGTTTTCCTATTAAAGATGAGACTAAATTATCCAAATCATATATGTTTGACTGTATTTTTATATTTATTTTCAAAGTGTATAAATGTGAGTGTATATACATCATTTGACAATTGTTGCTTAAAATTTGATTAGAATTTTATTAGAAAATTTTCAGCAACATATACAGGGTGGCTGATATGTATTGCAGCCAACTTCAGGTTGTTATCATTTGCAAACCGCTCGTCTGGCAGCTGACAGATTTATTCCAGTGACATTTCATTTTATTATTTACAAGCTTACAAAAGCATTTTGATCTATTGCATTCAGAAAAAAAGTTATTCGTGATGGAATTCAAGCGTGATAGTGTGATTGCTTTATATTTGGCTGGAAAGCTACAGGTATCTATCGTTAGAGCCCTCCAGTATTTAAATGTGGATAAATCTTTTGTTTCTCGCAACATTGTTCGTTACCGTGATACTGGCAGTGTTGCATCGCGTCCAAAAAGTAGACGAAAAACAAACGGTAATAACACCAGAAATGATGCGAAAAGTGAAGGCCAGATTTGATCGAAATCCACGCCGCAGTGGTAGAAAAATTGCTCGTGAGCTGAACATATCGCGAGAACGGAGGCAACATATATTGAAAAATGGTCTTATACTAAAGCCATTGAAGTTCCAAAAAATCCAAAAGCTCACCGATGGACAAAAAAAGTTAGACGGGAAAGAGCCAAGGAGATACTTCGCTTGCACGAAAATGGCCAATTACCGAATTGGTGTTCTCCGATGAGAAGCCATTCCAAATTGACTAGTTTGTGAACAAACAAAATTATTGGGTTTACTTGCCAAAGAGGTCAGCTGAGAATTTATACTTGCGATTGGCAGCCAGAACTCAAGTGCCGCCAATGGTAATGGTGTGGGCCTCAGTAATAGCCGATAGTCACTCCCCACTCGTGTTCATCGACCGTGGGGTTAAATTAAATGCAGAATATTTTCGTGAAAATGTTTTAAAGACAGTATTGAAGCCCTGGGCAGACAAACATTTCGGTCGCAGACCATGGACATTTCAACAGGACTCAGCACCACAGCACTCAGCACGCGTGGGCCAAGAATAACTTAAAAACTAGGTTCCTCGCTTCATTTCTACCACACAGTGGCCACCAAAATCTTCGGATTTCAATCCGTTGGATTTTTCTGTCTGGCGCATTTTGGAGAGTAAGGTTCTCACTAAAAAATACCAAAGTATCGATCATCTCAAGACGGAGCTTCGATGGGAATAGGCCAAAATACCGCAGAGTCACTTTCGTGCAGCTTGTGGTGGCTTTGTCGGCCGTTTGAAGGCCATAATTTGTACTAAAGGTGGCCAATTCGAACAAATCTAACCTGATTCTAAAATTTGATGTTATTTCCAACATTTCTCCCTTTTGAACAATAAAATTAAAAAAATATAGCGCTTTACTTTGTTGCATTATATATCAGCCACCCTGTACACATATTCACATATGCTGTCACACATCCTTTGGCATTTCAAATAAGAAAAAGCAAAAAAACACATTTTTTTTTATAATTTTTCTTAAATTTTTTTGTTTTTTTTTTTGGTTTTTTGTTGTTGTTTATTTTCATAAGAAAACTTTTTAAAATAAATTTTAATTTTTAAATGGAAAATAAATTCAACCAATTTAGTATGTGCATATATTTGAAATCAATTAAAGAAAACATATTTCAGAAATTCATTTAAAATGCAAAAAAAAAAAAATCGTAAGAAATGCATTGAAAGAAAGAAATTTTCAATAAAAAAGTAAATTTTTTTTAAATTAAAAAATAAAATAAAATATTTTATAAAAATGTACAATTTTCTTTGAAATAATAAAAGATTGTGCTTTTTTAGCTTTGCTTTGCCTTTATAATATGGCCGTAAGGAGAATATGCACAGAAAAAAGTAATAAATTGAGAAATTTACTTATAACAGTTTGCCAGTCACTTAATTATTTTCCCCACAGTGCCTATATGCTTTTTATGGTCTAATGTCGGTCAAAATTTTGGCCTTCCTGAAAATGAATCAAGTTCTTGTAATTGCATCTATCTCGTTAGCTTGTATATCTTCCAATAGGTACTTCCTAACTTTTACAATTGATAACGGCCATCTTGTTAAAGCTACATCTCGACGCATCCGTTCTATAATATTCTAAGTCGAGAAAGTGTGTTTTGAGTTATGAGCTTTCAAAGTTATCACGCGACAATACGACTTTATGTGTATTCTAAGTAGAATTTTTCCCCATAACTTCGGAACGGATCGGCTCATTTTAACCGAATTTTTGCAGTATTTAAGATAGAGAACACAAAATTTAAAAATGCAAGAACATTAAAAACGTTCTAAGTACACTTAAAACGTTATAGAATGGAGGCGTCGATCTGTCAAATTGGTTGTCATTAATGCGTTAGGCTTTGCCGAATTGCCACGCATTAAATGCCACTTGGAAATAATAACAAAATTAGTCATCATAATGGACATTCTGTTCGCTTAAAGTATCGTGCTTTTCAACCATTTTACGATCGTCTTAATCATCTTATCCAAATGAATATTTGCAATGAGGTGAATAAATGCGAAACCAATGGTGCAGTAAACGGTGGATCGACTCTTGTATGTAGACAAACGACAAGATCTGCTTAAAACACTGCCACTGTCCATCAGATTGGGGACCTTAACATGGCGTACTTTATGCCGTAATTTGTGTCTGCGAAAATGTCGTGGTCGAATAGGTCTTGTCTTATTAAACGTGAGGCCATAGGTTTAAGCCCCAAATCAGGCATCTATAGTGTAACGAAAATATGAAAAAATGTTTTTTCGATGACTGTCTGTCAGAAGATTTCCGGCAATAGCTTGGAAATAAAATAAATTGCCAAAAAAAATTATTCAAAAAATCTGTTGTTCAAAGTCGATTTTAAACTGAGGGTCCTGGACTCAAGTATATACATATGTAATTAATATGTATGTATACGTATGTATAATGTAAGGCAAGTCCTGCAAACAATTCTGTTGACCCAGGAGCTGAAGTTTGTTTACCTTCATTGACAATGACGAACGTTCGTTGAGTGGACTCTGGAGCTATTGACAACTGAAATTAATTTTTGCTGGTACGTTAACACGCAAAATTGTCGAATTTGTAAAACATATAGCCACATGAAATCCAAGAGCGTATAATGTATCATCTGTATAATCTTTAATCTGCCCAGCACTGTCAATGGCACGATAGTCGTTGATTACTAACGTTTATCTAACTAACTGACTTGAATGTTTTGGACACCAAGTAGTATCAACAGGATGACGCTATTTGCCATAGAGGTGAAGTGAACTGGCTATCTACGATTTGATCCCATTAGAGTTTTGCTTGTGGAGGTTTTTATAGGCCGTCGAGATATGCGAGTAATTCGCAAACCACAGCAGTCCTTAAAGTCAACATAACACGATGGCAGTAGTCAAATTCAGCCTTATTTATAGGCCAAAGTCACAGAAAAACGTGAAGACGTATAGTTTACAGTATTAATAGAAGAAAATGGGCAGCTTAGAATACATTTTTCAGGATTTCCATAAAATCGAACCGAGAGGAAAACCGAGAACATATCATACACTATTTACATGCATAAAGGAGACAAATTGCAAGAGTTGGGGAAAAGTAAAATCGATGACGCATTCTAAGGAAGCATATACCATAAAGTTCTTTATGCCCTACGTCTCTTACAGAATCGATGCATATGTAAATGTGTTTACAAAAGACCACGGAAAGCATATGGTACACCATACTACATCTGGTTTTAATAATTTCCCTAGTTGTCGCTAGATTTCCATGAGTACAAAACGGCAATAAATCAATAATTGTTACGTACTGGTTAAGAGTCCTTTAGTGCACTTTGGGATCATGGGAATAAAAATGTGTCTATGTGCACCTGATGTTACTAGCTTTAAAGAACCAACAATGTATATGAAAATTAAGTCTTTTGCTTACATGACATCATTACTCATGCCCTCAATGAGGTTTTAAATAAATTTGCAAAAAACTAAATAAACTTCCTACCCAAAGGACTAGAATGAAAGGATCATTAATAATTTACTTGTTCGTTCTCATTTGTGTTTATGTATGTATGTGTGTGTGTATGGGTATGCCATAAAATATTATTTTATTTTTATTATTAAAGTTTTTTAAAACACATGAATCTAGTTTTTATGATTGTTGTTGCTGTTGAAGTCGTAGTATTTTTTATGAGTTTTTATCGTCTCAACTATACCAGCAAACAACTCTCTATGGCCCAGTCACATAATTGCAATTTCCTACTCCTTTTTGTTTCATTTCATTTCGTTTTATTTTTTCCATGCCAAAGGTCCCTTTGTTGCGCTGTTGCTCATAGAGAAAAGTTCAAATGAAAATGACCTTCAAATATATTTAAACAAAAACCAAAAAAAACACAAAATTATATTAAAAACAACAACTACGAACAGCAACGGCTAGAGAGAGAGAGTGCGACAATATTATAGTTGCATACAAAATGCGTAAGACCGTGTACGAATTTTCGTTGCAGCTCTTAAGGCAAAGCATTGCAACACTTCTATTTTTAAACAGTTTCATCAAGTTAAACTAACAATTGGAACTTGGAACCCAGCAACAGTCGCAACAGCAACAACAGTGGCAATTGCCACTTAAAAGCTGTAAAAAGTGAAATATTATAAGCACGGCATGAGCACCATAAACACGTATTATGCTCTTCTTCTTTGTTTTTCTTCTTTTTTTTATGAAGAAAATCCTTCCAAAATAAACTTCTGCCCCAAATCCCTGAACATGAATTGGTATCCTAAAGGCCAGTTTATAATTACAAGGAAAAAAGAGGAGAAAAAAATTAAGAAATTCAGGTAAGAATAGAAGTCCTTTTCTCTCGCACCTTTCGCACAGCATTTACGTTGAAAAACTATTTGGTGTGCTTGCAACAGGGGAATGGTACAAAGGCACCATTATCGCAGATGATAGGCATAAAAGTAAGAACAGCATCAGCAGTGAAGATTTGCTAAAAAGAATGTTATTGGTAAGCCACGTAGAAGTAAGACATTTTCTAAGGCCTAAGAGTTGATAGGCTTATGTATTAACTTGATTCCTGTATTCTGTTCCATATATACAATGCCTTACTCTTCGTATTAAGCTTAAGAGATGAGCCTATATAGGGTTTGAAGAACTCTTTAATATCGTCATTACGACATCAGTTCTCGCCCATCTGAAAATGCAATTAATTTAAAAGCATATGGGCTCAAGGATTTTGCAATATTTTCCAGAATTGAAATGCTGTAGAGAAGGTAAAGGGAAGAAGGAGAAAGCAAAGGCTTGAACCCCACAATATATGTAACTTGAACATGATTTATCCTGACAATTTCAAGTTATTGACCAAAAGTGTAAGAAATGCAAATACTCGACCAAAAAATGCAAGACATTGACCAAAAAATGCAATTCATCCACTACAGAAATGCAAATAATCGAACAAAAAATGCATGTCATTTGCCCAAAAAATTCATGCCATTGGTTCGAAAAGAGGAAGTTATTGGCCACCAAAAAATGCAAGTCATCGACCGGAACGATGCAAGTCACTGTAGACAAAAATGCAAATCCTTGATTTAAAAAGTTGCACTCATAAACGAAAAAATGCAAGTCATCGATTAAAAAGTGCCGGTCATCTACCGAAGAAATGTACATTATCGGAAAAAAATGCAAGTCTTCAACCTAAAAAATGCAAGTTACCGATTCATAAAGTCAAGTCATCTACCAACGAAATGAGATTTGCGAAAAATAGAACATTTTGTTGGATCTGTAATATATAAATGCACATTAACTCAATGAGAATTATTATTATTTTTAAGTTGATTTCCCCAACTTCTTGATGCTCATTTGAAAAAACAAAAAATGGATATAGCTTCGACACCTATTTCTCCGGTTCCAAGTAACGCCCAACCAAAAGAAACCCTTTGGTGGAATCCTTGAGTCTATGGTTATCTAATCCACTAGGTCCATTTGCGCTAGGTTAGGTTAGGTTAGAGGACTTTTACCTGCCAAACAAGACAAGTAAAGTAGCCGGAGGTCGAACTGACCCATTGTACAACGTCCTAAAGGAGGGAAGAAAGGGAAAGGATGAAAGGTGGGTATATAGAAGAAAGGGGGGAGTGGGAAGCGGAGGAATCACACAGACCAGACACAACAGAAATGGTGGGAATCTATTTGTCCTAATAAGTCCATTTTATTTTATCTGAATTAAATGGAGCACAGTGTTTGTGCTAATTTGAAAAAACAATACACAACTCCTCTGTTAGGACAACTGTTTTGGAATCCTTGATTCAATAGCTATGTAATCCACTAGGTTGGAAAACCATAGCCTTCTACATTTTATTGAATTTTATACGATGTAGGGAAGGCATAATTCTTTTGTTGTTTAGTTTTGCAGCTTCCAGTTGCTTTCCCTGAATTTCAGTCTTAAGAGCGTATAAAAAATGTTTCCTTTCGCAAGCCTTAAATATTTCGATTGCTTTAATGGAAAGAGTGCTTCAAATTTCGTTAATCTTTGTGTTATCCCTGCTGTTTAGGCAACATTACAGTTATTTTTCCTACATTTTGGGTTTTATTCTCCTCTATTTTCTTCTTCTTCTTCTTTACTTTTAGTTGTTGTTTAGCTATGGCTGTCGTTGTTATTGTTGTTGTAGTTTAACAATTCTTAAGTGTAGTCGTGCTGTTGCATTGAGAATTATTTAAAGTTTTTATGTTTTTCTTGTGTTGCAAGTTTAGTAAATACCGGCATTCATTGTTGTTGTTGTTGTTGCACTTAATTTTCAAAACGTTCTCGCATTTCGCGTTTTCGGTACACACAATACTTTTTATGCGTTGCGCATTTTGAATAGGGGATACACGCTGCGCTTTTAAACACAACGAAACGTTATCCGTTACGTTTGGCTACACAATCACGATGGCAATGATGATGATGACGATGAGCCAAAATGAAGATCTTCCGTTGCGCATGCTGATGTTGATGGTAATGGTGGTGATGGTAACGCTGCATTGTTTTCCAATGTCATTGCGGTTTTGGCAACAAAAGCAACGTTAAGGAGAATAAAAAACAAAAAAAAAAAGTTTTTTTTGTTACTTTTGGGTGCACTAAAGCATGTCCACTTTATTTGCGGCTGATCCTGTTATATTAGCAGCTCTGAGTTTAGCTAAGAAAGCGCGGGCTGGTAGGAAGAAGAGAATTTAGTGTTGATTTTAGGTTGCCGAAATAAACTTTGGTTGCAGCTACAGCAAAAATCCCTCCACTCTTCTAAAATACTACACAGTACGTGGCCTTAAAAAGAAAACTTTGTTGCGCTTTTGTCTCTTCTATTTTATAGTCAAACGTTTAAATTTTTGTACGTGTTTTCTAAAGAGAAATGGAGAGAGAGAGAGAGAGAGAGAGGTGAGGAGATGGAAAGCGGAAAAAAATTAAGTTGAATTGTCTTGTTTAACATTGAATGCTTCTTGGCAAAAGCTTGTTGTTTGGTTACTGCTACCAGGCAAGTGTATTTCTATTTACTTTTGTTCAATAACAACTTGGTTGTCCTTTCTTTACGAAACAATGCCAAAGATTTCAATTCTTTAAGTCTTGATTTTACTAGATTTAATGAATAATTTTAATGAGCAATAGATTACAGGGGAAACATAAACAATTTGGCTTTAGATGGAGGCAGGAACATAAAATTTTTTATGATAAAGCCGTCATGCAAACCAGTATGTTTATTTAAGGTTCTAAATTCGCTTAGATATCAAAGATGGAGTTCTCTTCACGTTTATTGGTCATTACAACCCTTCAATCAGGATTACGACTTAACTTCTCACGCCACTTATGTTGTGTGCATTAATTTTAACCGTAAGTGGCGGGATCTACAGTTTTTAAGTCGACTGCGGACGGCGGCTTTTCATCATAATTTTATTTACTCTCACAGTTTTTACCAGAAATTTGCTGAGTGGAAATTGCAGAAGAAATATTTGATTTCATATTTCGTTTTATTTGGGATGCCTGAACTGGACTTTGAACCATGGCCTCACGTCTAATAAGCCAACACACTAAAATAAGGCGACTTTGAACAATAAATCCATTAAACTGCGGTGATTAGATTGGCTAACACATGTCGTGCGGATAAGCTGAGGTACTCCTTGGAGGAAAGTTTGTAAATGGGAAATCGCTCAAGTGAAGGTAATCTCTCGGTGTGTGGTATAAATAACACATCCAAACGTTAAGGGTTACTACATTACGTTCGATCTTTAAACCAATCGCATGGTGGTCATCCAACTTAGTAAGTCAATAAGTAATATCCTTATCACTACACTTAATACAATAGCTCGTTATAGTTTTAAAACAGCATTGTTTTTAGATAACAAGAGATGGCAACCCTATCATTCTAGGAAATGTTACATTAGATCTATCACCTGGTTAACTGGAGTAACTTGATTAGTAAACTAAAACAAAGTAAAAAATATTAAAAAAAAAGTTAAAAATGCTTTATGGAAGATTTATTTATAATCCCTAACCACAGGAATTCAACTTAAAATAAGTCCGGTTAAATATTTTATGATAGAGCCAACCTTTTGGAAAAGTTGAAACTTGTTTGGTTTCCGATTTCGAAATCTTATGTTTGGGTTTCATTGTGCAAACCTATCCAAATTTATCCGCATTTCTATGATGCTGTGGATAGAATATAATATTTCGTTTATACTCTTCCATGGAATTGCACTTCAACTTTATTTTTCCAAGTTGTTGTTGCTCTTGTTGTTGGTTACAACTTTTTTTTCCTCTGACTGCAGAAAACTTTTTAAGTTCCTACACGCTTGTGTAATAAAAATATTTGCAACTTTTTTTTTGTTTTTGTTTTAAATTTCATGGTTTTGTTTGCTACCGTTGGAATTCTTCTAAAAAAAAAGTGGAAAAAAAGTAAAAATGTTGTACTTGAAATGTTAAACTGCAATGAAAGTGCACTTTTACATGGGCTCATGTACGAGACTCTTTAATACCCTACACCAGGATATATTAAGAGTGTATAATTGTTGTATGCAATTGGAATTTTTTCCAATTTAATTGGTGGTAACAGAGCCTTGCTGTTGATCAAGTCCTTAAAGAAGGTCACCTCAACTTTGGTCATTGTTAACGAATACAGGGTATTTCTTTGTGGAATGTCGAATCGCTGAAAAAAAGTATTTCTGATGAATTAGCCAGGACTTGAAGTTGAATATTATTCGGTTGATTTACAGGATCTGCTGGCCCCTTGTAAATAAAATGAGAACTTCTTTGGCAATCACAATTCTATGGTGAGGATATCGGAATAGTATCCCCGATTGTTTCTTGCCTTTAACCGTAGGGTGATTTATTGTATCAGTGCTTACAGTCCGAAAGATTTGGCATGACTTCAAACGACCTCGGCAACTGCTGTGGTTTAAAGAAGAAAGAAGAGAACAATTTTACATCACTGTATCGGTGTTTTCAGGCTTTGAAAAGGGAAATGTTCTTGATTTCACATTTTCTGTTGTCGTCGATGAATCTATTGTAGATAGTATCTGGATGCCAGAGTTCAAAATTAATTGCTGTATCTCATGCCTTAGTGAGACTTTAATCGATTACTCCTATGGACTTTAAAGTCCACTTATAACGTTGGTAAATAGACAAAAGGTTGAGAGGAAGAAGCCAACAATGTAGAGCGATATGAATTGTCTCCCTATTAAGGGTAATTCTACCTTCTTTATTAGGTTATATAGGTTTTCACAATTTGTATCCTTAGACTTGAGTTTCGGGTTTTATTTCCCTTGTTTCGATTTCGACAATCAGGTGTTTTAAAGCCAAGCAAAGAAACTTTGAATTCCAGTTTCCTGGAGGCGAAAATGTATTGTGTGTAGAGGTGACGAAGTCGCCATAGTGTAATGGCTTATTAGGCGTGAGTTCATGTTTCAAACTCCAGACGTCTACATCAAAATGAAAAACGAAAAAATATTCCTTTGGCGACTTCCTCTCAACAGATTTCTAGTAAGAACTCTGAGTAAGAATAAAATTGAAATGAAAAGCTCATTTTAAAATCTGCCATTTAGAGTAGACTTTAACCTCTAGGTCCCGCTACTCATGTGTAGAATAACGTATACAATATAACTGGTGTGAGAAACTAGGCTGTAATCCAGACTAGGGTGTTGTACTGACCAATTAGGTACGTAGTGTACGTAGTGGTGGGCGAACGTTCTCCATCGAATTTTGCACCTTCCTGTGGGCTGGCAATGTGTGACCTCATGTTTTAGTTTCCTTTGAGAGCGTTTGAAGCTTGTGCATTTGAAAAATCCCATAAAAAATTTAGGGACGCTTAACGAAAGGTAGGATAAAAAGAAGCAAAAGAGTCTTCTTTAACTCAACTAGTATGTTTAAGGGTATCAAAACTTTTATGTGGAGATTCCATAAGATGAGATCGGAGTCATGTTTCAGAATATCTAGAAGTAAACCAAAGTTGGTAATAGATCTTTTGATAAGGCATTGTAGAGTTCCCATCATACTTATTTAGAATGGAGAATAACTCGAACGCAACATGTACTTACATGCCGCGATAATGGGAATGAATTATTAAGAGTTGTGCCAATTTATTGGTGACATACTTCACGGTAATCTTTGCCAGGAAAGTGCCAATAAATTTCTATAATTCGTGTGGTTAGCCGATCCGATATTGAGCCGTTTTGAGTATGACCTTCAACTAAATTAAGAAACGTCTACATTTTTGAAATTTCCTATTGCCCTCTATAGCAAATGTTAGCCTATACCAGGGTTAGCACTCAAAACTCCGTAATTATCCTTACCGATCGTCTAAGTTCCCAACAAAGCCAAGAATATGTTTATCGTGTAGCATCGCTTAGCCAATTGCAACTTTTTTACTGTTTGTTGTTATTGTAGTTGTTGTTTCTGTTGTATGTTATTTTGTTACAGCGCGTGTTCTTGAAATGTTAAAGACTGCTGTGATGCATTTTAATTAATTTCGAAACAATTGCTCGTGAACAACATGAAAAAAGACAACAACCACTGCTACTACCACTACTGCTACCACTGCTATCACCCGTAGACGACAGCAGCATTGGCAGTAGAGGAGTAGAAACTATAACAAAGCAATTGTCACCAATTAGGTAAAGAGAGGGTATTAGAAGGAGATACAAAGTCCATAATAATAACAGCATCCAGCATCAACAGTAACCAGCAATAGCAGCATAACCATGAAATATGAAAAATAATGGCAACGAAACAAAAATAAATGTTGACGACTTAAATGACTAGAGGCTATTGTTGCTGTTGCATGCAAATTGAAAAGAGAGCGTAAAAGGGTGTAAAAATCTTATTAATGTTGCTGTAGTTGTTGTTAAATGCGTAGTTCCTTAGAAAAAAAATTGAAATTTTGAAGAGTGTTTCTTTTTGTGGAAGAGGTTTGTTTAGCAAAAAAAAAGAAAAGAAAATTCCTTCAACTCTAAAACAATAATTCTGTGAAGCACAAAAGGAAGTTGGCTTACAGCGAGACACGCTTTCAACATGGCACAAACAAAATACGCTAAAGATGTGTAAGACGAAAAAAAAAAAACGAATAAGAGACTACAAGCCAGTAACGTGGCATAGACTCCACTCTGTTAAAGGAAAAAAAAAATTAAGAAGGAAAAAATAATTCATTCAACTTGAGCTACTCAAGCCGGAAAAATACAATTTGAATTTGTTGAAGAAAAAAAAAATGGCAGGAAGAGGAAATGAAAACAAAAAAAGAAGAAGAAGAAAAAAAAAAACGAATGTCTAGAGAATGAATGAACGAATAAATGAATGAGGGAATGAAAATGAATGAAAATCTAGAGTAAAACTCATCATAATAAAACTCATAATAAAAATATGTAAGACACATACAAACACTAAAGAAATTAAAACAACAAAAAAAAAAAAAAAACGAGATTGAAATGCAACCCTTTATTTTTAGAATGAAACATTCATCACACACTGTAAGTGCTTTGAACAGTCTTTTGTTTGTCAAATGATTACAGAAACATTTGCTAGTTTTAGATTTGCCTTGGACAACGAGATATAATTGGCCTTACACAACATGGATTAGCACTGTATTGTACATTGAAACTATGACGGATATCTGCATTATGATAGAAAACTTTGGTTTCAGTCTTTAGAATATCTGAGGATAAACTCGAGAGTCTTTAAACACGACTGGTGGTACTTGTAATTGGATTAAAACAGCTATGAACGTCTATATTACGCTTAATTTTATAATCACAACTTGAATCTTCTTCTTCTATTTCTTAATTTACCATTAGCAAGCCAAAAAACGTATTTCGCCCTGCCTAAACACATCCTTCCAGGTGGCTCTGCTTTTTCCGCGCCTTCGCTAGTAGCTCGAACCAATTCGAATTGGTCCTTTCACCCTTTTTGCCGCCCTTTTACCCGTCTCGCCGGAGTATCTTCCTCCATTCGAACGACATGGCCGAGCCAGCGTAACCTCTGAGTATGTATACCCAGAAGCTCATACACTTCATTGTTGGATCGGATGCGGAAATCATCACCAACTCGCACTGATCCGGAAATCTTAAGTAGGACTTTTGTCATGAATACCCTTAAGACTCTATTCTTAGATTATTTAATCGTAGATTTTAATGAAGACATTGTAAGAACTCCCATAAATGGCTACGTTGAGATTCTCGGAAAATCTGACAATTAGATTCCTTTGTATTATTTTCTTGGAAGGGTTTTATTGGATTTTTCTCGTTTCCTGAGCTTCAGAAGTATAAATAGGCTACGTTATTGATCCGAAAACGAAATGATATTTATGAGCTTTACTGTCGCTCGTCACTAACCACTTACGGATTTCTTTCCAGCAAATGCGACAGAGTATAAACCATTCAAAGAACACATAAGCAAAGGCAAATGAGTTGGCCTTTCAGCTATCAATAAGAAAGTTGTCAGCCGTTATGACTGATTACGGGAAAAAGTGAAGATCGTAATGATTTAGTGGGAACCATTTAAGGGTCTATTAGTCGCTGAATAAATATACTGTTAGATAGAAGGTCTATACAACCCTTTATCATATACAAACGAATGTCAGAGGTCTTAAACACCCTACCTAGGGAATTTATGCATTCATGAAGTTTGTCACCAAATATGGTATGTCGGACTGTCCCACTGGGTATAACGGCTAAAAACCCGCCTTGTCTCCCCACCGGGGTATTATTCCACCTCGGAACCACGGTTGTATTACTTCGAGGTGGATCCCTTTTTGGCATCTGTGCCGGTTCCATTATTGTCAGGCTCCGCTCAACTATTATTCCACTGCGTCTAGGTCATATATTTTCCATTGCAGGACATAGTGCACAAATTGTTTAACTGCGATCCAGTTTTCCCTGCTGTTTATCATTTACGGCTGGACGTTAGTGACACTAATAATGCCGATTTCAGTCTCGAGACTCTGACGTCTTTCATCCCAGGGACCGCAGCCGACATCGTCTAACAGAATGGCGAGCGAAATTTCTCCATGCGATGCAAGTACTCTCTGAAATATCCATGACCGGCTAGCATCTGGGTTATATATGTAGTATTCTACTGCGCCATATTTTCTGTTTTTCCACAATTGGAATTCTGGAATCAGTTTATATGTTCACCTACCATTCCATTCATTTTCCCATCGATATTGCCATTTTAAGAAGAATTCTTGCTATATCGTTTGTATACTCTCAGATTGAGTCGTGATCTGTCTTGCTTTAAGGTCTATGGGAACCATTGCAGCTATTATTAAGGCAACTTGAGTCGATACTGTGCGATAAGAGGATGTGACTCCTAAAGCTGGTATTCTTTGCGCAGCTCTGGTTCGATTGTTCAAAGTAGAAGCCCAATTTTCAGAGCCGTAAAGCTGTATACTTTTTCCAGCCCACATGAGTAACTTCCTCCTAATAGGGATTGGTCCTCCAGTATTTGCCATCAGTCTACTCAGCTGTGTTATTATTCTAGCTGATTACGCTTTTGCATACTCTATCTGCTCTGGATAGGTCAGTTTCGTAAGGTATTTAATCGATCTCAACATAGGTGTAACCAAGTCGCCTATATTTATTTCGATCTCGGTCAGAGTATGTCGTCTTGTTAGCAAGAGCAGCTCCGTTTTATGCATGGCCAACTGCAGGCCGTGAGATTTAAGCCAATTCTTCGTGCGCATCATGACTTGTCGCAGTCTGCGTTGAACTAATTCTGTGTTTCTACCTCTAATGAGATAATAAAGGCCAGCACAATCAGAGGATGCCCACAATGTGGACTTCTCTCACCAACAATGTAGTGCTTGGCTGCAGACGAAATCTTGACAAAACTATCTGAATCGAAAATCGATTAACAAGGCTACGAAGATAATATAGTCTTGATAGCTAAAGAAAGATTTTAAGAGTCTTGCTGCAATATCATTTAAAGAGATCTTGAGTTTGTAAGTCTTTGATACGATAGTACTCCTTTACAGAAAGAAGAAAGTTTTTTAAATGGAAGAATATTCGACTCCTGGATGAGATAATATTACAGAAAATGGAGCTAAAATATCGATAAATATCACTAGCAAATAAATTGACTTGGACATCTTGTATAGAAAGTAATACACAAAAGTCCAGATATCACACAAACGGCCAGATATTTGAAGAGTATTCGCCTCCTGGGTAACAATATATCTCAGAAACTGGAGGCAGTTGTGTTGATAATGCAGAAGGCTTACAGGATATCCTGTGGACAAAAGCTTGGAATTTTGCACTGGATGCATATTATGATGATGAGATTATTAGTGACCAATGGGGCCATTACCTGGGCAGACTAAATAAATCTTTGAAAGCTTAAGTGGAGCTGTAAACGATGATAAGATTAATATTTGTTTGTTGGTCTAGTAGGTAGTGTGTTGGCTTATTAGACGTAAAGCCAGGGTTCGAGTCCCAGGCCAGACATCAAAAATAAAAACAAATACAAAAACTTTATTTTCGGCGATTTCTTCTCTTTCTCTTCTTGTTTCTCAAAACTCAGTCGTTCGGAATGGACATAAGTGGTGTGAGAAACTGCGGGCTTCTTGGGGACGATTGCTAATGGTGAAGGTATAGCACTGGCCATTTTGTAGTCACCAGGAGAAATTCGTTTCCTTACCGTTTGCATCTTTCCTGTCCCTTTCCACCTTTCCTAAAAATCTGCACAATGCACTGCATGAGTAGGAGTCATCCCCTGAGTGCTGGTTTTATAAAAAAAAAAACGGGTGCAATGCGAACTTATTTTATTGCAGCGCTGGAAGCTGTGTTAGATTTAAGTTCGCTGGACACAAAAGTGAAGACTAGACCTTTGGAGACTATGATCGAATTGTCAAACGTGTTCTGCCGTTACGTGGTGGGAGTTTTTCAAATAGTTATTGAAACTTTTAAGTTAGAATTGAAAGGAGTACTGATTTTATAAAGAAGGAAGAAAATTTTTTCATCTGATCATACTAATGATTACATGACTTCGATGGGTTGTGAAATCTTACGATTTATTTAAATGCCACTGAAAGTTATTTCTTCCTTTCCTGATGTTGCAATCATTTCTTGGATAGGTTGACAGTTTTTTTATTTGGAAAAATTCATTCTGTATAAAGTTATTGGTAATCTTACTCACACAATCTGCAGTGTTTTGAAAATATTTTAATTTTTTTTGTATTTGTTTAGGGCCCCCAGCCACTTGATCTTTATATAAAAATACAGACTACAATCAGCCAGACATATAGGCGACAGGCTTTAAAGGCTGTTTGAGAATACAAATGATGATGATGATGATACTGTTGCCCACCGTAAAAACGAGGCAAAAGCAGACAGGCAACAGGATAAAATTATGTTGCCGTCAAACATCAGTCATTTGAAAATGAACATAAAAACAAATGAAAAAAATGTGAAAAGAAAAATATATTCATACCGCTTGATGCTGTGAACGATGATGATGAGACTGGCGCGTTGTATGACATTAAAATCACCTGACGCGTTGCTATGAAGAGCCAGCTGCTGCAAGCAAATACAACACCAGTCAACCAAAATGATAGAGAAGTGTGCGTGTGAGTGAGCGAAGGAGTGGATGAGCAAAATAAGAATTCAAGAATGCACCCACTCAGCTTTGTGACAATTTCAAACCAATCAACCCCTTTTTTTCAATTCTGTTCGTTCGTTGTTATTGTTGCTATTGCTGCTGATGCTGTTGTTGTTATTGTTGTTGTTGCAATAAAAGAAGCAATAAACTTCCTATCACAATCCACTTCTTAAGGAAAAAAAAGATAGAGTTTTATGAAAAACAGTTAAAAGTCTACCATTTGTTGGAATTCATTCATTCATTCATATGCCTATAGACTCCAATGACTCATGTGTGGGCAATTTTACGTTTAATTGGCGCAGACATTTCAAGTCAAGTGTGGAATAAAAGTATTCTTGATCAGTCTTTATGGGCTTCATTCAGCGTTTATGATAAAGTAAGTGACAGTTTAGTGTGGCTTATGGAGCGAAGGCATGATTTGCCCATATTTCTCTGAAAATGAGGACTGCCCATGGAGACACCTATCGTATCATGATAATGGATTTTTTTGTACCTGCTTTCAATGGTATTGATGTAAACGATGTTTGCTTTCAACAGGATGCTACACATCTCATGCCACAATCGATTTATTGCGCCAAATGTTTAATGACCGTTTTAGTTAGCTTAAATAGTGATGTAAATTGACCGCCAAGAAGCTGCGATTTGACAACGTTAGACTATTAAAGAAAATTGTTATACCGACAACCCAGAGACAACAGAGCTTTTGAAGGCCAAAATTTGTGATGCCATTGGTGAGATACGACTTTAAAACGTGCACAAAAATTGGTCCCATCGAATTAGGTATTGTGAAATCACCCTCGGCAACCGTAAAGCACTAACTAAAATTACTCTGATGTCGACAGAAAGATGCTCCCAGTACTATTGATTAAGTCTTACATTAGCGGGTCATTCAGAAAGCTTTGCTCAATCATCATGCTTAGCTCAATAATTATGCTCTTTCTACTTTGCGGACACTGTCGTCTCTATGCTAGAGATTCTGAGTGCAGAGTGTTTGTGTTATATGCCTTATATTGTGGCCCCATATTAGTGCGTAGAGTGGTTGACCATGACAAAATATCGATTTATCAATGATTGTTTGCCAGGACTATTCTTCAATTGCCTTCATCCATATATTTCATGCAAATCTGTGTACAAAGCTTAAATTAATTATATTTACTTTGTGAAATGACTCATATCATGTTCAAGTTCTTACAGTACGTATGCAGTAGAGTGTGTAGCAGGAAACGCAAAAACATAAAAAGTTCCTGTTGCTGTTCTGTTTCAGTTGCTGTTGCTGTTACTATTGTTTTTGGACAGGCAAACACGTATACATGGAAACATACCAATAAAGAAACAAACAAACAGACAGACAAACAAAAATAAACTGAGTTGCCAACAGACACTATTAGACAGACAAAATAAACGAATACACAATCCTCTGTTACTGCTTCATACGCATACAATGCATATCACACTAATGGGGAAGAGAGAGAGAGAGAGAGAGAGAAAGGGGGGAGAGAGGAATTAATTCATGCATAGGACAGCACAAATAACAATTGCTCTTCAGCATAGACAAACGTGCTTTTTAAGCGTTCTAAGCTCATCAACAACATCATACTCATCATCGTAGTCATCGTCATCATAGTCATCATTGCCATCAACAACAGTAGCAAGCAACAGCCAGCAAATGTAGTCGTCATTGTCATCAATGAATGCGAGTAGCAACAAAAAAAAAAAAGGAAAAAAAAAGTATGAATGAATACTGCACTCGTATGTGGGGGGTAATAACAACACAACGACACATCATCACACACTACAGCCTCAAGTAGCTGTCCACAGACTTAGACATACATTCACTTGAGAAGAGAATTTTCTTAAAACAATTCAAGTTTTTCATTGTTTTTGTTGTTGTAATGATTCTTTGGAAGAGCTCATCTCATATTCTATGGCCATTCAGTAATCATTCAGTCACTGTTCCATTCATAGGACTCTTCCGGCCATCGAATGTATTGTAGTTAGGCTAGCTTGTCTTAGTATTGTTGCTGCTGCTTTTTACTGCTGTTGTTATTGTTGTAACAATTACCAATTACACAACCACACACACACATACACACATACACATACACTTTGTCTGCTACTGCTTTACAAGACTCCCTTATTATTGTTATCCTACCCTCACCACACTACCCATGCTATTGTGTTAACTGTCTTGTCTTATTCTGTTGCTGCCATTGCTTTGGTTAAAGCTTGTGTTTGTGTTTTCGGCTACGAGTGGTCTAATGTAACACCTACGCAGACATGCATGAATAACTGACGAGATTTTTACCACTCGACCACCAACATCCGCTTTCATCCAAGCTACATCCACTTGTTAGTGTGTGAAGATGGTACTTTTGTTGTGTTTTCTAGTGAACTTCTGTTCATTGAGGGTTGCATTATAGGCTTCCTTTGAGATTCTAAGATTTTTTCATTGACTTGTTGGATTTTGGCAAGTGAAAAAACAAAAAAAAAAAACAAAAATATTTGAATGTGAATTGTTCATGTTGTTGGAATATTTCTTAGGAATTTAAATATTTTTTTTCGTCTTTTGTATTTCCATTGGAGGCCTATTTATTAATGTTTTCTTCATTACTAAACTAGTACAGAGGTTAGTACAGAGAGCCACACAGCAAAAGAAAAAAACCTTGTTGCCTATGAAAGTACCAACAATTTTTAAGGACAATACCGGTGTTCGGTGTCTCTGCTGATGTTTCTTTCCTAATTTTCTTGGAAGTAAATATTTCATGTTATTCTTATTGAATTTATTGAAAATTTATTGAAGGTGGAAAATTGTTGAAAAAACTTGTGTTGTTAGAAAACAAATTTAAGGAAAAGCTTGGGCAACTAGGGTTTAAAGGCCACTCCGAATGACAGAAAAGAAACTTTTCATTGCAATTTTGCTAAAATAAATAAATGCAGATGCAGAACAAATATTTTTCATATTTCTCTTTCTTCGATGTCAGAATTTGCAACACGTTTTATATCTAATAATTTCTTTTCTTATTTGAAAGTACAATCCTTTCGGTTAATAATGGAAAATAATTTCATTCAAATGGCTGCCTCGGCTGGCCATGCAGTAGGCTACACGATTGGTCCAATTTTTAAGCATATTATCGATTGTGTTTCACCAATGGCTTCACGAATATTGTCCCTTAAAGCGTCTCTGTCTTGTCTCTGTCTTCTCGGCGTAACACTTATCTTTGTCGGTACCTGACAAATAATAGTCCAACGTTGTCAAATCGCAGCCCTGAGGTGGCCAAACGACATCAGCTCAGTGGCTGATAATGCGGTCTTCAAAAACAGTGTACAAAACATAGAGTGTAGCTTTGGCTGAGTGGCACGTAACGCCGTGTTGTTGAAATCAAATGCTGCCAATATCCTTCTCTTCAGTTTTTGTGACCAAAAAATTCGTTCACCATGGCCCGATAACGATTGCCATTGACTGTAACGGCCACTCCTTGGTCTGAACCAAAATCCGTACCAAACAGTGACTCGTTTTGGGTGCGTCAGTTTTTCAATTAATGCGTGTGGATTTTCTGTTCCACAAATACTACAAATTTGCTTGTTTACATAACCGCCTAGATCTAAATGAACTTCATCTGAAAATATGATTTTTATTGCCAAAATCGGCATCTTCTGTAAGTCAATCGCATGCCCACTTAGCGAAGCGAAAACGCATTGGAAGGTCAATTGTCTTAGCGTATACACAACCATATTCGTTTAGCGGAAGGATAAAACAAATTATCTGTCAAATCAGACATGAGCTAAGTGTTACCTTTCACGAAATAAGCACTAGGTGGAAAAAAAAACGTTAGATGGCGGACCCGATATCAAATCCCATTTTTCGGCGGGTTAGGTTAGGTCGTAGTGGTAGCTCTGATATCGCAAAGCTCACTTGAGCACGCATGGCGGCCCGTTGTGATGCCACGGGTGTAACGCAATCCCTGTACTAACCAAGTTCCGCCAAATCAGGGAAAGGAAGAAGTTGATCAGCGCAAGGGCTGCGTTCCTCTTAACAGAGTTTTGGTAAAATTGCAATGAAAAATTACTCAAAATAGTTTGTCGTTCGGAGTGGATTTTAAACCCTAGTTTCCCGAGTCGTTCGACAAGACAATTGTTTTATTTTCAACAAATTTAAATTTTCAATATTTTCAATAAATTCGTTAAGAATAACACGAAATATTTACTCCCGAGCAAATTAGGAAAGAAAGCAACAGCAGAGGAAGCAACAGAGACACCGGATTCTGGTTACTTTGGTATTTTTGTAGAAAACAATTTTTTTTGTTTTGTTAAAACAAGTTTTTTTTTCAGAAATAAAAAGTTAATAAAAAAAACTTACTGGCAACGCTGTTCTAATGGGTATATATTTTCAATTGTTATTGGTTTTATGTCCTTCGTTAGAATGAAAAGTAATTGGATTTGTTGATGGTTTTTGGATGGCTTTGTTAACTTAAAAGACCATGAATGCTTTTTTGTCCTGTTTTCATGTTTTTATTTTCTTTTTTTCTTTCTCTCTCTCTTTCTTTCTCTATGTTTGTTACCTTTCTCCTATATGTACGTAGATATTAGAATATATCGAGATTTACTAGAGTAAATACACTCATCGACATATGAAAACAAATGAAATGAAATTTGTAAGAGTGTGTGCATGTTTGCATGAATACAAATACATAAATTGGTAACCATTCAATAAATATTTAGAAAAAAAAAACACTCTGAAAGAGAGAGAAAGAGAGGGAGAGAGAGAGTAAAAGTTTATTATAAACGGTCTTTATATTCTTCTTACATATGGTTACGTATTTGATTTGCATTTACATCTACAGTTGTGTGCAAAAAAATATTAGTTTGCCAATCGATTTCAATCCCTCAATGTGTTTGCATGTATTTCTACTCGTCTGCATCTTATTCACATAGTTTCACATTGAATGTCCGATGGAATTAGTGTTCCGCTTACAGATAGTCAAGTATAATGGATCCTGCTTCGTTTTATTACAATGTCCTTGGTTTACTATCACGGCCGACAAGAATGTGCTACAATTATGCCTGAGGCATCGACTAGATCCACGTTTCACTGTCATATGAAAAGAACTTTTACCCATACTTACTCAGCCTAGCGATATTGTCTACGAATAAATTCTGTCAACAAAATGCCTTAGCATGGTCAATAATGGTTTGTATGGAGCATTATCGCAACTACTCAGCTTTCCTTAGTCATTTTCTCTTAATCAAGGAACCATTTAAGTGATTTAGACATCTGATATCCGTTACACAAATCATCTATGAATTAGAAAAAGATGCGCCTTTTCCTCTTCTGATATAACGGTGGGTATGTGCCCAAAAGATTAAGAAAAGTTTTCTCTTCCTCATCCCTGTGCAGATTCTGCAGAAGTCATTTGTCCGAAGACCCCATAATATAATGCCCAGCAATAATTGCAAAAATTATACTAAACGTTGTCCTTTGGGGTTTAAACAGCTTTTTCGCGGGTGTTTTATCCAACTTTCTCCAGATTTGCTGATGTATATACACATACATAATTGGTCATTACAACCCTTCAGAACCCTTGATGTATCAGCAGTCGTGAATCGAATTTTGACAACAATGATATGGTCAGCGTTGGTTTGTTAGGAATTGATTCTGATGGCCAAACGGATCACATCAAACAGTGACTTTTTCGGGACAGATTGAACTGTCTTGAATCTCATGCAGATTGTTAGCGATCTTGATTCAAGAATTTTGTTTGTGCATTTACCCATTCGTCCAGAAACGGACATCAACGTTGAGTGTGATTATTCGAGAAAATTTGAAGTGATGATTTCCAATTTTTGCAATAAATTTGACGATGACATTTATATTTTGTAGTAAATCTGTATATGAGTTTTATTTTCTATAGTAAATCTATTGATGACCATAATTTTTTGTAGTAAATCTTTCAATAACTAGCATTTTCTAAAGAAAGTTTACTGAATGCTTGCATTTTCTACAATTAAGCTCTCGATGACACGCTTTTTCTATACGAAAGCTGTCGATTACTTGCATTACCTACAGTAAATCCATCGATAACTTGGATTTTCTACAATAAATTTATCGATTACTTGCATTTCCTATAGTAAATCCATCGATAACTTGGATTTTCTACAGTAAATCCATTGATGACTTGCATTTCCCACACAACAACTATGACTTGGATTTAAAATGAAATCTTTCGATAGCTTGCATTTCCTATGGTAAATCTATCGAAGGCTTGCATTTTTTAGGAAATCTATCGATGACTAGCATTTCGATTACTTGAATTTCCTGCAGTAAATCCATGATAACTTGGATTTTCTGTAGTAAATTCATATATGACTTGCATTTCCTACTGTAAAACTATCGACGACTTGCATTTTCTAGCAAATCTTTCGATAGCTTGCATTTTCTATACTAAATCTGTCAAATACTTGCATTTTCTACAGTAAAACTATCGATGACTTGGGTTTTCTATGAAATCTTTCGATAACTTGAATTTCCTATAGTAAATCTATCTATATAGTAAATATCTTTTCTAGGAAATCTATCGATGACTAGTATTTCGATTACTTGCATTTCCTACAATAAATCCATCGATAACTTGGATTTTCTACTGTAAATTTATATATGACGTGCATTTCCTACCGTAAAATTATCGATGACTTAGATTTTCTAGGAACTCTTTCGATAGCTTGCATTTTCTGTAGTAAATCTATCGAAGACTTGCATTTTCTAGGAAATCTATCGAGGACTAGCATTATATATAGTAAATCTGTCAAATATTTGCATTTTTTACAGAAAATTTATTGGGAAGGATCGTAGGTTTGTCTTCCATTATCAGTTTTTAGTTACTCAGCTTGTAATAAATAAATCATTGAAAAATATTGGCGAATGTAATTGCTGCTACAATGTACACAACTGTAGATCCTTGTATGTATGTATGTGTTACACTTCCCTGTACCCATTTGTTTGAGATTCATAGTAAAACAGACGATGTTTTTTATTGGGATTTTCTATAAAAAAACAATAACCAAACGGAGAAAAAGAGTTGGAAAAATGAAATAAAAAAATGAAATGAATATCGAAAATAAATTTGGTTTAATCTTTCAATTGTAAAATGTTATTTATTTTTCACTTGATAACAATTATTTTTCTGGTACTGTTAACAATTGCAGAAAAACGAATTTTTCTCGTTTTCATTTTCGTTTCCATTTTATTCTGAAATATACCCGGATTAGTTGAACATGTGGCCAAATTATTTATAAAAAACCAAAAAAAAAATTTTAAAAATTGTAGAAATTCTAATACTACGTACTCTCGTTTGAATGGAAAGTGTAATGAAAGTTTAGTTTTTCTTTCTCTTTCAATATATTTATTGATTAAAAAAGAAAATATAATCCGTTGGCTTAAAATTGGATTTCGTCGATTTGTTTTTTTTTCTGTTCAGTTTTTAGAATTTATTTTTGGTACAGTAAACTGTAAATAATATCTGAAATAAATTAAATTAAAAAAAAGAAAAGAAATGACAATAAAAATATATATTAAACAAGGTGTACATGGAATGAGATTTGGGCACTTGTGTGTTTTAGTGAGTTTAAAAAAAAAAATAATATTTTAAAGAATTTATTACTTTCGAATCATTATCTCTAATCTAATCAAATAGAAAAACATATTTGAAGTGATTCCGACATTATTCCATCACAAGATTCTCGTATGCCACACTCAAAAAATGTTTCAATTTCGGTATAAATGCTTTTGTTAGATTAGGGAAAGGTGGTGGACTCCCCTTAAAAAAAGATGCCCCAATAAGGTCAGCATTAAGGCCTATTGTGGTCTTACAATCTATCAAACACAATACCCAGACATTCCTCAAAGGAAACCCTCCCGAATCCAAAATTATTCTTGCTATTGTAGCAATCTTTAAAATTCGTGATCTCGGTCAAGGATGTTAGAAAGCAAGAGCCTTCGTCTCTTTACAACTGGCACATGAGTTTAAAGAAGATCCCTTCTTCTTCTGGTCTACAGCACTAGCAAAAGTCGAGATCTTTCAGCGTGCCTACCAATAGGACTGTGGCCCGTAAGAAAGGCCATTGGATGACCAAAGGATTTACGGATAGAAATGAATAGGTGTTCCTCCTGTCTACACGTGTCCACCATTGTCTAGCAATATAATGCACGTACCCTGCCCTTGAAAGTGAACAATATTTAAATTAACTGAGGTAATTGGAATACCTAATGACTGCAACATGTCGGAGATTATCAGCACAGTACCAGCTGGCCCTGGCCAGCAGATCAGCAATGCAATTTCCAACGATATTTTTTTCTCTCGGCAACCTTATAAGAGTTACTTTTGAATGATCCAAAATATCTCCAAGAAATCCACGGCATTCATAGACAAGGACGGATATTGGAAATACGTTCGTTAAGGCTTTTCGTTAATGACCTGCCGCAGCATGGCTTTCTAAATAAATCAAGAAAATTTAAGAGCAGATCCCGCCACTATCAAAATTGCAGAGGCCTAGCAGCCAATAAGAAAATTTTATATCAGAAATATAAAAATACCACAGCCCACCCTTGCCACTTTTATCTTTGTGGCATCAAAGGTTCCATCAAGAAACTCTGTATCTTCAGTCCAGAAGTCTCTAGTTGGAATACTAAAATCGAATGTGCTATTCGGAAAGTTATAAGGAATCATATAATCGTCCCTAATGTGAAGTCGCCGTGGTCTAGTAGGTAGTGTGTTGGCTTATTAGACGAAACGCCCGGGTTCGTATCCCAGGTCAGACATCAAAACGAAAAATATATTTCTTCGGTGACTTCCTGTCAGCAGATTTCTGGCAAAGACTCTGAGAGTAAAAATTGCCACGAAAAGCTTCTCAAAAATCTGTCGTTTGGAATCGACTTTAAACTGTAGGTCCCACCATTCATGTATAAAATTAACGCACACAACATAAGTGCTGTGAGAAGCTAGGTCGTACTCCTGACTGAAGGGTTGTAATGGCCAGTTATGTATGTAATGTGCATTTAGCTTCCCAGAATAACAGCATGTGTATAATCCTGGTTGGGCCAGGAATTGAATGCATTGAGTCTTACTGCTACCAGTTCAGTTCTCTGCCTTAGTAGAAGATTAGAAAGAATCCACTTTAGTATAAAAAAATAATGCATTAGTTGTGGTGGCACAGAGAGCATTGGATATCAGAACAGGTGACTGACTGTATGATCAAGGTTTTTCATAGAAACAGATGCTGTCGCTGATCGATTTGTATAATACTATGGAACGCCATGTATGATAGTGTACTAAGGCTTAGGCTTCCTATGAGCTCTCGTGATAAGCGGTAAACATCTTGATGAATTGGAACGAACGTGCAGTGCACCAGTTGGCAAAGTTGGAAGCTGGATCGCAAGTGTAGATCTAAAACTTGCTGACCATAAATCGAATGTTGTATTAATAAGCAGCAGAAAGAAAATGCAATTCAATACAATAACTGTCGGGGAACAAAGGATAACGTGGAAGCAGTCAATCAAATAATAGATAATAGACTCACATTCAAGGGGCATCTGGCGTATATTAGTAGGAAGTGTGCGGCCACAACAGGTGCACTTGCTCGCGAATAATGCCTAACCTGGGAGTTCCGAGGCAGGAGAAGAGGCAATTGCTATTGGGAGTGGTTAGGTCGATTGCTCTATGCAGTCCCTATATGGGCTAGGCCAGGGGGAAGAAGGCATATATAATAAGAGTTGATAGGGCCTACAGGAGATCTACCGAGATCCGAGATCTTTACCTTCCCCGAAGTAATACTTCATTGTGGTCACGGCGTGGGGGGCCACTTGATGGAAGTGTGAAGAACTAGGTTGGGTTTAGTACATATGGGTTCAGCAAGCCGAGTTCAAGTCTTGCGGCGAATCGTGCGTTGAAGATTCCCAACCTTTAAGTCGTAAAGCTATAAAAAAAGCATATATATGTACATACAGACTACATATATTGTGTGGGACCGACAGTTTATAGTCAACCCCAAACGACAGATTTTAGAGAAACTTTTCTTGGCAATTTTATTTACTCACAGCGTTCTTGTTTAGAGGAAGTCGCCAGAGAAATATTTTTTTAAAATTTCGTTTTGTTGGAAATGTCTGACCTGGGATTTGAACCGCGGCCTTATATCTAATAAGCCAGGTGATTACCTCACACACAGGAACACTATTTTATTTAAAGTTACAAATATGAAGCGTTTAATAAAAGGCCTAATATAAGAACATTCTTCTTAACAGTCAAATCTTAATACAGTTGAGATTTGTAATAAAGACAGCTAGAGAATGACTGGAAATATTCAATAGCTCTTTGTGGAGTTGATAACTTAATTACTTAAGTGATCTAAAATACCACAAAGAACTTTTTGGGACAAGGACGCTGTAGGCAAAACACTAAGCTACAATGATTCAACTCGCATATGAGAAATACGACCATGCATTTAAAGTTTAGAAGGGTTTGATATGAGTAGGACGACGTTTCTCTCTCTAGGTCTCTAATTTGCAGACCCATTTGAATCGAACAGGCGTATGTCGTATGGAAATGTTATCTAGCCTGCAGCTCAGTTTCTCAATGCATATGATTTCGATTCACTTTTTAACCTATTGTAGACTCCTCTGTTATAGGCATTTCGTAGTTTTATTTCGAAGATAAAATATTTGTTCGTCTGCAGAAGTGTATAAGAATGTTTAGCTTCAAATGAAGAGGAGTTTAAGTCTGTGAATTCATTACTCCATTAGCAATGCTTTTATTGCAATAAAAATACCACTTAAAAATATAACAATTATTTCAAATATATTTTAATAGATATACTACCTCCCGCCTCCTCCTTTCCCGGTCGGTATACTTAAGCAACTGGTAATAATTCAAGAGATTTAATCTCCTGCTCTAGTCTTAAATGGTTGTTGTATGTATTTGGTACACTCTGGTATTTACTTATGGCATCAACATCAACAAAATAAATCAAAACCAACCAAAAAGCTTTCAGTCACTCATACCCACATGCCTTCAATCATTCATTTATTTTCAAAACAAAAACAACAACAACAACCACAGTCTAAATGAAATCCTTATACGAAATAGAAAAATATTTTCATTTTTCATCATCATTTGCCGTTCGTTGTGTTGTGTTGTGTTATTTTTAAATGTTGTTTGTTTTTCTTTTATGTTTGTGCAGCATCAGCATCAGCATCAGCAGTGGCAATAGCAAGTGGTATACGCAAGCAAATTGAAGATAAATATTCATACTTTTCACATGTGAATTAATCGTTATGCATTAAAAGCAATAGCAACATCAACTATAACAACAGCAACAACAAATAACATTTATTCTAATGGGTGATTTTTTAAGAGCAATAGGAATTACAACAAACATTCGTAAGTCTTTTTCTGGATTCCACTTGGAATTGTTGAATTGCAGTTAGGCACTCTATTAACTCGGCTTGTTAATAGTTTAGACTCAGAATAAGAGATGAGCACATAATCAGCTGCAAGTTGTAAAGGGTGATCTTTTAAGAGCTATTGGAAAATTCTTCAAAAAAATCTTTATTTGAATCGATAGTACGGCCGATATAATTTAATGTTGGAAGATTTTTTCATGCAAATGTTGTCCGCTAAAATGGTCCATTCGCTTAGTCCAATTTTGGTATACTCTTTCCAACATTTCGGCCGGTATCTCACGAATAAATGCTTCAACGTTGTCTTCCAATGTGTCAATTGAACCGGCTTGTCTATATAGACATGAACTTAACATATCCCCACAAAAAAATAGTCTAAAGGCGTTAAATCGCACGATCTAGACGGCCATTTGAACGTTCCCGAACGTGAAATAAAATGTTCACCGAACTCGCCTCTCAATAAGTCCACTGTTACGCGTGCTGTGTAGCATGTGGCACCGTCTTGTTGAAATCACATGTCATGCAAGTCAAGCTCTTGCATTTTGGGCAAAAACAAGTTGGATATCATCTTACGGTTAGGTTAGGTAAGGATAGGTCGGAGTGGTAGCTCTGATATAACAAAGCTCACTCGAGCACACAGCGTCCCGTTGTGACGCCACGGGTTAACGCTGTCCCTTTACTAACCAAGTTCCACCAAAATCAGAGAAAAGGAAGAAGTTGGTCAATGCAAGGGCTGCACATCTCACGGTAGCGCTCACCATTCACAGTTACGTTACGATTTACAGAATCTTTGAAGAAGCATTGTCAAATAATGCCACCAGCCCCTAAACCACAACAAACTGTCACTTTTTCTGGATGCGTTGGTAGCTTTTGCAATGCTTCTGGCTGATTTTCTCTCCAGAATTATCAATTCTGCTTATTTACGTATCCCTTGAGCCAAAAATGTGGTTTGTCGCTGAACACAAATTTTCGATAAAGAAGTGAATCTTCGACCTACTTTCCAAGAACCTATTCACCAAACATTCTACGTTGCGGTAAGTCGTTCGGCTTCAATTCTTGTAGCAGCTGTATTTCGAAAGACTTTCACACCTAAATCCTTTTGCAAAATTTTCCACGTTGTTGAATAACAGAGAGAGGCCCAATGTGCTGCGAACGGCGATGAATCGATAATTTTTGGTTCATCATTAACACCGGCCGATACAGCTGCGATATTTTCTTCAGTTTGTAGTCTACGTAAGCGTGTTGATGGTTTAATGTCCAACAATGTAAATTTGGTGCGAAATTTAGTTACAATAGCCCGAATAGCCGCTTCAGTGCGCGATGAACTTTCTTAACAGAGAACGCATTTTGATAATAAAATTCAATGATTTGCAAGCATTGTTCATTTGCAAGACGATTCGTGGTTAAATTATAGACCAAACTGAAGATTTTTGACAGTGAAACAAAACACGAAACGTGCGTGAGCTGTTTAAACCAGTGTTGTCAAAAAATTAATAGCTAAAAACTTACCCGTTGTAGTCTTTATTAAAGGATATTGTTGTCGTTGTTGATGTCTTCTAACATTTTTTGAAAAATCATAAAATGTTGGACGGATAATGTTCTGCTACTACGGTTATCAATAAGTGAGAGGGTATTTCATAAACAACGAAAATTATAAAATTTAGCTGAATATTGTGGATTTCAGACCGATTACTTCATCTCCTACTTTTAAAATGATTAATAGGGTTGTTATAAAGTCGCCATAGTCTAGTAGGTAGTGTGTTGGCTTATTAGACAAAAGGCCTGGGTTCGTATCCCAGGTCAGACATCAAAACGAAAAATAATTCTTCGGCGACTTCCTCTCAGCAGATTTCTGGCAAAGACTCTGAGAGTAAAAATTGCCATGAAAAGTTTCTCAAAAAATCTGTCGTTCGGAGTCGACTTTAAACTGTAGCTCCCGCTTCTCTTGTATTAAATTAACACACACAACATAAGTTGTGTGAGAAACTAGGTCAATAATCCTGACTGAAGGGTTGTAATGACCAATTATGTATGTAAATAAAATTGCCATGAAAAGTTTCTCAAAAAATCTGTCGTTCGGAGTCGACTTTAAACTGTAGCTCCCGCTTCTCTTGTATTAAATTAACACACACAACATAAGTTGTGTGAGAAACTAGGTCAATAATCCTGACTGATGGGTTCTAATGACCAATTGTGTATGTAACCACTAGAAAATTGTTTTTTTGATTGTCACTCTTAAGGAAAATTTTTGACAATTGATTTGGAAAAAAGCATGAGTTTAGGATCCTAAGAGAGAGCAGATAGTAAGACAAAAGCGAGGTGTGAAATATTTGGAACCTAAAGGCAATCTAAGTAGTCTCACGATTAACAGATGTATCTAATTCAACTTGACCAGGAAGTACAAAGGAAGCTACTTAGCTAATCATCATTTAAATGGCATCAGATAGCACTAGATTATGCAGAAATTTAAGGCAATAAGCGGAAAGATCGGCATGCGAAGAGTGGAGCTATGAGCAGTATTACTGCTGGAGATAAAACCTTTTTGTAGAGTTGGACGACTAGTTAACTCGGGTATATTCTTCTCATAGATACAGAGAGAGCGAAATAATTCTTACACTTTCTTTAGAAACCAAGGCATTTGAAAGCTGCTTGTGAGATTTCAAAAATATGATGATCTCAATGAACATTACATTAAAATCGCTTACGTAGAATATCGATAGGTTCTCACTCGACAATATTTCATTGATTAATGGAGCGAACACTTCAATAAATAACTGCGGGGCTTTTGCTCCTTATGCAGTCGATATACGAATATTCCGAATATTGTTCTCATTTGCAAAAGACTTTATAACTGTGGAACAAAAAAATAATGGATGTGGTGCAGTTTCAGATTCCTTAAAATCATCTATTCTTCTTTCGATTACAGTGAAACCACCCCTACATGTGTGTCAGTGTGCGTGGGGTGAAGCACTCATGAGAGTAAAAATAATTGTATTTTTATGACAGTAAATGTATGGCAACAAGAAAGAAATAATAGCGAGAGAGAGAGAGAGATAAAGAGAACAAAAAAATGTGACGCCTTAGAGGCGTCATTGCGAATTTCAATTCTTTTTCTTCCTTTATTTTTTTACTTTCAGTATCAGTCAGAGACAAATGTTTTCTGCTACATTTGTAACTAAAGTTGTAACAGCTAAATTTTGTTATTGTTGTTGTTGTTGTTGTTGCTGCTGTCATCAGTGTTTTTAAGATTGTTTCTGCTGTTGTTGCTATTCCTATTAACATTGCATGTTTGTTTTAAAAACACACACAAAAATCAATTCCGTTTTGCCATTTACATTTCGAAAGGAAGACTGGCAGAAGTGTGTGTAAATGCAAGTGTTAAATGTATTGGTGTGCGTGTAAAATATGGTTACTTGCTTTTGTTTGTTTGTTTGTTTGTTGTTGTACTTAACAAGACACCAATTAATCTATTTCAATATCATGCAAACAAAAAAAAACGTAACGAATTTTTCTACTCTTACAAACAAATACACACTCGTACACTTACACACTGACAAATATTGTTTCTAACAAACATACATCATATCCTAGCCTATATACACTGGCAAACAAAACTTTCCTTGTTGTTAACGAAGTCATAAGAAAAGCAAAAGGAATTTAACAAATGTAAGTAAAATTTTCTTATCCACTGTATGCATGCATGTAAATGTAAGTGTTTCTGTAGTAAAAATGAAGAGGAAAAATTTTTTTTTTGCAAGAAATAAAGGAAAAAATCTGAAAACGAAAAATCTAAAAAGAAATCCTTGTAAAACACCCCCCCCCCCTTCTTCAGTTCTATATGAATGTGCGTCACTAATTAAGCCTTGGCAAACAAGTAGTGGCAACAACACCAACAACAAACCCCTTCAAAATGGTTTTTAAAACAAACAGCAATTTTTCAATAGCAGCCACGTTAGCAGCAATAGCAACAACAATAACAACAACAACATCATCACACACATCAAACATAACTGACTGACTGGCAGTACATGCCATACACTTCTCTCTCTCTCTCTCTTCTTGAATGTATTCGTCTAATGGCTTGACAAGTATAGAAATGATTTCATGTTTGTTTTAATTCTTCTTCGACAGAGACTACCTTCTCTCCGACTACTTGCCATTCATTTTACGATTTTCTTGCCTTTACTACGTGTCTTTCGTTTCATAATCTTTGCGTTTCTTTTTATTTTTTCTTTCCTGCCTTTTTCTCTGTTCTGCATTTAACAATCAACAGATTGCTTTTCAGAATTTTCCTTTTTAAAGGCAATTTTTCTTATTTTTCTATTCCTTTGCCTCTTCCCTCTTAGATTTTCGTGTCTATGCTTAGGCTTTTTGAATTGTCTTTTGTAAACATTTTTGTTTTGTCTTTGAGAGCGTAAATCATTTGCTGTAATTGAAGCCGCGTTTCGTATTAAGCAAACAGGTCTTTAATTAGTCATCATCAAAATCATCATCATCATCATCAGTTGGTTGGAAGTGTTTTTGTTTTTTCATTTAAAAAATGTTTTTAAAAATGAAATTTCTTTCAAAGAATATTTTTTTTTTGTTTTTAATTTTTAAATGGAATTCGTTTAATTAATTGTGATTAGAAAAGAGGGTTTCTTCGAATTAAAGGAAATCAATTCTCAATTTTGAAATTTCTTTCTTTATTTAATTATGGCTGGATAGCACCCTCCTATAATTTTAAGAATTTTTTAAAACCATTTTCAGCACCACTGCATTTCGACCGTAAAAATTTTTGTCCACGATAATATGGACAAAATTAATTTGATAGTAACTTACAAACAAGGATTTTTAACATAACATGGTTTTTACATTACATTTTAAAGCGCTGTGGTCTAGTAGGCAGTGTGCTGCCTTATTACGCATGAGCCTACGGTTCAAATCCCTGGTCAGGCAGTTCCGATAAAACGAAATATAAAAAGAAAAATTTTTTTTCGGTGTCTTTCTCTTAGCAGTCTCTGACAAGACTTTAAGGGTAAATAAAAAATTAGTAATGAAAAGTTTCGCAAAAAAATCTGTCATTCGGAGTAGATTTTAAACTGTAGGTCACTCCAGTCATGCATAAAAACACGCACAAAGCATAAGTAGTGTGAGAAACTAGGTCGTAAGTCTGACTAAGAGACTGTAGTGACCAATTATGCATGCAAGTAGAGCTAGGATATCACCCAGCCATATGATTAAACAAAATACCTAAGCCAGTAAGGATAATAAAAACCTGCCCTTACAAACTCAATGAAAGCCGACATTGAAGGACCAGAGCTCTGGCTTCTGTACTTAGGATTATCACAGTCAAGTCTAAAGTAAAAATATTTCCTGCAATAAAACTAACCTCGATAGGATACACAGAATAACTGATTATTTAACAGTTTGGTCACCATCCGGTCACTGTACTATGCTTCTATCACATCAAATATTTTTCTAAAATATTGTTACGTTTTAACCTTTTAATTTAAAGTAAATTCTTTATTATCTGCGTTTTTATTTTGTGCCACTGTTCGAATTTATTCCACGTGTACAACGATAACTTTCAGAGTATGTGCTTGTTCGTAATATTTCTCTGCTTACAACCTATTTGTAAGCAAGAACACTTGTTAGTTATTCTTCTTCGCTTACAACCTTTTTATAAGCACAACACTAATAACTGTTTTCTTCACACGCAACTGGTCTGTACACTAGTCTGACTGAATTATAGCTCGATCTCGTGTCTTCACACACACTGATTTAATTCACACTGCAACCAACATGACTTCGTCACATACGATCATTTTATGCGTAATCAAGTCCTTTGTGTTGTTCTTGTTGTTTTTGTAGTGTTTGTTTATTATTTTAATAACACCATTTCCACTTTCGTAACAATACAATACTGGACTCTCCAAGAAATCAGAATCTGCCACAATACCAAATTATATGGGACTTTATTACAATGATCAGGTAGATGAGCTTGTATAGAAGGAAGTTTCAACGTTACTAATAGAGTCAGACACTTCCAATGGAGTGGGGATAGATATTTAGAAAGATTACACAAATTATTCTTTCGTTTTGAATACCCTTTTTAGCATCTCTTTTCACTCCACAGAAGTTTGTTGGCCATATAGCATTGGAGAGATTGTTCTTCTCGAAAGTGTTTTCCCACTGCAGTGAATTTAGCCATGACTTTTTATGGTATAGTGGGTGACATTATTTGAATTTCCCAGTAGATTAAGGTTGCTCTACGTAATCCTGACTGAAGAGTGGGTTGTAATGGCCTATTATGTACGTATGTAAGGTTGCTCTAATAATCTCATATTATTCTCGATTTATTCTACCAAACTTTGAGTCCTTGAATGACTGCCTAAATGTCATATAATGCTACTTTATCTCATACTTTATGCTTCCTGTCTAACTTGAATTGATTATTAGACTTCCGTTACGGTCTTTACTTCTGAGGCCTACAGTTTAAAGTTGAGAACAAAAGCTTCTAAAGGGAGGCTAATATGTATTGCAACCAACTTCAGGTTGTTATCATTTGTAAACCACTTTTCTGACAGCTGACCGATTTATTCCAGTAACAGTTCATTTTATTATTTACAAGCATTTTGATCTATTGCATTCAGAAAAAAGTTTTTCATGATGGAATTCAATGATGGATGGAAAACCACAGGTGGCTCTCGTTAGAGCCCTCCAGCGTTTAAATGTGAATAAATCTTTTGTTTCTCGTACCATAGTTCGTTACCGTGATACTGCAGTGTTGCATTGCGTCCAAAAAGTAGACGAAAAAAAAAACGGTAACAACACCAGAAATGATCCGCAAGTGAAGGCCAGATTTGATCGAAATCCCCGCCACAGTGGTAGAAAAATTGCTCGTAAGATGAACACATCGCGAGAACAGATGCAACACATATTGAAAAATGAGCGTGGACTAAAGCCATTGAAGTTCCAAAAAGTGCTAGAGCTCACGGATGGACATTGCAACATAACTCAGCACCACCGTAATCAGCACGCGTCAACCAAAAATGGCTTAAAAAGGAGATTCCTCGCTTCATTTCTACCGTACAATAGCCACCAAAATATCTGGATCTCAATCCGTTGTACTTTTGCGCCTGGGGCATTTTGGAGAGTAAGGTTCTCACTAAAAAATATCAAAGTGTTGATCATCTCAAGAAGGCGCTTCGCCAGGAATGGGCCAATATACCGTAGAGCCGCTTTTGTGCAGCCTGTGATGGCTTTGTTAGCCGTTAGAAGGCCGTAATTCGTATCAAAGGTAGCCAATTCGAACAAATCTTAATTGATTCTAAAATTGGATGTTATTTCCAACATTTTTTGCTTTTGAATAATAAAATTAAAAAAAAAAAAAATTAAAAAATTATAGCGCTTTACATTGTTGCATTATATATCAGTCACCCTGTAAAATTAAAAAGTTAACTGACTCTGTATAAGAGAAAAGTAAAATTAGGGTTGTAGACCACTCCTGTGCCATGTTAGGAATGCCTGGCATATATCCAATTATAGTTTTCATACCTCTGCTTCTTACTAGTACATGTAATGGGTTTTAATCTAACAGAACCTTCTTTATCGCTGTAGGATAGTCTATTTTTCCTGCGATTATACCAATTCGTGCCAGTCTGCCTATCTTATCCATCTTTAGAATGTTTTTAAATTCCTAGGGAAGGTCCCCATACGTCACAATTGAATCGCTTAAGCCCATGTCCAAATTTCATTTACCCTCTCCTTTGTCAAATGTCACAGTTTGTGTTCAACGATACACTTATAAAAACACAATGATTAACGATATTCTTTTTATTTTTAAAATTTCTATTTTCTCTATCCATATCACTACCATATACTCGTACGCGCAGACTTTTTTCTCTCCAGGCAAAGTCATAAAAACTATTTTTTATTGGAGGACAGACAGTTTTGTCCTTACTTCAGTTTTATTTACAATTTTTCAATCGAGTAACAGATTAAAATATTTTTTTTTGCTCTCCCCCAAATTGTTTTCAGTTTTTTTTTTATTAAATTTTGCACTCTCTGACAGGATTTTTTCAATCCCTTTCCTTATTGGCAGCATTGATGTTGTTGTTGTTGCTATTGATATTTCCTTTGGATTGCTTTAAACAGTCCCATGAGTGTTTTCATCATATACGCACACACACACACTCACACACATTTAAAATGTTTTTCTTACAAGTGATGTAACAAATTGATGTTTCAATTGTTGTTGCTGTTGCTGTTATTGTTTTTATAGCTTAACAGCAACAGTGCACTACAGCTCATTACAGCTCATCTCTCCCCTTTGTCGTCTCCTTTTCAATACAACAATTCAACGATTATCCCTGTTAAGGATTGGATTTTTTTGTTTCGATTTTCTAAAACTCCCGTCTCGAGTTTCCTTTACGTTTTGTGTGTGAGTGTTTGAAAATGCGTTGTTTTTTCAATTGTTGTTGTTGTTTTCGTTTATCTAACCATCCAGAGAGTCATTGGTATTTTGATTGTTTTAACAATTTTTAATATGTTTGTGTAGATTGTTGTTGTTGTTTTAAAATTTTTTATTTTTTCACTTAACTTTGCTGAATATTTTCATTTCCTTTCCTTCCTTATCAGGGTTGAATTTTTGCAAAAGTTCAGGGTTTATGTGTCATAAAATTATAATTACAAGCGAGATTTCTAATAAGATTTGCGATGAAACTGGAGGAAACAAATCGATTTCAATTGTTTTCGTAAGCAAAATAACGGAAATGGAAAATTATTCCTTAGGTTAGGAAATTTCCCATTTAAGCTAAAATATAAGGTCCTTGAACTGCCACAGTCCAGTCCAACTCAGACCTACTTATGCATGCATATAGTGAGCAATATCTGTGCTCTATTTTTAATTTCGGGGCGTATTTCTGAACTGTATAACATTCAATGCATTTTTAAAAGCTATTCTGTGGTGTAATGAAAAATGAAAACACTACAGAAATTCATTAAAGTGTGTCTCACAGGCATAAGCATGATATTTTGGTCCAACACTATCATTAACATAGGCCTTTGGAACGTAAACGATGGGTATCAAAGGCATGCAGGTGGATAGGTTGTAGGTAGATAGGATATACCATTACGCAGAATCCCAATCGAATTACAAGGATGTCGTAAGAATTCTTTTCTCAAATCTTAAGAATCCGTATCCAAACCAAGAACACCCGGAATTAAATCCTACTCCTATAACTAAACCAATGCGGCATTTCATGAGAAGACGTTAAATACAGACGAAAAGCATTATGAAGAGATATGATTGTTTCTATTCCAAGGCTTTTATATCACTGCTTTATTACTACTATAATGGTACTGGCGCCGTAGTCTAGTGTGTAGTGTGTTGGCTTATTAGACGTAAAGCCAGGGTTCGAGCCCTAGGCCAGACATCAAAACAAAATACAAAAAGTAGTATTTCTTCGGCGATTTCCTAGGCAAAAACTCTGAGAGTAAATAAAACTGCCATGAAAAGCTTTTAATAAAATCTGTCGTTCGGAATCGAAATCGTTTAAGCTGTAGGTCCCGTCACTTATGCACAAAATTAACACACACAACATAAGTGGTGTGAGAAACTAGGTCAATAGCCGTGACTGAAGAGTTGTAATGATCAATTGTGTATGAATGGTACTGACGAAATTAGAGAACCTAACTTCATGTCGCTTTATGCTTTTAACTTTTTGGTATTCATTCGTGAATATCGTGACCAAACAAATCGAACCGTACAGAACCAGTAAACTCTATGATTTTGGGAAACATATGGAAAAAGAAACGGAATAATAAGGGTGATTGCAACAATTTGACCACTACAGACTTTTTGAAGAGCGATAGCATTATGTGAAATTGGAATTCACTCCTTGTAATGCTGTATAGAGAAAATAGTGCTATCAGAAAAGGAATGTTACATCCCAGAGTGAAATGTTCGGAATCCACGAAAAACTCGCAAATATCTTAAAAGCCGAAGCCTACACAACGAAAAGATGCGCTCGATTCATTTTGGAAAGAAAGTACAAAGGGATCAATCACAACTGAATGATTCGAGTACTCATCTCGTGTAAGGTTAACTCAAGAATACCGGGTAAACTGCGACAGATGGGTGATTGATTTCAGACGATTCACAATAAAAAGTATATAGATTAGCTTGTAAGAATTGGACACATAGGCTCAGCAGTATGCTGTCGACTACGAAGAGCAATTTTTAAGGTTATACATGACAAAGATGGGGGGAAATGAAGACTTCAGCCAAATGTTTTTTAAAAAATCTAAACTTTTGTTTAGGAAGTGATTTAAGGACTAGTCGCCATAGTTCAGTTGGCTTATTAGACGTGAGACCACGTCAGTTACTTTCAACCCAGCAGAGCTATGGCAAAAGCTCTGCAGAACAAATCAAATTGCCAAGAAAAAGTTTCTCAAAAATCTGTCATTCGGAGTTGACTTTAAACTATGGTTTTCGCCACTAGTGAACAACATGAGCAACAAAGCTATATTATATGTTCCGAATAGATATCTCTTCTATCCTAATATATAGATTCTGTGATAAGAAAAACAAATGAACAGAACACATATTTGCAATTAAGGTGAAGAGCATCAGCATTAGAGGAGACATTAGGGCTATGCCTTTATTTATATTGAGAGTTGTACATGTTCTCTAGGATATCTACACTAAAAGTAGGAACCACATTAATGCCTTCCATGAGCTGAAGTCATTTATTAAGGGGAGAATCTAAGTAATAATTTTTATTCGATTTAAAAATGGGTAGGGATAAGTAGAATATTTTGACCCATTGTATTTGCATTTATTCTTTCGAATCCAACAGTTGTTTAAAAGCACGGGAAATGGTTTCCTTCTGCCGCTCTGCCACTGTGTAGAGTGACTGACTGATGGACTCTTAATTTTTTTTGTAAACTTTGTTTTTCAACACCAAAAAAAAAAAACGATAAAAAAACTAAATGAAAGGACATAAGCGCACATGTGTGATGAACAACAATTTTTCGTTTCTTATTGTTTTTACCCACAAAACCCTCAAGATATAAACCAAATGGAACAAGAGAAGAGTAAGAGAAAAGAAAAGCAAATTGAAAATAAATGACAAAAATAAATTGAAAATTTTTAGAATAAAACTAAAGTTACAAACACATCGAAAGCAACACTTGCTTATAGGCACACATACATACTTAAGAGTATTTGCCTCATTTTCACAGCTTTCCATTACTTCCGTTCACCAACTCGCTTTTTCACACTCCCTATTCTGATTGCCATAAAACAATTGATGGCAATGGCGTTTAAAATCTTTTAGAGGAAAATTTATAAACAGGCGTGACCAAAACAAAACATATTCAAATTGAAATAACAACGGAAAATAAATACAAACACACAAACACTAACAGGATCTTTATTTATATTAGTTGCCTTTAGGATTTTTTTTGTTTTTTTTTACGCCGAGGTGGGGCAAATGTACCGCACTCCGAAACTACGCTGGTATTACTTCGGAGTGGAGTCCTTTTGGCCCTTTGGCCACCTTCGTGCTCCCATCCGCTTCCGGATTGCGTATTTAAGGTTGAGGAGACTTTCTAAGTATCTCCACTATTCCTTTCGTCCAGGGTACCGCCTGGGACTTCGTTTGACACGTGGGCTAGTATCATGTATGCCGGCGTGCCTACATATTATACAGCCTCCAGATCTCTCTTCTTTAGTCTCAGAATGCGCTCCTCGTAATTCGCCACTGAGGCCCAATTCTCCCTGCTCACAATAATCACATCGACGTCAGTGCAGTGCCAGAGTGCACATTCGAATATAGTGTGTTCTGCATCATCAATTACCTTCCCTTCCTCGTAAAGGCAATGATGGGAGGTGGTCTTGCCTATTCTGTTTAGATATTTCCTAAAGTATCCGTGGCTCGATAACATCTGCGTAATGTAATAATTTACTTCTCCAAATTTCCGACCGATCCATTGCTTTATATTCGAAATAAGTCTCGCTGTCCACCTTCCTCTATCCTGATCGTTCCATTGTCGTTGCCATGCTGAAATAGTGTTTTCCCTGAAGTGACCGATTATATGATTTCCAGCCGATTTCGCCTTATAAATCTCCATCCGCTTTGCTGCCAGCAGATCCATAGGGATTGTACCTGCTATCACAAGTACGGCTTGTGTGCGCCCCACTGTACGATATGCCGACGCGATACGTAGCTGTTCTCTGTACCGATAAGAGTAAGTTTTCTAGCGTTACCTTTAGGATAACTTCTCAGGATTTGTTGGAGACTATTTTAAGGCTACTCCACATAGAGTAAATAGTTGAGAAGAGGACATTCAAAAATTGTTTTAAGACTATTTGAAGGGAGTTGCCTAGGACAGAAGGAGTGTGGTTTTTATCAGAATTTTTGTTTCACTATTTACATGTATCCCTGGGATATATAGTTTCAAAAAAATTCCGTTCGATGGTATATATTTCAGAACAGGATGCAGTGGCCTAATGCACGTAAGTTTATTACGTGCGATCTTTAATTTATGATGGCTGGCAGATGCTCTGAAATTTTCCCATAAGCTCTCTAATGAATTTATTTTATTTTTGGTTGCGGTCGAGTTTATCTAGAAACCGTTGGGTGTTAGGGCAGTTAAAGATTTAAAGGTTGCCAAAGGCTTAAAAGCTCTGTCAGTTCAAGGTAGACCTCTAAATACAGGGGCAGCCTCTCAGAGTAATTACGTGTTGCGTTTCGGGTTATATGTTGTATGAGGTAATTAATATGAAGTGATTGATGATTAGTGAAGAAGTCACCATGACCCATGCTTGATAGTATTACAACGAAAAGAGAGTCTATGTTGGCAATCTCTTAGGAACTAAATAAATTTTTTAATACGGCATTATAATTTATTGGCAGGATCTCTATCTCGTGCTTTGGCATATACTTACGCTAGGACTCTGTTCTATCAGTGTTTTCCTCCGTACCATTATAGCATTTGATCAGATTAGGCTGTTAAACGTTATATTTCCGTTAAACCTACCGAGTTGAGGGATATTCCTTGTTGTAGTTGGTTTCAGTATTCGTGGCTTGTACCGTCAAGTGATAGATTTTATGGTGTACGACAAAATCCAAAGTTAGGTTAGGTAGCATTGATATTAAAGTTCATTCAAACATATACAGCGGACCGTTCCGACGCCAAAGGTAAGCACAGTTCTCTACTGACCAAATTCTATCGAACTCATCGAAGAACTGCATGCCCTAAATCATATGTTTGTTAGCTAGTTTTCTTGTCTTTTTGATTTTACAACTTACAAATCTTGTGAATCAGATAACGCCAGAAGCTTGGGACTAAATACTCTCAAAACTCCCAATTATAATTATAAGAATGAGTTGATCGAAGTCGGCGTCATCGGAGGCAGTGTGTTGGCTTATTAGAAATGAGGCTACTACCCCTCAGTGGATTTCTAGCAAAAACTCTGAGTGTAATTGAATTTGTCGTGAAAAATTTCTCAAAAATCGACTTTAAACTGTAAATACCGATAATCTTGAATGAAATTAATATACACACGACATATGTGGTGTGAGGAGCTTGGTTGTACTTCTGACTAAAGGCTTGTATTAATCAATTATGTACGTAGGTATTTATGTTTGTTGACAAAAATACTTTATCCTTGAGAGTGAAATGTTTGAAACGCACATTTCCATTAAAACAATACGAATACCAATACAAATACGCAACAAATAAGAAAAATAATCTCGAAAATGCGAACTGAAATCAACCAGTTGTTCCATTAAACTTTCTCTAATACAAAGACTACCAGCATTGAACTCTCTTCTCAAGCCTTTAACTCTTCAATAAACAACACAATACAAATGAACTTTTTGTACTCATATGTGTAAGCACATACACATATATGGACATGATTTTATATACGATATTTAAAAATGTGTGTGTTGTGTTTATATGTGTCTATATGGGTGTAGAGTAGAGTAGGAGTGTTTGAATGGGTTACACAATAAATACTCGCATGAAAACAAAAAAACAGTAATTCTAAATAGAAACAAGAACATCACAATAACAAAATGTAATGTCTGCTCTAAATATACATATAAAGGGTCCGCCAAATAACTCTTTTTTTTTTGAAAATGATTTAAAAAAAACTACTGAATATTTTCTCAAATTTCCTTCTGGTTAATAATGGAAAATAATTTCATTCAAATGGCTGTCTCGGCTGGCCATGCGGTAGCCTACATGGTCGGTCCAATTTTTAAGCACATTGTCGATTATGTGCAGCTGTACTTCGCTAATGGCTTCACGAATATTGTCCTTTAAAGCGCCAATTATCTCTGGCTTGTTGGCGTAACACTTACCTATGACGGCACCCCACAAATAATAGTCTAACGGAGTCAAATTGCAGCACCCAGGAGGTCAAACGATATCAGCTCTGCGACTGATAATACGATCTTTAAAACCGGGGTCAAAACATCGACTGTAGCATCGGCTGTGTAGCATGCAGCGCCGTCCTGTTGAAACCAAATATTGTTAATATCCTCCTCTTCAATTTTTGTGAATAAAAATTCGTTCAACAAGGCCCGATAACGATCGCCATTGACTGTAACAGCCACTTCCTTGCTTATTTTCGAAGAAAAATGGCCTACTTGTGCCTCTGGACCTAAATCCGCACCAAACAGCGACTCGTTTTGGGTTCGTCGGCTTTTCAATGTATGCGTGCGGGTTTTCTGTGAACCAAATGCAACAATTTTGCTTGTTTACATACCCGCCAAGATCAAAATGAGCTTCATTTGAAAAGATGGAATTTTTGCCAAAATCGGCATCTTCTTTAAGTCAATCGCAGGCCCACTTAGCGAAGCGAAAACGCGTATGAACAACAATATTCGTTCAACGGAAGAATAAAACTGATTATCTGTCAAATCAGACATGAGCTAAGTGTTACCATTCACGAAATAAGCACTAGTTGAAAAAAAACTCGTTAGATGGCGGACCCGATATATGTGCGTTTGTATGTGCGTTTGTTAAAAATGGGTGTTTTGTTAGAGAAATAGAAACGAAATAAAAAACAAAAACAAAAAAACGAAACAAAAATATAAATTTTGTAATGAAAACGACAAGTACGAGTACATACATTTGTTATACCAGAAATCTGTTAAAACAACAACAAAAAAATGAAAAATAAAAATTGCTGCATAAACAAAAACACTCTCATGCTTTTGTTCTCTTTTTTTAGTGAAATTTTTTACTTGCACATGCATTAAATGGGGGGATAGAGCGTGAGTGTATGAGGGTATGCCATAGTTTTATTAAGAGTGCGTAATGTCAAGGCATATTATTGAATACAGTGGTTCAAGTTATACTTCAGATATAAAAAAAAACGCGAAATGAAAATACTATTTTCTTTCAGCGATTTTTTCTCAGCGGTTTTTTTGGCAAAAACTCGGAGAGTAAAAAATTATGTAAAATTTTCATGAAAAATTTCTTAAATCTGCTTAGGGAAACTGTAGGCTGTTGGATGATGAAGAATTACAAACAACATATTCCGCTAAAAATTACTGTGTTGTTGTACTGAATATAATCTTCTCCATAGGGTTAATGATACAGAGGATTACAATAAACATTTGTAAGTATTTTTCCTGGATTCCATCTGAAATTGTCGAGTTGCAGTTAGGCACTCTATTAACTCGGCTTGTTAGTAATTTAGGCTCAGAATAAGATGGGTGATTTTTAAAGAGCTATTGGAAAATTTTTCAAAAAAAAAAAAACAGATGAAATTCAGAAAATTACATGATTTTTTTTATTTGGATCGATAGTATGGTTCATATAATTTAATGTTTGGAGATTATTTCATGCAAATGTTGCCCGCGACTGCGCCTCAAATCGTCCATTCGCTTAGTCCAATTTTGGCACGTTCTTTCCAACATTTCGGTCGGTATCTCACGAATAAATGCTTCAATGTTGTCTTCCAATGCCTCAATTGAAGCGGGCTTGTCTGTATAGACATGAGCTTTAACATAGGCCAACAAAAAATAGTCTAAAGGCGTTAAATCGCACGATCTAGGCGATCAATTGACCGGTCCCGAACGTGAAATAAAATGTTCACCGAATTCGCCTCACAATAAGTCCATTGTTACGCGTGCTATGTGGCATGTGGGACCGTCTTGTTGAAACCGCATGTCATGCAAGTTAAGCTCTTGCAATTTGGACAAAAAAAAAGTTGGATATCATCTCACGGTAGCGCTCACCATTCACAATTACGTTACGATTCATACTGAATCGATAATTGATGGTTATCATTAACACTGGCCGATACAGCTGTATGTTGGTGGTTTAATGTCCAACAATGTAAATTTGGAGCGAAATTTAGTCACAATAGCCCGAATAGCCGCTTTAGTGGGTTGATTAAACTGACCATAAAATGGAAGATGCGCGCGATGAACTTTCTTAACAGAGCAGGCATTTTGTTAATAAAATTCAATGATTTACAAGCCTTGTTCGTTTGTAAGACAATTTATGATTAAATTATAGACCAAACTGAAGATGTTTGACAGTGAAACAAAACACGAAACGTGCGTTAGCTGTTTAAACAAGCGTTGCCAAAAAGATAATAGTTAAAAAATTACCCGTTACAGTCAGGATTACGACCTGGTTTCTCATATCGCTCATGTTGTGAGTGTTAAATTTACACATGAGGGCTGGAGCCACAGTTTAAAGTCGAATATGAACGACAAATATTTTGAGATACTTTTATTTACTATCAGAGTTTTTGGCAGAAATCTCCTGAAAGGAAGTTACAGAAGAAAATTTTTTTATGTTTCGTTTAGTTGACCTAAGGTTTGAACCGTTTCCTCACGTCTTATAAGCCAACAAACTACATACTAGACTACGGTAACCCCACCACTCCCTTGACATTATTTTCTCTTAAGAGAATACTGTGAATTCTTGTTAGAAAAAGGAAAAAAAAATGAACACAAAACAATAACAAAATTCCAACAAAATGTTACAAATACTCACATCACTTAAATTTGCACTTTCATACACTCACATGCTTATAATCACACTCGGTCTGAACACTTAACAAACAAACGAACACCCCACATGAAATACTCATTCGCTCCTATGTAACATACACAGGCTAGAAGCAATATTAACATCAATACAGTGGCAATGGCAGTAGCAAACACAATAACAAGGACAATAACTAAATACTCGTACAACAACAACAACAACAGCAACAGCAAAAGCAATAGCAACAAACAAATAACAAAACACCCCGTCTTATTGTTTAGTATCTCATTACGTCTTTAGTGAAATTACGTTGTTGAGAGGCAAAACGTAAGAGTAGTGAGAGTGGTGGCGAAAAAAAAGCAAAAACAATTGAAAGGGGGCAACCTACTCATACTTACCATATAAAATATTTTTTTAACTTACACACACATCCACGGGAGTATGCACATACACTTACGTACACATATGAAGCACACAATTACAATTTATATGACACACACAATGGGTGTTTGCTGTAAGTGCGTGAACAAAATTGTTGAATAAATTGCATTTTTGTCAACGTTTTTTCTTCTTTTCCTTTTTTTTACGTTTTTCTCTTGAAAGGAAAACAAATACCAACAACACGAATACAAAAAAGAAAAAAACTGAAGCTGTAATGAAATGAGAAAAGAAAAATTTGCCCAAAAATATTTAATTTTTCTCAGCAAAAATTTAATATCAAGAGAAATACTTTAATTGTGTTGAGTTTTAATGGGAATTTGAAATAAAACAAAACATAGATATTAAATAGGAGAATTTTACAGCAAGTGTAGTGCCAGAGAGGAATCGTGGACATATGTTTGTGGACGTTAGATAACTTGAACACAATTAGGAATTTTATAGTGAAAAATTAAATTGTAAGATAGCATTGCATTGTCAAAACTGCCATTGGACATTGCAATCCTTCAGCCAGGATTACGACCTTGCTTCCCACGCCAGTTTAAAGTCGACTCCGATTTTACGTTTAGAAAAACGCCTCAAACTAAACAGGAAAACATACATCATTGATCGTTAGAACCCATCAGTCAGGATTATTGACCTAGTTTCTCACACCACTTATGTTGTGTGTGTTAATTTTATACATAAGTGGCGGGACCTACAGCTTAACGTCGACTTAGAACGACAGATTTTTTTTGAGAAACTTTTCATGGCAATTTTATCTACTCTTAGAGTTTTTGCCAGAAATCTGCTGTGAGGAAATCATCGAAAAAGTACTTTTTGGATTTTGTTCTGATGTCTGGCCTGGACTCGAACCCTGGCTTTTACGTCTAATAAGCCAATACACTGCCTACTAGACCACGGCGACATTCGACTAAACAGGAATACGATTTAAAATAATGAATCAGGAGAAGGCTAACAGTAAAGAGGGGGAACAAAATGAAGAGGCGAGAGAGAGAGAAACAGAGTCATCATACATGCTAGCAGAGTTTACTTCACCATTGAAGAATGTACAGTTAAGAATCTTGATTATTCAACTGAGCATTTAAAGTCAGATATACAAAATAACTTCAATGGACTCTGTTTTGCTCACATTATCAAAGGTGCTCCAGAAAAAAGTATTGCTTCGCTCTAAGATAACAACAGTCTTTGCCCTGAAAGCAGGATTCTCAACCAAAAATCAATTAAAATTTTAATGAATTTTCTGACCGATTTTAAGATGTATTCCATTCAGGAATGGTTTAATTGAGGTCTACAGATTTAGCAGTCTCTCCTGCTCTACCACATCACACAGCCCTGCATGGGTTTTGCAAATAAGATGGCTCCAGGTGTTTCCGAAGGCATTTTGCCCGCCAGTCACGTATCTGGGATCCGTCATTTCGACATTTTTAAATCTGAATGAAGATCTGTAATCATAGACCCCAAAAGCCTCTAAGTAACAATTTTCAAGTAAATCTGATTAATTTTTAAGGACCTTCGTAATGTGTTTCTTTTTTCTTGCACGCATTGATATAAATCCACCCCCTAATTTAAGGGCGCATGCAAACAACTTGGCTTTGGGCTCACTTTAAAGAGCAAAGATTAATTGTTAATTTCAGATAATAGCGGTGGTTCTAACACGTCAGTCTTTAGCTCTATAATTCTTCAAAAATGGCCAAAAACGCTAGATTTAGGGGTTTCAGACACCGTGATGGAATACACCTGGAGCCATTTTATTTGCACAAAAAAAAATCCACATTTGCTGTGCTGTGTTATCAATTCCTTGCTTTTTGCAACTGATTTGAGCAGTACCACTACGTACGTGGGCATAAGTATTGTGAAGGTCATCATTCTGATTGAAACTTATCTGGAGCAAACAAATGGTCGTGTTAGCGTCTTAAAGGCAAATTGACTACTCATACAGCTAACCATCGTCTCCCCCATCTATAATAATTCCAGCACTAAGTTTGAATAGCCTGGAATGCTTTGTGTTATTCCAAAAATATACCTTCCGGTTACAGCCTTCGCCTTTGAATCTTTCTTAAACATTGCATGACCACAACATTAGACTTTGTCTGGCAAAACCGCTGTAAACAATTTGTAAAAATTACATGCCCTAGCAGTACGCCCAATCTGCCAGTCCTCCTTGAATTAATTTCAAAAAGTTCCATGTTGCCAGTTTTCCTGGCGTTAGCACTCTTAAAGTAAATTTTCCTATTTTTATTACGGAATTTTAAGGTTTCATATCACCCACAAAGTAATTTCATTGGGATTTATAACAGCAGGGTCAATCAATTGTTAGAAAATTGGATTAAAAAAGTTTAATTAAATCGGTTGACCATACACAATGCTCTAGGTGTGCTGATCAGACACTAAAGGAAGAATAGTACTAAAGGAGAATACGAATTTGGTCATTACAACCTCTCAGTACGGATTAACACCTTCTTCCACCACTGTATGTTAATTTTATACGTGAGCGGCGGGATCTGCAGTTGAAAATCAACTCGGAATGACAAATTGGTTGAGAAACTTTTTACGTCAGTTTTTAGTTACTCTCAGAGTTTTGTGAAAAATCTGCTGAGAAGTTGCCGAAACAAAATACTTTTTTTACGTCTGACCTAGGGTTTAAATCGTTTAATGAGCCGACACTATAACTACTAGACCGCGGTGATAGGTTAGATCGAAAAATAAAATTGTTGTGCAACACAATCGATTTTGATTTCTTGCATAAGAAGTTTCCAGAGGGAGTCTGTTAAATTCAATTGAATTAGCAATTCATCCAAGATTTTCACACCGTTAAAATTATTATTTCTTTTTTAGAGCACTTAAAATCTAACATTCGTTCGTCTCTTATCAAATTAATGTTCCAAAGGAAAGGTGCAATAAATTGGTGGAAAACTATCTCAAAAGGATCGACTGCTACATTCAATCTGAAGCGATCATTTAACCGAACAATGAAGTCATTACTGTGTGTGTGTTTGGTTTAACTTTCATTTTACTTTTGTAACCGAAACATGGGAATAACTTTTCCCATTTTTTTTTTCTGAGCCAATTCTTTTCATGGAAACTTTAGTGTACGTCAGATGAATCATATGCAATCATCGTACATCATGACCTTTGGTCTTCCTGAAATGAAAAACACACACACACACATACACTCAATTGTATTTGAAAGTAGTAGTTATGCGAAATGAAATGTGAAACAAGGCAAATGAAAAGCTTATACATACATTAACAAAATAACAACAACAACCGAAAGCATTAATAGCAACAGCACTAGCAACAACATGGAAAATAAAATAAAAAATCATAAACTACTACACATTTTTAAAAAAGTTCTCCCCTCATGTTTTTTTTTTGTAACTGGCATTCATTCATATGGAATATTTTTCCAGAACAACAGTAAAAAAAGCTAAAAAAAACTTATAAAACAAAAGCCAGAGCTGTCTTTATGGCACCCAACTGCAGCATGACTGTTATTGTTGAATTCACTAACAGGATTGTCGCCAGTATCCATAGTATTTGTTAGGAGAATGTTTGTAGCTCTTCAAGTAACCCACAAAGATGTAAATGAATGTCCTTAAAATAGTACCAAAATATCAGGATATTTGAAGCAATAAATAATTCCCCTGAGCATATGTTATTGTTTGATTACATACTGTTACGAAAATGTTTTGCTTTTACAACGTTTAACATTCAAATTAGTATAAACAAATGCTATAAACAATATACTTGTTTACAAATTAAATGCATAAAAAATTATAAACACGTATACAAAAATATACCAACAACCACCAGCATAAAAAATGGTAAACATGTAAACAAAAATACAACAACAAACACTACAAAAATAAATGTAAATAAAATGTAAATAAAATACACAATCAACAGTAATGAAACAACAATGTATACATTTATAGAGAGCTTAAGAAGGCGAAGCCTTCAAGAACATTCATCAGAGTGTTTACTCTGCCATGTAAAAGACAAGGCATAGTAGGCGACTGAGTGATGGAAATTTAATCAGTCTTGTGTGAAGACGAGGTGTGATTGAACAGAGTAATCGTAAAGATTTTGGATACAAAGATTAGGACAGTAATTGTTATTGTTTATGCAAAGGTTGTAAACAGAAGAATAACAAACAAAGGAATTGTTGTTGTGTACATAAAGTTGTTAACAGGGGCACATAGAATTGTGCGAATAACAAAGAATTTTAATTAAAACTAAGCATATTTTAAACTAGTTTAAAACGTAAAAATATAACATTTTATGCTATTCTTTAAGAGCTGTGTAGAGGTAAAAGATTTCTTAAGACTTAGAAGGACTTTAACATTCTCTTGATTTCATGGAAGTTAAAATGTCAATTTCTAGCCTGCAACTGTCAAAGCATGTTAGGAATCTTTAAAAAATATAAAAACCTAACATGAATAGGAAACAAAAATGTTGTTGGAAATACAACACAATACAACAGAAAAACTGCTCCCAAATGTCTTGTTACCAGACATAGTGGCTAAAATGGAACAATAATATGCAGAAGACGAAAAAATCAACCAGAAAATGTTGTAAAAGTTAAAACTTTACTGTAGAAAAAAAAAACAGAATTGTTGTTTTACAGTGTGTGCCACACAATAAATGACCCTTTTCCCTTTATTATGTTTTCTGTTGTTGAGTTACTCTATTTTTTTTCTTTTCTGAAGAGTAAATATTTAATGTTTGTTTTTCAAATAAAAACATGCAACATGCGGTTGTTTATATACTTACTATCCACTACTACTCATACTCGTACTCGTACGTATTTTGTAATGCCATTTGATTTTTTCCCTCTTGCATTCGTGCAACAATTTATTGCACAATCTCTGGGTAATTTAATGCGTTTTTAAGCAGGATGCCAAACAAATCTGTAACAAGGAAATTAAAAGAAACAAAAAAAAAAAACAACAAAATTTTAAATGAAAGGAAAGGCGGCACGTTAAAAGATAGTTTTGTTTCAAAAAGTTCGGATTCTAATCCCAAACATATACTAGGGGTTTCAGTGGAAATTTTTGACATCAACTTTAAGGTCCCGAGCTAATATGTATACCAAGCTGTGATTATTTTAATTTTCTTTGTATACGGCTTTTATACGAGGAATGTTTCAATATTTAGTGGCTTTTAGACGGGCTGCCCGTGCAAATCATTGTATCCTTTGAGTATAATCTGCTATTGAGCTCACATTTGGTGAAAAATACTTCAGTAATTGTGGTGTCAATACAAGTATCAGATGTCCAAGTCCACAAAAATGTAGTGGTCTAAAGAGCACATTGAAATGGTGTTAGGGGTAGGTGTAGTCAATTAATCAAATGAAGTAGACGTAGACCAGTAGTTAAGCTTTTGTTTTTCGGTGTCGATTTTAAATTGTACATCCCGCTGCTTATGTATAAAATTAATACGCACAAAATAAGTGGTGTGAGAAGCTTGGTCGTAATCCTGACTGAGGGATTGTTATGACCAATTATGTTTGTATGTTATCAATTAATACCAAGGATTAGAATACCATATACGGCCATACCCAGCCTTATTGTCTCATACAAATCACAATAGAAAGGCAATTTGGCTTGACACCAAACATCTGTTATAAGGATGGCAGTTTGCCATCTTGCTGTTATATTTTCTTGCAAATGTTTTCTGTAGGGCGGACAGAAATCATTGATGCAACTATTTTTAAATCTCCAGAATGTTATACAATGTTGGAGCCGTATTCTGTGGAGGTCAAGAGCACAGCTTTCCAGGCCTTGCAATGTATTCTTCTTTCATTTCATAATAAACACCAAATATTTATCTGTAGAAGCCCTTCTAGTCTAGTAGGCAGTAAGTTAGTTGACTTATTAGATGTGTGGCCCCGATTCAACTCCATCTAAGACATTTCCAATGAAACAAAATATGAAAAAATTCTTTCTTATACGACTTCCGCTCAACAAATTTCAGGCAAACAATCTCAAATAAAAGAAAATTGCCATGAAAAGTTTATTAAAAATCTATCATTCGGAGTTGACTTTAAAATGTATGATCTATCGCTTATAAATAAAATTGACACACATACAGCATGGGTGGTGTGAGAAGGTAGGTTATACTGATTAAAGGGGTGTAATGACCAAGTAAGTAAGAAAGTATTCCCAAAAGCAGTTGCATCACTGACTAACTACGCTCTTGATGTTATATAATGATGTTCTACGATTGAACCATAATCTCTAGTAGAATAAACGAACACACAGCCCACTAGACTACGGTGACTTCGAATATTGGAGAGGACAGGATTTCGTATAATATTCTCAGCTTAGTGTGAGAGTGAGAGTCATTTCGGAATGACTTCTCTCAACAATATAAACATTAATGAGCGAATTAATACATCACGTTGGCGTACAGCTTGATTTTAATGGCGTTGCAAGGGCCAAGTTCAATATGCCTAGTCATCGATTGGTGACTGGCAAGTGAGTCGAACATTACGCATGCAACCTTTATTGGCGATAACAGCTTCTTAATTAGGACTAGTTTCTTTCAGTACCCATATCGCGTGTGATAATTTTAACCGTGAGTCCAAGTCTGAACAACAAATTTTGAGCAGGTTACCATTATATTTTCCTTAATGTTACTAGAATGCGAAGATGTTATTATCGAAAGAATTTTTATTTTGAGATATCATAGCTGAGGTTACATTCTCTCTCTATATATATAAAGGGCTATCCATTTCGAGGTTTCAAAAGTATGGGACCGGAATTCAACATCTGTCAAACTAAGTTGTTAAATCAATTTTTTTCTTTTCAGTTGAAAGTCTGATATTGACAAAAATGGATCACTTAACTATCGCACAACGCATAAAAATTATCACAACCGACTACAAAAATAGGTGATTCTGGCACAGTCACGTATCGGCAAATTTTACGAACCAAAGTTTTGTTCAGCAATGAAGGCACATTTCATACACGGTAAACAAAATTGTCGTATTTGGGTTTGCGAGAATCCTCAAGTAATTGAATAGAGGCTAATACATCCAGAAAAAGTCACTGTTTGGTGCACTCTTTGGTCCGAAGGTGTAATTGGACCTTACTTCTTCAAAACGACGTTGAAACGACTGTCACCGTGAATTTGGAGTTTTTTTTTTTGACCTGTTATTGAAAAATAGGAATTGAAGAATGTATGGTTACAACAAGACGGTGCCACAGGCCACACAGCTCAAACGGCTTTATTGCAAGAGACATAATTTTCGTCGTGGCGATATTAACTGGCCACCAAGATCATGCGCTTTGACACCATTAGACATTTTTTTGTGGGGCTACCCGAAAGACCGTGTTTATGCAGATAAACCTTCAACTCTTAAGCACTTAAAAACCAATATTCGTCAAGTTATAGCTGAGACACCGCCCAATATGCGTCAGAAAGTGGTCGAAAATTACCTCAAAAGATTCAATGCTTGCAACACTTCGCGTGGAGGTCATGTAGTGTTTCACACATAATGCCAACGTTTAAACTTTACAATAACAAAGAAATATCATGAATTTACGTTTGCTTTTGAAACCACGAAATGGATAACCCATTACTAAACTAGGACATGCGAAGCACAAAGTACGCCAGTTGGCATTTCTGAACTTTTTGCCACAGTATTTTAAAAAACAAATTGAATTTTAATGAATGATGAAAGCAAAACATAGACTGATATTATGAAATGATAAGTGAATGTTCGTTAAGTCGACATAAAAATGAAAATATTCCTGAGCATAAGGAGAAGTATGAAATCATCTACACAGACTGATGGATTCGTTCAGTGTTAAAATATCTTTGTGGAAATGCAAGTGGAGTTCACGTCCACTGATAACTTTTGGTTTTTTTTTCAAAAGCGATTTGCTTAATCTCTAAATATGTTGTTTTCCACTAAATTTAATTATTCAATTTATCGCTTAATTTGATAATATTTTTAGATTTAAAAACTTTATTTAATTGCCTAAAATCTGTGTTCAAAAATAGAAAAAAAAAAGAAAGTAAAACTTTGTTTATCGTCAAACACCTTTAAAATTATTTTAAGGTTTACAAGCAAATATTTATTGCACGAACATTTTAAAAAGCTAATGAATGATAATAATTACAATAATTATTATTATTATTAAGTATTATTATTATTTTTATTATTATTGGTACGTATGTATGTATTGTTATTATTCTAAATAATATTGTTTTTATTATTGTCGCATATTTTTTGTTTTTTTGATCGAATATTTTACGCTAAATTTTACATTTCAATTAACATAAATGCGTGATTATTAATAATTGAATATTATTTTCAAGAGGGGGAGAGGGGTGTTGTGGAAATATTGAAGAAAAAATATTTTAAAATTTTATTGAAATTAGAAAATTACACAAAAAACACATTAGGGCAGACGGATAGTGTGCAACAATAATTAACAACCAGTTATTAACACTAAACCTACCGGTACTTCATGTATTCCTATTCCTACTAAAGGGGGTCAAATGCGTTATTTAAGGTAGATTACATATATTTCTCGGTAAAAAAAATTAACAAGAGAGGCTTAAATCTTGGAAAACACATTCAATGTATTTTGTAACAAAAGTCATAAAGACAAATGGCGATGTGATAATGTTATTTTCATTTGACCCGTCCATGGTAGGTTTAGTGTTAATTTGCCATTAAGCAACTGTAAAAGTTAGCTTGTTGTGCAAGACTATCGTTATATTCACGCATACATTTTTAGAAACTTTTAATCAGGATATCCTCCACACATCATTAGCAATAAGGATAGTAAATTGCCAAGCAATTACATTGTCCCGCAAATGTTTTCTACCATTGGTTCAACTATTATTAGCTTATCCGATATCCCAAATGTTATGGGATAATGGGTTGGTGTTCTCAGCTATTGAGAAAGCTCAGAGAAATCTTGTCGGACCTTGCAATGTATTCTTCATTTATTTCAAAATAATCGCAAAATAATTATCCGTAGAAACTTCATCTGGGAGCTCTCGAACAAAGCTATTTCTTTGGCGATTTCCACTTAATAGTCATCTGGTAAACACTCTGAGTGTGAAATACATTCATGTTGTGTGTTTTAATTTGATCTATCAATTCGTGATTTTTTGGTTAATTCTTTATAAATTTTGAAGGATGAAACAGAAACTACCTTTCTGCTGTGAGGAATCAAACAGCTTTTGAAAGGCTTTTTCATGGAAATGAATGTCACTCATATACACAAATAATCAATCAGGATTACAATCTAGTTTCTCGCACCGCCTAAAGTTTGAAATCTACTCCGAACGGCTAAAGTTTTTCTCAGAGTTCTTGCTAGAAATCTGCTGAGAGGCAATCGCCATAGAAATAGTTTTCATATTTCGTTTTGTTCGAAATGTCTGACCTGTAGTTTGCACGGCGGCCTCATTTCCAATTAGCTAGTACTAGACTACATCGGCTTAATCACTCTTAAGCTGGATTCAACCATTGTTTTGGAACAAAATTTTTCCGAGTGTTTGGTGCTTTCACTAAAACAATTCATACTCTCTTCCCGGGACGGCTATCTGCATTACTTCGGGAAGGGCCCAGAACGACGTCCAGTTAAGCACTGTTGTATACTCCCCCACGTCTGGGTGCACCATATTTGAAGCCAGCTTCATGCTATTGGCTCGTCTGCTCATGTATCATTCCATTGTATAGTGTCTAGGTCGAACTTTTTTCTGCGGAGTTCATATTCAACGTATCTTCTCACAGCGCTCCATTTCGCCTCGCTCTTGAATGGTGTCGGGTGTAAATTTACCACTTTGCTCTATCAACATGTTCTTCTCGTCTTGTCATTTAATGCAATGGAAGAATGTGTGTTCAACGTCGTCACTCATTTCTTTGCAATAAATGCCCCTGCGGTATAGGTATTTTCGGAAATAACCATGACCTGAAAGAAACTGGATCAGAAAATAGTTAGTTTCCCCAAAATTTTCCCGTATCCATGCCTCTATAGACGGAATAAGTTTATATGTCCACCTTCCGCATATTTTTTCACTCTATCTACTTTGCCATCGCCGTAGTGTTACAAATGGAAAGATTTTCCCTTTTCGTTCTCCAAAATTTTCTTCGCTCAAATGCCAGTAGGTCCGCTATTCGCTGCACCGCTGCTAATATTTTCCGCTTAGATTTAATCTCCAGCACATCTCCCCATATCTCGCTTCCGTACAGCAATATCGAGTTTGTCGCCAAGATCAAGAATAAATGTTACTCATGCAGTAATCTTTATATTGAATGGTTCGGTCAACTATGATACTGAATGAGAGGTGCGGAATCTGCGCCTCTTTCATTCCAAAGCAGTGTGCACATGTGGTGAAATATAGTCTGAAAACTTCTTTTCATGACCTCAGATCGTAAGGAAGTAATTTAAAGTAATGCTAAGTTAATGAATGCAGCAGTGACCTGTTAGAATAGCAACCGTGTACAATGGATGACCATGCAGGTTAAGAATAAAAATGCCAATCAAGTTCGGATCTTATTCACATCAGAATAGCAGTATGGTAGTTACCAAGAATGATCAGAAAATAACCAGTGTAACAGATTATGAACTATATTCCAGCTCGAGACAGCGCATGAGCGAATTTTTTACTATTTCTTATAGGACAATGTGACTTTGAATACACTAAAGTCCCTCTACAAAGTAATCTTACTAATATTAACGTGACAATTTATTTATTTCAATGCAATTAAAAATTGTAACAATAGATTCTGATGAGAATTGAACTCAGAACTCTCACACTAACAATTTAGCACATCACGCACTAGACTATTAGGGCTCTCATCAAATTGACAATTAAATTGTAATTGACTTTACATTTAGTAATTATTAGAGCGAATACACTTATTTAACTGACTGTAGTTTTATAAATTTTTTTTTTTGGAATAAATAAATTCCATTTGTTATCGATAACAATAAATGCTATTAAATATTGAAAATTGGAAAAAATTTAAATTATATTTTATGCATAATTTTATTTGGTTTCTAAATTCCATAACTTCAGGTAGGGACAAAAATACAACAACAATAACATAAACAATGTTTATTGGGGGCCATTCAATAATAAAATTTAAAACGAAAAACAAGTGCATTTTAAATTATTAGTCTCGACTAGAGGATCCAGACTTAATTTGCATAGAGCCGGTTTAGTTTTAGTTAAACCTGAACTTTTTCCAGAACTGCAAGGGGCATAAAGTGGAAAAGGAAATGAATAACTCAACTCATGAGCTTTCGAGGGTTGTTTTATGTCGTTAAGCCAAGAAGAGTTTTAAATAATGGAGAACAAGAAATAATTATTTACCTATACATGCCGCTTTCTTAGGCTTTTGTTAGGAATCTGTAAGATGGAATTGAATTTTTGTTCGAAAAAAAGGGTGGGTGCGATTGGAAGTTAAAACCCTTAACAATAAACCTGTTTGTAGTACCTATATAGTTGTAAATATAAATGCCATATAAACACACAATGTCGAATTATTTATGTAATGATAGTGCTGAAAGTCGTTGCTCCAAAAGCTAGCAAAGGAATTTTTGTAATGTTCTGAATAACAATCGGTAAACGATCGATCAAGATCTGTACGCCGACAAAGAGAAGGATCTAGACCAAACTTACATCTCTGTTTGTGAAAGTGGAAATGAGAATCTGAGGGAGTTGATTTCGTGTCTCCCACAAGAACAAATACAACGCAAACCATTCCGTGGGTCAAATTCATTTTATTCATCATGGAGAATTGGTTATGTCGGCTCAACCCATTGCTGCCAGATAAATGGAGCATCAAATCAGTCAAATGTTTGAGAAAGAATTGTCAAAGACGTTCATTAAAATCATAAAAAAAATTGTCAGAAAAGAATAAAAAAAGAAATTGAAATGTTTTTTGTTTTTTAACGAGAACATCTAAAGTCAATGTTAAGGTGCGATAATATTGCATCATCCATACCTGTTGGTATAATATTGTAAATATTAAGGAGTCAGAAAAATCTTAACTTTACATACATACATAATTGGCCGTTACAACCCTTCAGTCAGGCTTACGACCTAGCTTCTCACACCACTTATGTTGTGTGCGTTAATTTTATACATGAGTGGCGGGACCTACAGTTTAAAGTCGATTCCGAACGACAGATTTTTGAGAAGCTCTTCATGGCAATTTTTACTCTCAGAGTCTTTGCCAGAAATCTGCTGAGAGGAAGTCGCCGAAGAAATATTTTTCGTTTTGATGTCTGACCAGGGATTCGAACCCCGGCCTTTTGTCTAATAAGCCAACACACTACCCACTAGACCACGGCGACTTTATCTTAACTTTATGAGCATGAAAATTCAGTGTAATGCTCGCTGAAACTGACACGTTTTTCATTGCTTTGGTTTTTTTTTTAAGACGTTGCAATAAATACTTCACTTCATTTGATCTATTTCAAAATTGTAGCATTTATAACCCTCCGAAAATAGAATACAATTCTAATGTATAGGTTGGCCCTTATAGTCTATTTTGAGACTTCCCGACAGTGTGGCCGCAGTAGGTCGTTAATCACGATTACATTGATTCATTGGAGCATCGTTGCAATGTGCCTTGTGTCACTGTTCTAGCTCTAATACAATGGATATTGCTCGAGCGAAATAAGGGTAGTTGTTTATGAAAATCATGTATTCCTACTAGGGATGCCAAACGGGATCGATTTTTAAAAATCCCGGGATTCTAAATCTACTACTACTGACGTAAATAAATCTATTCCTTTGGACAGTTGACAGTTCGTTTTATAGGGCTTTTGCATTCTTTGATGCCATCAAATAATTTTTTATCACTGAAAGTAGGGTTTTCCTCATCCAAGATGCTATTATCTAAGTCAAGTGATATAGAATATTTTTTCAGGACCTTTTGCAGGGTTCAAATACATATGAATTCACAATCCTGAAAATCCCGAAAATTCGAGATTCGGGATTTCCCGATAGGCATCCCTAATTCCTACGTAACACTCGTCTTTCTCGGCCAGCACATCTGCATGTGGACTATTGGCCAGTGTATCACACAATCCATTCGTTAAACGAACTACTATATTCATATCAATACCTGCAGAGATCTTTCCTGTTACTTATGGTATAAAAATATTCAAACCTAGTCTCCATAAACATTTCCTCATTCCTTTAATATATTTTCCTAGTTCCAGAAGCAATGCCAAGAACAGGCACTTGCCTTTGTTTAAATTTTTTTACAGAAAAGTCATCACAGGTATTCGAAAATAACTTAAAAATTGAATACTTTACTCCTTGTTATTACGAGCATAAATTTCCAATAGTAACAACTGCAAAGCAAATACAAAGCTTAAGGAAGCCTTTAATCTACTAAATTAAAGAAAATTATGCAAATTTTAAATTGTTTACTTACATATATACATGGCCATTACAACCCTTCAGTCAGGATTACGAGCTACCTTCTCACACCACTTATGTTGTGTGCGTTAGTTTTATACATGAATGGCGGGACCTACAGTTTAAAGCCGACTCCGAACGACAGATTTTTGAGAAGCTTTTCATGACAATTTTTACTCTCAGAGTTTTTGCCAAAAATCTGCTGAGAGAAAGTCGCCGAAGAAAAATTTTTCGTTTTGATGTCTGACCTGGCATACGAACCCGGGCCGTTCGTCTAATAAGCCAACACACTGCCTACTAGGCCACGGCGACTTCAAATTAAATCGTTTAAAATTGTCAAAATAAGGGCATAAATCGTGATATCATCAAAATTACATTTTTGGACCTCAAAATCGTCAAAATGACGATAAATCGTCAAATCTTGCAGCTATGGCTCCACTTAATTCATTTTAACGATGTTTTATTGAACTCTTAATCAGGTCTTTGAAAAGAATACTGTCTTTTCTTTAAAATGAAAGATAAGAAGCATTGAATGAAGTACCCGATAAATTAATAAAGCTTCGCAAAATTGTTATAGATTGTGTATGGCATCAGCCAATTACCTTGGTCTAGCTTTAATTTAAATACCTTTTTTTTGTTTAATCTTTAACGTTAATTTTCTTTGAGAGAGGCTTAATAGGTTATAATAAATTCAGATACTTAGTCTTAACCATTTGTATTCTTCTAATTATGCGAAAACCTTTTCACTACACCTTATTATAATTTTACAAAATCTTTTCAGTTTTTTTTTTACAAAAATTCTTTAATGCTTTAGCTTCGATAGCCTATATGCCAGACAATGTTATTTTGTAACGGTTTTCAAGTGGCCCTTTCACATCCTGTCATTAGAGCCTACAATAACCTTTGAACTTTTAAATGCCAATGCAGTTATAACTGCTTATGGCCATAAATATCCCATTAAAAAAACAAATATAAAATTTAAAATAATTTTTAGAAATTAATGTCTAAACGTATAAAATTTATAGGAAATTTTGTATGGAAGACAATAAAATTGAACGAAAATAGCATCACAATGGCTACAATAATATTTAAAACGCAGTGAAAATTTGCAAATGCATTGCATATGAGAGTAGGAAGATTGCTTTTATGAATATGCTTGCATATGATAACCGCATTGTGTCTAATCAAATCAAATTTAATATAAATTTTTAACAGCAACATTATTGTGTTGATGCAGCACCCATTAGCATTATCGTCATCGTCATAGTCATCGTTATCATCACAATCATTATAATTCTCATTAAGTTTATTAAAAATGATAATTTTTTAACTACAAAACAAACACAAACAACACAACACTCTCTTCTCACAATACATAAACAATCACATGAATGACATGGTCCTAGTCATCACAAGAACGTCATCATTATCATCAGCAAAAAACCAAAAAAATGAAAAAAAAAAATTGAATCCAGTCTGTGATATACATTGGCGCCGTTTAAATGCAAATGAGTGGCATTAGCAACAGCAATACAACAACAAAAATTGTACAAAAAAATTGCACAAAAAATAATAAATTGTTGCTGTGTTTAGTAAATGATAAAATAACACAAAATGATGTTTAATTTTAATTGTTGCTGCAGTTTAGTTGTTGCTGTTGTTGTTGCTTATTGCCGTTGTTGTTTTTAATTGCTTGTTACACAATTTTTTTTTTTGTGAAAATTAAACAATTTTGTTTCGAGTATTTAGAAAAGTGTTGGAAAATTAAAATGAATTGAATTTTTAATAAAAACAGTGTAGCCAACAACAATTAAAACAACAACAACAACAACTGCTGCTGTAGCACTAGCAGCAAAAGCAGCAACAATATTTTCAATTAAAATAAAATATCATGAGTGTTCAAGTGACTTCAATTGTTTTGACACATTCCATGGAAGTAAAGTGGATTACAAACAAATTAATTTCTATTCAGGGGACATGAAAGTTGTGAGGTAATGAAAATATTAACGAGTGGATAGAGTTCTGTACCGAGTGGGAAAATATATTGCAAAGGCACTCTATTCTTTACAGGTATCTAGTTTGTAATATCACTGTCTCTAGTGTTATGAAATGGGCCTTTGATAAGAGATTTTTGGTAGAAATTGTGTGCAAAACGAAATACATTTTCTCGTAAAGTAAGGACCTCACGCTACGACCGACAATTATAGTATCGACGTTACAAGAAATCCATTTAACTTGGCAATGCCTTTACCAGCAAAATGATGTCACATGAGAGAAAATGCGTTAAATTTCTTTTGCCATGCCATCAGCTCACCAAGGAGCTCATCCATCGTAAAAAAAAGCAAAACTGCCATGAAAAGCATCTCAAAAATCTGTCGTTCGGAGTCGACTTTAAACCGTAGGTCCCGCCACTCATGCATAAAATTAACGCACATTACATAAGTGGTGTGAGAAGCTAGGTCGTAATCCTGACTGAAGGGTTGTAATGGCCAATTACGTAATGCCTTGGCTTATGTTAGTTATGAGGATTGCTGAGGTTTAAGGTTTACGCGCACATACCAATGATTTGGAAAACTACACAAGAAAAAGTCTAACTAGACCAAATCGCAGGAGGTGGTGCTCCTTGCAAGATGGCCGTATTCTTAAATCAGCACACATGACGTCTAAATGCATAACATCCTGTTCACACCAAAAGAAGTGGGATCAGAACGAAGAAAATCCACCATGGCAAACTGCACCTTTTTGGTTTCTATTCCATGCTCTTGGATCTTGGATATGGATTGTTATCGACAAATTCGAAAATATTGTATGCCAAACATACATACCTATTTCTCGTCAAAGTAAATGTCCGTTACCAATTGCTTTGGTGTCCATTCAGAGAATACAAATCGATTTCTACCGCATTTTAGCTTCAGTGCCTGGGTCAGTTAAATTTTACGTCGAATAGTCCCCACACAGTCAAAAAAAGTACCGAAAGGGTTCAACAATTCCTAAGCGATTATTATAGCATTTCAATATAGTAGGCATAAATTATAAATTAAAGCCGCTAAAAATTATAAAACAACCCTCGCATCCATCCATTGGAAAAAAGCGGAAAAAAGGAATTGAAAGCAATCACCATTTGTTGCTGACTCTAAATAGCGCTACAAATTTAAGCGTAAAATAAAGATGAATATTGACATTGAGCCTTCGGCAACATTTCAGATTAAAGTTTTTCTTTTCTTTTTCTCTCTCTCCCTCCCTATCCCCTTTATGTTTATTTATGTAGTCGTCAAAAGCTGTTGCTTTTCACAGACCCTCTGACAACAACAACAACAAATAATAGAAAGAAATCAACTAATTATACAACAGCTACTGTCAGCATCTTTAACGCCTTTAACGCTTAAACACCCAGTGCATGTTACAGCGGTTGGTGGGTGGGGAGAAGAAGGAAAAGTGAAACTTAAGAGTAAAAGAATAAAAAAAACGTATTTAGTTACTCGTGAAGAACACGAGTTTTTTTTCTATCGTATTTATGGTGTTTCTCATAAAGTATTGTGAAGGAAACAAAAAAAAAAGAAGAAAAAATCTTGAAAAAAATACCAAGAAACCAAGACGGTCTGAATCAAAAAGAAAGAAAAGCAAAAAAAAAAACTGAGAAACAAAAACAAAAAGGTGGCAGTTATAATATAAAGGAATAGAATACTTAACCAAGAATTGCCGCAGGACAAATGTAGCATTAATGTTCTATGAAACAACAACATCAGCAACAATAATAGCAGCAACAGCCGTAACAATAAGTAATAAAACTCAACACAAAAAAGAATAAGAAAAAATAAGAAAAAGATACTGCAACCTAGAATAAAAAAAAAGGTTTACTGAGACTGAACGAAAAAAATTAGGCAATATTACAGTGTGAGCCATAAAAAGTTGTACAGAATATCGCTGGTACAATCAGTGTTTCTTCAAGTATCTAGGAAAAGCAATTTTAAAAAACAACAAAGAAAACCGAACGATAGAAAACATGTGCAGTTATTAATCTACACATCCCCTTTCCTACATACCCTGCTTTCATTCTATTCCCCCTATTATCCTCCCCTCTTTTAGGCCGTTGTACAATGGGTCAATACGACCTCCGGGTACTGTACTTATCTTGATTGACAGGTACACGTCCTCTAACCTAATCTTACCCATTGATCTAGACAAAAAATTCTCTCTTTAACTCTGCGGCAAGTTGCCGAGAATCAAAATCCTATTACGCCAGCACTTCTTCAAGGTTGTGTTGAAGAAAAATTGTAGATCGTTATACTATGGAAGATGTTTACAAGACTAAAAAATCGGTACTAGGGGAGTGAGTAAAATCAAGCGGGAACCTACGAAAGTAAACCTCATGTAGCAGACCACAGAAGTTGATCTGAAAGAACAATCGACTAAACTTTGAAAGCCTTCTGTAAGAATATAGTAGTAGTATAGTACATCCTTTGATAGTATTCAAAGTATTTTAAATGGGGACCCCGTTAACCGAGAAGACAATTATTGTGCAATTGACTCAATATACATGTTTGACATATTTCTCTTTCAGCTACGCACTATAGTTGTCAGACTTTTAATAACATTCCTGACGACTATATTGAGTAGCTGACGGAGACATATGACGCACAGATTTTTGGAAGGAAACACTGAAATACTTTTTGACAATTATATTGCGTAGCTGACAGGAAAATTGCGTAGTCTAGTACCGTAGTCTATTAGGTAGTGTGTTCGCTTAGTAGACGTAAAGCCAGGGTTCGAGCCCCATGCCAAACATCAAAACAAAATACAAAAAGTATTTCTTCGGCGATTTCCAGTAAAAAAACCTGCCATGAAAAGTTGCTCAAAAAAATCAGTCGTTCGGAGTCAACTTCCAACTGAAGGGTTATAATAACAAATTATGTGTGTATGTATGACAGGGAAATTGCTCCACTTTTAAAGGAGAATACTTAAAAAATTATATCCTTTTAATCTCTGCTTTTCCTTAACAATCTTTAATTTCTCTAACAGGATCGAGACCCAAAAATTTTACAGCGTAAATCAAATAAGTTATTAGAGATAGAAGTTCCTAATAGAAAATGATAGTTCTGACTGCAATATTTATTGTTTCCAGTTTGTAATTTCACTAATTTGTCCTTAATGTCTCCATGATTGTGAAAACGTGGCAAATATTCAATACCATAAGACAATGGAATTTGTTAGAATATATGGTAGTTCTTACTGCAATATCCAGGTCCGTGTACTACTCTATTTGGAGAAGCTAGGTGTACTTACTATGTACTAAGTGCAGAAATTTACAAAGAGAACCTGCTTTACAACACTACATTGTTAAACTATCTGAATGCCAATCTACCATAAACACGGTTTTTTACCATCAAATCCAAGCCCATACTGTTTTAATTGATCTTTACTGTACACACAACCCTTGTGATCAGGAGGAAAGGAAATCTTGGAATTTTAGTTGATGAGAAGAGTCATTCTGAAGTGCTAATAAAAAGGAACAACCAACACTCTTTACAATCCTAAAGCAAACAAATATACGTAATACACACACACACACACAGATGTAAACACTTGTTCAAGAAGAGAAAAATACTAGAAAACAAAAAATAAAAATAAAAAAAAACTGAGGACTAAAAAACAATTTCTTTTGATTACATTTATAACGCAACTACTACTACTACCAAGCACTAGAACTAATACATGCGAACACACACAAACATACAATGTATGTACTCGTTTAGTATGTTGGTATAAGAATTTTTTTTTATTTTTTGTAGCCCAAAGGCGTTACGCATAAAATGTTAAAAAAAAATGGAGAAAAACAAAAACAAGAAGAGTGTTTAAGACAAGCATAATCTCTACACTTACGCATTCATATACTCATCAACATTTGCTGGCACTTTTTTGTTTGTTTTCCTCTCCATCTCTCTTTCCCCTTTTTTTTATTTTCACATTCCTTCCTTTTATTTGTTTTTTCGATTTTTTCTTCATTTAAAGGCCAGCAACAAACAAACAGACTAGCAAACAAATACACAAAAAGCAACAAAAGCAGAAAATAATAAAGAAGACGAGAAAAAAAAAAAAATAGTGTAAAAAGTAATTTTCCATGGTTGGTTGCTAAAATATTGCCGCCGGCTTTACAATTTTTGAAAAGTCTATTATCTATGGTGAGTAAAGCGAGGGCGCACAGAGAGACGAAGAAAAGAGGTCTAAAAAATGCGTAACTTAAAGTTTTTTCCCTCTGTTCGTAAATGATAAACAAACAGAAAAAATTGTTTAATTCTTTGCCTTTTTTTATTAATGTTGCATACTTTACTTAAAGCATCTTCTTAAACCATAAGCACCCATATGTACTTACATATGCACGTATGAGCAATATTTTTTGTATGCAGCAACGTACGTATTACATGTAACTCATACGCCTTAGTGTTGATTGTTTAATTCTCTGCGTATTTTTTTATTTAATGTTGCATACTTTACAGATCTTAAAGTAGAAGTACCCATATGCACCCATACGTATGAGCAATATTTTTTGTGAACGGCAACGTATTGTATATAACTCATACGCCTTAGTATTGATTGTAATGCTAATGCATTGGAAGCAAAACGTACTAAAACTGTGTTACAACAAACAAACTTCACTGATTTTTTAATTTTTTCTTTATTAAGCGTCAAGTAAAGCAAAAGTTATTGAAAATTGCCACTAAAATTTTCAGTTAAACTTGTAGGTTTGCTGTACAATTGTTAAACGACATAGCCTAGGAAGTTTGAAAAAGCACGGTTTTTAAAAGTATCCGAAGTTCGTACCAAAATTAAGCAGAAAACTGCTACGCACAAGCCTCATGCTGTTTACATAGCTATCCTTGTAAAGTCTAATCTAGTGCCTGACAAACTTTAAATTGCTGTTTGGTATCAGTAGTAATAACTCATTGCCTTGTATTGACAAACGCGCAAATTTTTTCATCTAAACTCTACAGAGGTTCTAAATATGTAGTGTTCTTTCAGTCTTCAGTGTTCAAAACTAGTTACAATTCTCGTGCTACTTCAGAATTCTCTTTTTATTACATGCACTTACCAAACGTTTAAATTATCTTAACTGTTTTAGGCTTCTCAATATCTTCCATTTGCCTTAACTTCCCAAATGTTCTTTAAACTGCACAGAGTAGTGGTGGCATTCAACTTCTATTTCGCTAAACTCATTACTTATCACTTATCTTCCCGGCTTCTTCGATGTAAACTACCATAAATCCTGAAATCGTCCATAATGGCATTTCCTTTGCCAAGCTGGTTGAATATGCCCAGACGGTGTCGCACTAATCGATGTCAAGCCAAATAAGTATTTGATTGACGGCCTATTAGCGACTGGCAGAGAGTTGCTTAAAACAATTACTATTAGGCACATTGGCTTTTGATTGAATACGTAGTTTGTTAGGATAGTTTCTGCTTTATTCTTTAGCCAAGACCACCTTTATGGCTTCCTTTCTATGGAATTGTTTTTATTGCGAGTGCTCTAGTTAAGTTATAACGACGCTATTGCATGAGAAATCTAAAAAGCGGTGCGTATTTCAATGATTTCACATCTAGTACGGTGTTACAGTTTTTTTAGAACAAGTTTCCAAGTTATAGAAATAATCGAATTATTTACACTGAAAACTACGGCTATTTCATCAGGGTTCGATACTCAGGAACATTTGAAATACAACTCGTTACGCTCCAATCGATAATGGTTGCAGCCTGGACAGTAGAATTTAAGAGTCCATTGAATGTATTACAATCGTACCCATGAGATATGTGGAGAATTTTAGAACAATGTAGGATGACATAAATAGGTGCACTTTCTTTCGCAATAGAGACTATTATTGGATCCATACAGTGGCTATGTTTATAACCAATATTTTAGCCTGTATACTAAAACTGCATAATTATCGATAATCGGCCTATTCAATAGTTTCGATAGTCTGGTATAAAACTATCGATACTGTCGATAGTATCGAATTTTCTAAAGAGTGATAAATTTCCCACTTTTAATTAAAAATTATATAGGCGCACGTGTACATATGTATATAAAAATATGTATATATAATATGTACAGTGTACTCTCTTCTAAGGGATACTCCTCTTAAGCGGACACCTTCAATGACCGGACACTTTTTTCAGTATCAAAAAAAATTGTAAGGGATTTTTGCAATAATTTTCTCTTATGCAACCCTCCCATAACAGGGCACGGACACTTTTTGCACGACATATTAACATTTTAGTTCCCCACAAACGGACAACTTGCAGAATGTTAAAACCATTTTTTGATTAAATTTTTTATTCGTTGAGTGGATTATTCCATAAAACATGTATTTAAAAAGGGGAATCCCGTAAAGATAAAAAGCCTGTTGTCTTGAGTGCTTTATACAAATACACAAATTGTAAAATTCTTTAATTCAGTTTTAACGGATTTTAAAAAAATGAAAACTTAGCGTACGTAAGTTAGCAAAGAAATGTAAAATCAGTAAAACATAAGGTGCTTGCGTCAGCAAAAACAAGGATCAAATTTTAAGATTGTGTGACACTGGTATCAATCCGGAGATAAATTGTATTACGAATTGCTTGTTAAGGCTCGAAATAAGGAAAGGCCAAGGAAACCTAATTATTCAAAAACACTAAATAATATAACGTTTCGAGCAATATCTGGAGAGGCTGCGACTGGTAATCAAGATGATGTCAAAAGTTTTATCGAATAAATGTCATCTTGGATTGAATGATATGATCTATGAGCTATTTTTTTTTTGGTGCTGATGAGACTGGATTATTTTTTTGAGCATTACCCAATAAGACATTTGCATTAAAAGGTGAAAAATTACTAAAGATAGACTCATGATTTTGCACTACGTCAATATGGTTGGAGAAAAAGAATGCCTTTTGTTTATTTTGAAAGATTTACGGCGTTTCACAATATTACTCTCAACGAAACACTGGCAACCTCGTCTGAAGATGAGCTGAAAAATTAAATTGGGGACAAGTTCACTTATAAGAAGGCTTATTTAGCCATAAGAAAACTAAAAGGTTTTTCTTAATAAGTGTTAAAATTCTTCAAATGCATGTTCAAGTTATTGAAATTAAAAGTGAAACTGGCGAAGCTAAAATTTCTATTTTAAATCCAGTTGAATACATATCATGTTTTTCAAACTGTATTTACTTTTATTTACAAAATTATAAATGAAATTTCTATTTATTTTGTATTGCCATTATATGAAGGTTTTTCTTTTGGAAATAAAAGTTTTTAAGTTTGTTGATCGCTCCTTTTGATTTTCTCTCATAAACGGACACTCCTCACAAGCGGACAAAACTATCTGTCCCATAGGTGTCCGCTTAAGAGAGAGTACACTGTATAAATGTTTACCGTTTTAGAACATTTGTTTGACGACCTGTTCCTACCACATCTGTGTATACTGAGTTGCATTTTATACACAATCGAACCAATTTTATTATGGAATCTTTACCAAATTCATTCAACAAATTCAAATAATTTAATCCTCGTCCAAATTAAAAACAAGTCGACAAACAATTTAAACACATACATAGACAAATACAAATACAAACACAAAGAAAAAAAATTATTTCAAATTTATGCGTTTCATTGCATGGCGTTGTTTTGTTAAATTATTTGTGGCCACAATATTTAAATGAAAGTAAACAACACTTTGAGGCCATCATGCCGCAAGTGTAAGCGTTTATTGCGAAATAGCACAGCAACATAAACAATTATGAGTGCAACATGACATGCAAACATACAAATACATATGACACATACAGAGAGACATACAGATGCAGAGACAAATAAATCAATACAAACAAAGAAATGGGAGAATAGAATTGCATGTGCATGCAAACAACCCGGACAAACTTGTGATTTTTATTTCGAAAACAAAAGGTGGGGGAAAAAACAAAAAAATAGAGACGCAACCATACAGCTGCAATGCACAAATGCAGGTGATAACTTTGCATGTTAAGTGCCAATTAATGAGCCATTGTCAGTTGGCATATCTTTATATACAAACACGTGTACGTCACTTATTTATATGTACACTTACATACTCTGATAATTAAAATCAAAGTCTGTAAGCATCTGTACCTGATACACAAACAAAAAACGAAAGAAAAAAATTGTAAATTTCACTTGTTGTTGATATTCAATATTGTTGTAGTACAACGGAAAAATAATGTTGCTGCCTTATTAACTATGGAGTTAATATTTCAAACCATTGAATTAAGCTGGCAACTCATTCGTTTTCTGCTGCTGCTGCTGTTGTTAATATTGCTGCAGCAATGGCAAATAAAACCAAACAAATAAAAATAAAACAATTATTGAAAATCCATAAACTAGAGAGAGAGAGAGAGAGCAGAGAGTGGAGAACATTGTTTAAAAATGTTCAATAAAAACAATTCAATTCAATTCAATTCGATTTAATCAAATTTGTCAATTGTGAACATTTTAATTATTTGGAGACAATCGTTTGCGGTTAAACTTTATCAAAAAGGGGGGACAGTAAACAAGGAATTTTATTTGATTGCCTGCAATATGCTGATGATAATGAAAAAGTTTTACCTTCAAATGGTTTTGAAAACTCATGCTTAAATAACGTTATCAACGTTTCATTATGAATGATTAAATTCTGTAGTGGTAGATTTGTAAGTTCATCACTAACATTTTGCTATCAATGTCCTCGTATCCTAGAACTTATATGAAAGTAAAACGCTTCTCCAGAGAGCCGACATTCATGGATAATCTTGAAGGTTGGAACCATACTCCTTAAACATCCACAATGGCTTGCTGTAGTGCCAGTGAAAATGTAAATACTTCTTCTCTCTATATTCCGGAATTAATGGGTGATTTTTTAAGAGCTATAGGAAAATTTGTCAAAAAAACAAAACACATAAAATTCAGAAAAATTTATGAAATCTTTATTTAAATCGATAGAACGGTCCTTATAATTTAATGTTTGAAGATTATTTCATGTAAATGTTGATCGCGGCTGCTCCGCAAATCGTCCATCCGCTTAGTCCAATTTTGGCACACTGTTTCCAACATTTTGGCCGGTATCTCACGAATAAATTCTTCAATGTTGTCTTCCGATGCGCCAATTGAAGCGGGCTTGTCTATATAGACAAGAGCTTTAACATAGGCCCACAAAAAATAGTCTAAAGGCGTTAAATCTTACGATCTAGGCAGCCAATTAACCGCTTCCGAACGTAAAATAAAATGTTCACCGAACTCGCCTCTCAATAAGTCCATTGTTACGCGTGCTGGTTAGTATGTGGCACCGTCTTATTGAAACCACATATCATGAAAGTCAAGCTCTTACATTTTGGGTAAAAAAAAAGTTGGAGATCATCTCACGGTAGCGCTCACCATTCACAGTTACGTTACGATTCGCAGCATCTTTGAAGATGTACGGTGCAATGATGCCACCAGCCCTTAAACCGCACCAAACTGTAGCTTTTGCAATGCTTCTGGCTGATCTTCACTCCAAAATCGACAATTCTGCATATTTACATATCCATTGAGCCCAAAATGAGCTTCGTCGCTAGTCACAACTTTTTGATAAGCAAGTGGATCTTCGGCAAACTTTTCAAGAGCCCATTCACCAAAAATTTCGCATTGCGATAGGTCGTTCGGCTTCAATTCTTGCAGCAGCTGTATCTTGAAAGGCTTCACACCAAAATCCATCCGCAAAATCCCATCCATGTTGTTGAGTTACAGAGGCCTAATTGCTGCAAACGGCAATGAATCGATAATTGATGGTTATCATTAATACTGGCCGATACAGCTGCGTTATTTTCTTCAGTTCGCACTCTACGTAAGCGTCTTGGTGATTTAATGTCCAACAAAGTAAATGTGGTGCGAAATTTAGCCACAATAGCCGGAAAAGCCGGTCTATTAAACTGACCATAAAGTGGAAGAAGCGCGCGATGAACTTTCTTAAGAGAGCAGGAATTTTGATAATAAAATTCAATGATTTGCAAGCCTTTTTCGTTTTTAAGACGATTCATGGTTAAATTATAGACCAAAACTCAAGATGTTTGATAGTGAAAGAAAACACGAAACGTCTGTAAGCTGTTTAAACCAGTGTTGTCAAAATGATAATAGCTAAAAAATCATCCATTAGATTTGCACTTAATTGGTATTAATTAGTCTTTAGTCAGGTTTATAACCTAGATTCTGACACCATTCGTGGTAATGTGTGCTAACTGGTTCTCTCAAAGCTTCTGTGAGGAAACTGTTGGAGAGTAAGTCGCCAATACACCTTTGTAGCAATTCCACGGAATAATACAATAAGACCCCGTTAACGTTGTTTCAGTATTACGCGGTAGTAATGTAATTTCCCTAAGTATTGATACTTGTTGTATATGTGCTGTCTGGAATCTGTAACGTATTCTCGTAATCTATGCGTTATTTTTGCCATATAACCACGATAGAAAGTGGGGCCAGATATCGTGTAGTTAATTGATGGATCCAAATCAATTATGCCCACAACCCACACTAACGCCGCAAGCATCTAGACAGTGTGTTGAATAGTTTGCCTAGTTTGTACTACTGCTCGTATGTATTAAACGCTAACTACGTAGGGTATATTGCTGTTAACTCTACTATCTATTTTTATCTTACAAAACTCAATCGTTTTGCTTGCCATAATGCTGGTAAAAAAGGCAAAAACAACAACGACAATTACATGTTGCTGCTGTTGTATGCTGTTGTTATTTACAAATAAAATTCCGTTGAATTATAATTTTTTCCGTTTTTTATATTGTTTTTGTTTTTAATATTTAATTTAATTTTTATATTAAATTAAGTACACAAACAAAACAAACAACAGCAACATAAGTTGACAAGTAAACAACAAAACAAAAAAAAAGAAATACTGCGCACCACAAGCTGCTCTTTCCCATACCACAATTATTCACACAATTATTGGGTAACGAATAACAACAGCTGGCCATAAACATGTGTGGCGGAGTGCAATAACAAAAAAAAAAAAAACTATAAAAACAACAACAACAACAACAGAACTGTAACATGTCCTTTAAATATCAATAAATTATTGAATGAAAGTCGAACGTGTATATCTGTCTGTATGTATGTACACTTGTATGATAGGGGGATAGAGGTGGCGATTTATTGCTGCTGCTGTTTTGGAAACAATTGAAATACCAGCACAACGCCATGCAATATTTAAATATTTTTTGTTGTTTTTTTTCTCTTCTTCAGCTTTCAATGCAATTGAATTATATTCCAATAAATTAATTTTTATGAACAGCAACAATAGCAACAACAATTATAATAACAATACAAAATAAAATTAAAATTTCAAAAGAAATTGTACTGCAGCAGCATGTATTGGAAAAATTACACAAAATTGTAGCAGCATTTGCTTGCTGCAGCATTCCGTTGAGCATTATTGCCATCATCATTTGTATTGATTATTTAGTGGAATTCATTTGTAATATTTTTTTTTCATTTGTTTATGTTGTTGTTGTTTTTTATTATTAAATCTTATTTAATATTAATTTAATATTGTTATTTAGATGTAACTTTATAATTAATTTCAGATTAATTTTTTTATAAATTTTTCTTTGTTTTTTTTCAATTCGTATTCAATTGAAAAAATTGTCATGCTTGGCTATGAAATAATGATGATGATTTAAATGGATATCAGGGTTATATACAGTAAATACACTAATACCCCGGTTGGCGTCGCTAATAGGGCCTGAAGAAACGCGACGCAAACCAAAATGACGTAAAATGAAGCATGATTTTCCATACATTTGTATTGATTTTCATTTAATTGGTTTCGAGATTCATAATTTTAGCTGAAAAAATAGATTTTTCAACAAAAAAAATATTTAATTTACTAACGCCCTACAACTTGCAACCATCAGACAAACATAAATACATACACAGACTTACAAAAGTTTACATACGTTCACAATTTTTCTATTTTCTAGAAAAATTACATAATTTTATTAAAAATGTTAGTTACTTTTTTTGTTTTATGCACTAAAAAATTATTTCCATCATCTTTTAGAATATTTTGTTGTTATTTAAAATAAATAACAACAAAACAGCAGTAATCGGTATTCTTCTAAAGTTACATAAGTTTACATACCCTGCAAAAAAAAAATGTTGTACCGTTAAAATTACCGCTAAGATTTTTCTGATGCTTTGTTTAAAATCAGTAGCAGAGGTTTTACTTTTACTAAAAGTGATCACACTTGCAAAATATGTTTTTAGTGGAAGAAAATGGGCAAAGGCAAAGAAATTTCTGAACCAATTCGAAAAACCGTCATCAATTTGAGAAATGATGGAAAATCTCTTAATGAAATTGGAAATTTATTAAATTTAAGTAAAAGCACAGTTCAAACAATAATAAAAAATTTCAAAAAAATGGAAATTATGAAAGCAAAGCTCGTAGTGGGCGCCCCCGCATTCTCGACAAACGAACAGAGCGGTCTATTATTCGTTCTATTCAAGAAAATCCTAAGTTAAGAGCCGTTGAATTAAATCGGAAAATGAGAACAGATCTAGAAATTACCGTTTTCTGGCAGAGTTGCCAGAAAAAAACCTTTACTTAGATCTGTGAATATCCAGAAGCGCCTAGAATATGCCCAAAAGTACGAAAATGCTCATGTAAATGATTCTACATTTTGGGAGAGGGTAATATTTACAGATGAATGTAAATTTATGGTTTTTGGAGGTGATGGTCGAACAAAAGTTTGGCGAAAGCCAAATGCAGCGTTATTGCCACAAAATGTTAATTGCACTGTGAAACATGGAGGTGGTTCAGTCATGGTCTGGGGATGTATGGCGGCAAATGGTGTCGGGAAGCTTAGGTTCATCGATGGTACTATGGATAAGACCATGTATATTGATATTTTAAAGGATAGCTACGTTTCCCAGCGTCCAACTTTTAGATCTGGAGGAAAATGCAATATTTCTCCAGGATAACGGTCCGAAGCGTTCTTCAAAGAAGTTAAAGAATGGCTTCTATATAACGTTAAACACAAGTTGGAACATCCCCCGCAGTCTCCCGATCTTAACGTTATTGAACATTTATGGGATATTTTAAAACGAGGTCTCAGATAACGACAAGTAACATCAGTTCCAGGACTCAAAGAAGCGTTGATGGAAGAATGGAGCAAAATTACTCCAGAAATTACCAAAAAATTGGCATTGTCCATGCCAAATAGATTATCTGCTGTAATTAAAGCCAGAGGAGGCCACACAAAATATTAATTTAATTTTATTAGCGTTTTCTTTCCCCCGTATGTAAACTTTTGTAAATTAGCTTTATGGTAAAAACTGAATTATTTTATGTTATTTAATAGAAATTAATGGAAATATGTTATTTTTATGTTTATTTTTTCTTAATAAATCCGATATGGAATAAAAAAAGTCATTAAAGAATTTTAAATTAAATATTTATTTAAAAAAATTAAATATGTGAGGGGTATGTAAACTTTTGTAAGTCTGTGTATGTGTGTATGTATTTACATTAGACATAAACGGGAAATCCCCTTTTTCTGTTTTAGCTTTGTACAAACATTTTCATATTAACGACGCAAACTGAAACAAAAACGATGTAACCTCGAAGTCACATACATACATAATTGGCCATTACAACACTTCAGTCAGGATTACGGCCTAGCTTCTCACAGCACTTATGTTGTGTGCGTTCATTTTATACATGAGTGGCGGGACCTACAGTCTAAAGTCGACTCGGAACGACAGATTTTTTTGAGAAGCTTTCCATGGCAATTTTTAGTCTCAGAGTCTTTGCCAGAAATCCGCTGAGAGGAAGTCGCCAAAGAAATATTTTTCATTTTGATGTCTGACCTGGGATTCGAACCCGGGCCTTTCGTCTAATAAGCCAACACACTACCTACTAGACCACGAGCGACTTCGAAGTCACAGAAATTTTAAAAAGACACAATTTCGAATTTGCACCTGTTTTAAACGGGAAATCCCCTTTTTCTGTTTTAGCTTTGTAGAAATATTTTCATATTAACGATGCAAATCGAAGCACTAACGACGCAACTTCGAAACATGCGACGTAAACTGAAACAAAAAGGACGCAACTTCGATAGTCACAGAAATTTTAAAAAGACGCAACTTTGAAGCAAACGTAGAACGAGGCGACGCAAACCGGGGTATTAGTGTATATGTATATACATACCACTGGTATGTATTCTGGTAATAAGTCAATTATGAAATAATTTGTAAAAATAAATTATTTAAATGTGATGGATTTTTAAAGGAAAAAGGAAATCATTTTAGTGTCATGCAGATTTATGAATTTTGATTAATATTTAATGAATATAAAATTATTGATTTAATAATGCATACATATCTACGTACATACATAAAGGATCCACCAAATAACTTTTCTTTTTTGAAAATGCTTTAAAAATTAAACTGCAGAATATTTTCTTAAATTTCTTTTTTCCAAATTCATTCAAATGGCTGCCTCGGCTGGCCATACAGTAGCCAACACGATCAGTCCAATCAGCACATTATCGATTGTGTGCAGCGGGCCATGTTGAACGAATTTTTGTTCACAAAAATTGAAGAGGAGGATATTGGCAACATTTGGTTGCGCTACGTGCCACACAACCGAAGTTACACTCGATGTTTTGCGTCCTGTTTTTGAAGATCGCATTATCAGCCGCAGAGCTGATGTTGTTTGGCCACCTCGGAGTTGCGATTTGATGCCATTGGACTAGTGTTACGCCGAGTGGATAAGTGTTACGCCGACAAGCCTGAGACAATTGACGCTTTAAAGGGCAATATTCGTGAAGCCATTGTCGAAATATAGCTGCACATAGTTGACAATGTGCTTGAAAATTGGACCGATCGTGTAGACTACTGCAACCGAGACAGCCATAGTATCTTTTTAAAGCATTTTCAAAAAAAAATATATGTTGGTGGACCCTTTACACACATAATTGATCATAACAACCCTTAAGTCATGATTACGACCTACCTCCTTACTCCACTTACCTAAAGTGAGTTAATTTAAATGGCAGAACGTACAGTTTGACATCAATACCCAACGACGAGAAGCTTTTCATAACAATTTTGATTTACTCTCAAAGTATTTTCCAAAGATCTGCTGAGAGGCTGATGCCGCAACAATAGTTTTTCATATTTCATTGAGTTGTTTGAGCTGGAATTTGAACGATGGCCTCACGTCTAATACACCAATACACCACCTGTTAAAAAGCAGCAGAAGATTTTACAAATGCAGGATAACCGAGCGAATGATATAGAACCTAATCCAATCATACTAAAACCAATGGTATTGTGTCTATAAGTGCCTTTAACTGATAGGTTGAAACTTAGCCACTGGAAATCCATACTAAAACAAATTATTGATCGTATTGATGGATTGGTTACAGTATTACTAAAAAACCCCACTGTATCACAAAGATTATTCCTTAAGTGTCAAGACAGGAGGGCATATAAGTAACAACAGCAAACCGTGTAAGGTGGAAATGTTCTATGGCAACTATATGCTTCGAAGTTGGATAGTGGTAAAGAACTTTGTACCATAACGCATTACTGCCCCTGGTTGAGTCCTTATACATTCGAGATCAAGAAAATTAAATCTTAAGCCTTCTTAACAAAAAGAAAAAAAGGAAGTAGATGTTGTTCACGCTGGCCACCCTACTTTTAAGTTTAGATTTAAGTTTTGTGAAAGTGTATAAACCACCCCTGTAATTGCCTTTATAATATTGTGAATTGCTAAGAAAATCATGAAAAGAGATCATTACCCGATCCACCCCCTAACCCGAAGTTACGTTTTTGTACAGAATAAATAATAATAATAAATTTATCTGCTTAAATTTACTGACGTATACATACACTTATATACATACATACAGACGTAATTGGTCATTACAACCCTTCAGTCAGGACTACGGCCTAACTTCTCACACCACTCAAGTTCTGTGCGTTAATTTTATACATGAGTGGCGGGTTCTACAGTTTAACGTCGACTCCGAACGACTGATTTTTGAGAAACTTTTTACATGACAGGTTTTATTAACTTTCAGAGTTTTTGCCAGAAATCTACTGAGAGGAAATCGCCAAAGAAATAGTTTTCCAAATTCCGTTTTGATGCGTGACCTGTGTTACGAACCCGGGTTTAATGTCTAATAAGCCAACACACTACCTACTAGACTACGACGACACACACTTATATGGACAAAAGCAAATCTGATCCTGGGGTTTGAATAGTGACTTTACGTCTAATAAGTCATCTGCAATAGCGCTAGCAATTACAGATTTGAGACGGCTTTGAGCTCGTTGTATCCAATTCCAAAACGTTGTTGAATATATGCGGTGGAATAATAGGCTGATGCTTACATCAATTGGCTCATTGATTGTCTATTAAATTCGTATAAATATTTAGGTATGATAGACTAATTCGAATCAAACCGTTCCCTCCAAGTTAAAGTAATGAAAGCTGTTGTACACTTACAAAAGATTCTCCTTTTTCCTTTAAAATTAAGAAAAAAAAATCGTATTAAACTTTAAGAGAATTTTTCTAAAGCACTTAAATACTCTCTTAGTCTGTAGTCTTACTTGGCAGTAAATACAATAATAAATACAATAAGTAATCCCAGCCTTGGGCCTGTATTAGAAACTGTCGTGACATTCGCACATACAAACCGGCAAAGTGAAACAAACACTTCCACGTTAACGCGCTTATAGCCGCCAGGCAACATTGCCTTGTACTTTCGCGCAATAGCTTGTAACTGATACGGTGACGAAGAGCAAAAGCAAAAAAAAATAAAAAAAAAAGGAAAAAGCGTAGGACTAGAGAAATGCAAACGACTTCACTTGGCTACCATTTAATTGGCCTAATTTAAGATTTTTAATTTACAAACAAAAATTAAGTATTTTTTCGTGTGTTTTCTTTTCAAATTTCTTCTTTTCCTTCCATTACAGGCGTCTAGCACCTACTATGAAGCATAAACGCAGACGCATTTCATGCTCTGGGGAGTAAGTGGAGAAATTATTTTTTTTATTTTAAAGCTTCTTCTATATTTTAAGCATAATTTATAATGAAGTTGGTAGTGATTTAATGCTTTAGATTAACGCTTTAAATTTTTTTTATTTTTCTTTTTATATTTTTCATCCTTATTCTCCAAACTGTTGATGCTTCTGTTTTTTTGAATTTTTTTTTTTTTTTTTGTTTTACCTCGGCTTTCATAATGAAATTTAATTAATTAAACAAATTGTTGCACGATGAAGAAATACATATTTTTGTATGTTTAAATAGAAATCACGTACTTGGCATTACTATGGCACAGCAGATATTCATGGCCATGGTGTGGTATGCGTAATATTTCATACACAAATAAAAATTTAAAAATATCACTCATACGTCTGCGATTGTATGCATTCGTTGGTATTTCAAATGAAACTGTGCATAAGTGATGTGCATAAGTAATGTTAAGTGATTTTAAATTAAAAAAAAGTATTTACAAGTGAGCAATAAAAGATGAAAATATTTTTGATAAAATGAAATATGAATTGTTGGAACCGCAAAGAATGATGGAATGATAGATTTTAAATATTTGTTAACTCGTTAATATAGAGCATTTACCTGTTGTAGAAAGGGTCAAACCAAACCCGGCTTAGTTTCAAGAACAATTTACTTTAATCAATTTAATTTGAATTAAAATAGAGACGTTTTCATACAGTAACTACATTTCAAAAAAGTTGAATAAACGAAGTCGTCTACTGAGTGTTGGTCTAAAAAATGAGCAATCTATCGTTTTAAATTTGAACCATCTGCTATTTCGAATCGAACAATGCTCAAGTCATTCTATTCCATCACAAAATTCAGTATATTTTTTTCATCGAATGTAATGAGCAATGTTGGGATTTATTGGGTCAAAGCATAAGACGATGATATTTCGATATTTCAAAAAAAATCTTCTTTTCGGATGGAACTCTTTTTCATTTTGGTGTTTACGTTAGTAAGCAGAATTGGCGTATTTGGGCAAAAACCCACTCGTGCCCTTACAGTGCCCAATGCACCCATTACGATTGTTTTGATTGATTTTGATTGTTTGGTCCATATCCTTTAGCCCATATTTCTTTGAAAATTAATACGGCGCAACTATTACGCTAATTGGAGATATTTATCGCACCATGATAACAGTTTTTCTTATTGTACCCACTCTTAATGGCATTTATGTGAACAGTGTTTGGTTTCAACGGAATGGTGCAAATTGCAATACAACTCATGACACTAACGATTTATTACGTCTAACGTTGGATGGTATACGTTTCACTAGCTGATTTCTAGCTATTTGAAGCATACATGCTACACTTCAACATGGCAGAGAGTTATCATAAAATGAAGCACTTCAGTGAAAATTCCACAAACTATTCTATTCACAAATTTTAGAATTATCAGTGTTGGCTTCTACACAATTCCCCGAATGGGTCATGCAAGTTTAGTAGAACCAGTACTTATTAAGACCGGGTTCTGGCCATGTATGGAAATAATCAGATAGAAGAGAGAATATAGAATATAGTCCCCAATAAACCATTAGAAAAATGAGCTTTAAAAAGCAGAAACAGTTCAGATACCTTTTGAAACAATAAATGGTTAACTCAATACACGATGTTATAGCCCAGTTTTGTACTCAATTTTCTGTATTCAAAAAAACTGCCTACTGTTACTTCAAGTGAACTACTACTCAAATAAAAAATATCGTTCCAAATAAAAAGAAATAGTTTATCGTATTGGTGCAGTTTAAAGCACTTTTTGTAACAGCGATCAACATCTGAAACCAAATTTATGTAGAGGCAAGGCTAGTTTGGTTATGAAGTATATGTATTCTAGAGCATCCTTCCAAGTACTGAAAACGATGCTTGATTATAAATCAATTATTATTCACCATACACTACTGAAGAAGTCGCCGCGATCTGATAGGTAGTGTGTTGGCTTATCAGACGAAAGGGGCGAGTTCGAATCACTGGTTACACATTAAAACGAAAATATGAAATTATTTTTCGGCAACTTCTTCTCAACAGATTTCTGGGAAAAACTCTGAGCGTAAAAATTGCCATTAAAAGCTTCTCAAAAAAATTTGTCGTTCGGAATAGACTTTAAACTGTAGGTCCCGCCACTCATGTATAAAATTAACGCACACAACACGAGTGGAGTGAGAAACTAGGCCATTGTACAATGGGCCAATTCGACCTCTGGGTACTGTACTTGCCACAGTTGGCAACCTCTAACCTAACCTAACCTACACTGATAAAAGATCATAAGCCGTAAAGGTCCCTTAGAAGTAAAAAAACATAAATTGTTGTACCATCGCCTTTGATTATTTGTTTGATTAGCTTCTTTTTCATTAAGCAAGTGTTTCCAACTCAGGAGGCCAGCAATATATCGCAGCAGGTTGTTGTATAAAGTATAGTAATTACCAAATACGTGTGTACATATAGGATTGTAAAAGGTAGAACCTTTATAAGATTTTCATCCTTTCCTCTCTGTGGCTGCGGAAGGTTTCTAGGATGTATTTCTTTAAAAATTCGAAAATCGTGATGAACCTTTTTTTATTTTTAAAATTTTGAATTTGGATTGCTTGTGTCTGTTATCTACCATTTGATTCACTCACCACACTGCCTCTAAGGATTGCTAAGGGATGTCCTAATTGACATGTAAATATTTCATGGAAAAGGTTATAAACCAGTATAAACCAATCTACCTGTGCTATCATGTAAATAATCTAAATTGTACATACACAAGCCGTTTTACAATTTTCATGCTGTATCTGCCACCATACCAATATTTGCCATTTAAACCCACTGTACTTTGTTAAGTCATTAAAATTGTTAAAAGTGTTATAACGCTTAAAAAATTTAATTTTATATCACAACAAAAAAATCAACAAGGAACAAAAAAACAACAAAAACAAATCAGAGAAATTATAAAAACAACTTAATGTTCTTGTTTAATTACAAACAACAGCAACGATGACAAAAATTTTCAAAAAAAAATGGAAAAAAATGTGAATATTTATTGGCCAACAACACGCATATGCAACTGACAATTGGGTGTAAAATGAACAAAGCCAGAGGCCCTAAAGTACAGAAAGGAGCAAACAACATAGCAGCACAAAAGTAAAAAACAAAGCAAAAAAGAATTAAAAAGAAATTAAAAGAAAATCCTGAACACAAACAGCAAAACGCCTATTTCCTGTAAAGCTTCTCATGGTTTGCACTTGAATTTTTGCAATAAAAAAATAAAAAGAGAGAGAGAGAGAGAGAGTTAAATATGCTCTTCCACATGCACACAAACAAACAAATGCAGTGAATTGAAATACAAATTGAAATTGAAGGGGAAAAAGTAAAATGAAATCACACGGTTTATGCAAAATAGACGACAATGTTATTGAGATTAGTTTGTAATAAAAATAACAACAACAAAACTAAAACAAAAGGAATAAAATAACAACACTAATGTTCTGCCAAACACACTCATACACCCACTCACACTTACAGGCATTTGTGTTTGTAACACTGTATTGGAATGAAAATAATGTTTTAATTACCATTTAACACCACAAGTGTAAAGGGTAACAAGAAAAGAGCGATTTAAGCATACATAAACAACACCGAGAGAGAGAGAGATAGAGAGAGATGTAGAGAGCAGTTAAGAATTCATTAGCATTTGCTTAAGAAAGAAACTGTTCTCTCTGTCTGTGTAGGTGTGTGTGTGTGCTGTGAGTGTATGTGTAATTTAAAAACACATTTATCTTCATTTACGGTGGATATTTTCTCTTTCTTTTTTTGCTCGTTCTTAACAAGTTGAGAGAGTGAGAACACAAAAGGTTAAAACTGGACTTAACACTCTTAATAACATTTTAAAATTGAAATTCTACTGTTGTGCTCTTCTTTGCAACTGTTAAGACAACGTAGGTGTACGTACTCACTTACTTGTACTTACGTGTACATATTTAGTGGGTTAAAGTTTAATTTCCTTTTTCCTCTGTGCCGTATAACAATCAAAAACACATACTCTTACCTCCTCCACGTGCACAGTGTGTTGTATATGTAACGGCTGTTGCATTAACTTTCGTTTTGTCTTTCTTTCTTTTCAGTTAAATTTTTGTTTGTTTTAATTCACTTTTCTTTCTCTTTCTCTTTTGCACTTTCATTTTATTTTATTTCTTTTGTTTTTGTTGTTTGGCTTGTTGTCTGCTAATTAAAAATTTTTGTTTCCAATATAAACAGAACCGTTACCAGGTAGAGAATATTAACAACAGCAACAGCTATTACCTGCCTGCCTGCCTGCCTTACCATCAACCACTACTACAGCCTTCTTCTATGCCTGATAATTACAATGTGGCAGGCATAAAGTGCATAAAATGTGAAAGTGTACCGGCGAAAAGTTTCACTCTATTGCCACAAACTTCAACGGTTGTTTACAGTGCGATGAAAAAGTTTTTTATGACCTTCAATAACAGCACAAAAGGTGGTTTGCCTAAAAGGAAGGAAGTAACACAAGCAAACATTTTATGAACATGTGAGAGGAGTACTCCTTGTTTATTTATACACTGGCAAAGATCACAAGAATAAGGTGTAGTTAAAAGAAACTCTATCAGTTTTACATTAAACTAGTGTACGATGTGTATAAATCTTTTAGTTAAACTTCAGGCGAGTCAGACACAATCTAAAGACCTTAAAATAAATAAAATTACCATGAAAAGCTTCCCAAAAATTTGTCGTTCGGAGTTGACTTTAAACTGTAGGTCCCACCCACTTATGTATAGAAATTAACACACACAACATAAGTAGTGTAAGAAACTAGGTCAATAATCCTGACTGAAGGGTTATAATGGCCAATTATGTATGGATCTATGGTGTCGGTAGGATGAAGGTTTATGCCATTCATGGGAATCATAAGAAACATTAATGAATATACTACACCATCAATATTTGGCTGATAAAAGCTCTGTCCAGTTGCAATATAGATACCTGATCGATTCCGCAATGCACAGTTTTATTTGCTGAGCAATTGCATTCTGTGAGCACTTATCAGTACCTTTTTGATCATCAAACGTAATCATCATATCCGCATTCTCGTTGGTTACAGTATCGTCGTAATATGCCTGCAGACGGTCAATCACTTTGTTCTGCAACCGCCATTGCCAGGGAGTATAACTCTTAATAAGCCAACGCTCATCGAATTCTACAATATTGGCTTAAGTAAAAAGTCCTGTAAGATTTCTCCTGAAACCCTACATTCTATGGAAAAAGTTTCTATTCCCAATTGTACCATATGGTCACCGATCCTCGATAAGTACTCAATATCCTCGATAAGTAGTCAAGTATAACATCAACTTTCAAAGACGTTAGGATGTCGTTCTAGAGCAATGAATTAAATTCATTGTTGAAGTCGTCGTAATCTAGTTGGTAGTGTTTTGTCTTATTAGACGTGAGACTAGGCAAGATATATCTTATAAAGTAAAGCGTGAACAAATATTTCTTCGGCAACTGCCTCTCAGCAGAGTTCTAGTAAAAATTCTGTGAGTCAAATAAATTTGCCATGAAAAATTGTTTCAAAAATCTGTCGTTTGAAGTCGTAGATCCCATCAGTCTAATACACACCAGGGGTACATTACACAGTATAAATGGACGGATTGTAAGGAACAATTATGTAGGTATGCATGCAGACGTCCAGTATTACAATATTTTGATAAGAATTTTAGTTATTACTGTGATTCACAGCCTAACGGGCTTCTCGTACTATGACCATCCAAATACATACATAGTTGGTCATTACAACCCTTTAGTTGTGTGCGTTAATTCGTGCGTTAGTCGACTCCGAATGACAGATTTTTGAGGAACTTTTCATGGCAATTTTGCAATTTTTTATTTACTATTTTTCTGTTGCATTTCACATTTTCGCTTTGATGTCTGACCTGGGGTTTGAACTCGGGCTTTCAGTCTAATAAGCCAAGAAGACTACCTAGTAGACTATGGCGACTTTACGCCTTTACTTGTCTTTATCCTGTCTGCAGTACACTTTAGATATATCCTCAATGGTTGTGAACTTTAATGATTTGCATCGATCTCTGTACATACATACATAATTGGCCATTACAACCCTTCAGTCAGGATTACGACCTAGCTTCTCACACCACTTATGTTGTGTGCGGTAATTTTATACATGAGTGGCGGGACCTACAGTTTAAAGTCGACTCCGAACGACAGATTTTTGAGAAGCTTTTCATGGCAATTTTTACTCTCAGAGTCTTTGGCTGAAATCTGCTGAGAGGAAGTCGCCGAAGAAATATTTTTCGTTTTGATGCCTGACCTGGGATTCGAACCCGGGCCTTTCGTCTAATAAGCCAACACACTACCCACTATACCACGGTGACTCTATCTATCTCTGTACAACGTATCCTTTTTTTTTGTTAGAGTTGAGCTATACTGAACTAAGTTATTGGGAAATCCGCCACTACTAATTTGAATTTTTACAGACGTTATTAGGCAACATTTTAATCCATTTTTGTGCACTTAAGGGTGTAATAGGAACCACCTTCACAAAACTAATTTCCCACCAGTTTGTTAATTCGCTGTATTTCTGTTCCTTAATCAAGTTTTTCAACTAAGTATCTAAGGATCTAGAATGCTGGCGTTGCCCCCTGTGCAAATATTCTGTGTTCCTGTATTGGGTGTATGCGCGTTATGTTCGCGTGTGCACTTAGCATTACTTTTTGAGTCTGGCAACTAGCCTAAATCACACAGCACATTATGTGTGATCGTGCCAGTTAGTTAAGAGTTTTGTAGTGCATATCATGAAACCAACTCCAGAAATAGTAATGGTCCCTCAACAATACAAACATGACCGCCTGAAGGAAAACAGAAACTTTGTTCATAAAACTAGGATGCTAGCGTTGCTCCTTGTGCAAATATTCTGCGTTCCTGTATTGGATGTAGAGGTGGAGTGCACTGTTTTACCCTCCCTTAAGAGATTGCGCTACAAGTTTTTTGCGAATGAGGGATGGATTACTGCTCGTTCGATTATCTGGAGAGGGGGATTGTTGTAGCCAAATTTGGTTCCACTAAATTATTAATTGCCTCATGAAGCTTATAAATTATAAAACTATGAACTAACTTTTGTTGCCCTACTATATCCTTCATTCATTTATTTTATGGCATGTATATATACCAGCGTAGTTTTGCATTTTTCAAAAAGCGCAGAAACTTAAGACTTCCAATTTGGCATCATCAGCATTAAACGATGGCGAAGAGCACCATCATCATCATTAAATCTTCATGCTTATGTTGGATATTTTATGGAAGATAACAAAATCCCATCTTCTCTCTTTATTCTCTTGTCTCTTGTTTTCTGTTTTTTGTTTTAAGTTCGGTTTTGTTGGTCTTAAATCGCTGTGGTGGTGTAGGTGCTGGCGGTGGTGGTGGTGATAATGACGAAGATGACGACGATGATAAAGTTTAAAGTTTTATGCGGGCATTAGTCATTTATTACACTTTAAATTAATTCGCTACTCTGTGGTTACCCTCTAAGGAGAGTGCGGCTGATTGCTGTACAGAGGCATGTTATGCTAACGTATTTTCGATTTCTTTATAACATTTAGCGGTTAAGTATTCATGAATTTTATAGGCTTTTAAGGAAGTTTTATAAGAAAAGGATTTCCAATTGCAAGGATAATTTAAGGAAGGATGTAACTTTTAATAGGAATAAACGATATTCCACATCAGATGAGATCTTATAGGAAGATATCGTTATCGATTACTTATTGCTTTCATTATAATCTCTAGAACTAAAGAAAAGCATTAATAAAACAGGTCTTCATTTAATCGGTCAAGCCTCACTTAATTCATCTGAAATTAATTGTAAATTTTTTGGTTTGTGTGTGGCACAAAAGATTAATTAATACCTGCCGCATGAATACATAAAATAAACACTCCCATACTGTTGTCGTCATTCTAAGAAATTCAAATTAAAGGGCATTTGAAATTCGATACCAGCGCCTGTCTAATAATCTCTCTCTCTTCTCTCTGTAATTTGCTTCATTGGTTATGCTTCCATTTGTTTGAAATCGTTTTCTTATACAACTTTTCGTTTTGTTTTTCCTCTATAGTTACCAAACAACAACCGCCTTCTCTCACCTCCCGTCTCCTCTTATGCCATCTAAACCTCATTTACATCGTACATAGCGTTAGTAAAAGGTATTTAACCAGTGCCGGCGAAGAAATTTAAGTCTTATCGAGATTATTTTAGTTATTCGCGGTTTTATTTGTTTTTCTCTGTTTTTCCTCCTTCCTTTTGATTTTTTTCTTTCTATTGGTTTAACATTAAATGTGGTCAAAATTTGGTAACGGTTTTTGTTTTCTCCTTTTTCTTTCTTCCTATATTTTGTTTTACACTGAATATCCCCATTGCCTCTGGTTAACCTCATCGACTAGAGGGTAAATAAGCGTAATTGAGTTTTAATGGCTTCGAAGGATTCCAATAGTGCTACGAACAGGAGGAGAGAGAAAAAAAGAATATAAAAATTACAGGAAATAAAACTAAATTACCCACAGGATTTTATATCAATATAAATAATGGCTAAAAAAGGATAAAATTCCTTATAATCAGAAATGTTGTTAGACATCAGCAAGCTTTAAGGTCGATATAGGGTCTCAAATACTAGTTCAAGCCTGCAGCTAATGTTAAATCGGTCTATGATCTATTTGAGATGCGTGTCCATTTTCTACCGTTCGCAAAGGAGAACGATTAATCTTATTGTGACCAAGATTTAAGGGCACAATTGTGTTCATTATACTTTCCGATAGCCAAGCGGCCATCAGGGCGCTAGATTCTAGTGTACGACTGTCGCAGATGTCTCAATGAGATGGCAAACCGATGTGATGTTTGTATCACATGGGTACCAGGACATAAGGATATTCCCGGCAACTGCAGAGCGGATGATTTAGCCAGAAGGTGCACGACCGTCGAGTTCTCTGATGAATTCTCCACATTGGGGATCCCTTTAAGTACTTCTGGGCTAATGATTGACAATGCAATCGTGAACCCTGTCAACAGTAGATGGGCAGCTTCGGATAAAGACAGACTGGCGCATAAAATTTGGCCATGGCTGGATAAAAAACTCAAGGCGACTCAGCTTAAGCTCCAAAGAAGTTGTGGAAATGAGGAAGAGAATGAAACTATTCTTCACCCACTGTGCACATGACCGATATTTGGTCGGAGGAGAAATAAACACCTGGGTGCCTACTACATGGAAGATCTAGATGAACAGTCATGCATGGATATTGGCAGTCTGAGTTGCTTCATCGGAAGCTTCGAGTGGATCCTGGAATAGAGGAGAGGATGAAACTGTGGTATCGCAATGGTATCACAGCCGCTTCTACCTACCTACGGGCACAATGTTGGCAAACAACATCGCCAAATAAAACTCTAAGAGAGTGAAAAAAGTGCAATGCTCAAGGGAGTAGCACAATTTTGGAAAGCTTGTTGTTAGGTAGTGTGTTGCGTTATTAGACGTAAAGCCAGGGCTCGAATCCCAGGCCAGACATCAAAACGAAATATGGAAAACTATCCCTTTGGCGATTTCTTCTGAGCAGATTTCTGACAAAAACTCTGAAAGTAAATTAAACCTACCATGAATAAACTTTCTCAAAAATCTGTCGGTCGGAGTCGACTTTAAAGTGTAGGTCGCGCCACGTATGTATAAAATTATAATACACAACATAAGTGGTGTGAGAAACTAGAAGAAAATATTGATTTTGATCTATGGAATTCACTTGAAGAGTGAAACAGAGAAGATCTTCATAGCCTATCTGCCCTATGGTGCAATATGAAATTGATGAATATAACAAAGATAGCTGGAGAGAAGGTATTAGACATTATAGTTCGCAAACGCTATGGAATATGATACAGACCCAGATGTCAGTGTGTGTACTTAGTATTACTTCTTGAGTCTGGCAACTAGCCTACATCATACATCAGATTGTGGGTGATCATACCAGTTGCTCCAAAGTTTTGTAGTGCATATTATGAAACCAACTCCAGAAATAGTAATGGTCTCTCAACAATACAAACATGACAGCCTGCAGGCAAACGGAGATGTAACGAGGGTCCAGAGTTGGTTAGTTAGCTGGGTGACAAGGAAAACAGAAACGTTGTTCATAAAACTAAGTATTGTTGATCACGTAATAATTTTACAGCAGGCAACCAATTATGATGGCTTGATTATTACTACAGGCCTTAGATTTAAGCTGCTGGATATTGGTGGTTCTTCGTTATGAAGGCACGTAATATAGGTTCGTTGATGCTATACGTAAAGTCACCTTCACTTAAATTACAGTGTCCGGGGAGATAATTGTTTGGATGTTTGAAAGGATGCCAATAGATTTCCATACAAGGGATCTAAGCTGGCTTTATAGTCGGGGTGCACCATCGCGGCTGAAATGAAAAGCAGAGGGTCATTCAACATCCAGTAGAGAATGACAGTAAAGAAGGAAAACACATTTAAACCTTGCGTGAAAGTATTGGTTACAAAACCACAGGGCGAAGGCGATTGTCATCTCACACAAAGTGGGATGATGAATGTGTCTCACATATTGGCAGATAAAAAATTTTATTTTCAAGTGCGACAGATTATACGAAAATTATTGCTTATTAGACTGGGTTTTTGTCGTAGCCCAACCGTTGAAAATTTAATTACGGATCAACTGATCGCCAGATAGTTTTTCGCAGACTCGACACAATACACAGATAATACAATGCACTGAAGCACTAATGACATTGGAAACTGGCCGTCAGGATAACGATAATCGCAAATCTGAAACTATACTGTATCGAGTATTCATTCACAGATTTTGGAAAAATTTCATTGCTGAACGCAATGTTCCATGTTAAATGCAGTAAACAAGCAGATAATCCTATTGTATTGCAATTGTTTAAAGAGTTAACTAAAGCTCATAACGACGCCTCCGTTCTATAAAATTCTAAGTTGAAAAAGTGTGTTTTGAGTTATGAGCTCTCAAAGATTTCACACGACACACGACTATATGTGAATTCTAAGTAGATTTTCCCTCCTAACTTCGGAACGAATCGTCTCATCTTAACCAAATTTTGACAGTATTTAAGTTAGAGAACGTAGAGTAGCGTAAGTGTACTTAGAATGTTATAGAATGGAGGCGTCGATAATATATATTAACCAATATGATAATGCTTCCTTGACAACTGTGCTGCAATCACCTTTTCTCCATAAACGATTTGACAAAGACTTTTTTAGCAGTAAACAGTCTGCTCTATGGTGGATTTTAAAATTAAGACAAACCAATTTTAGAAGATTCCCCTTTATTTTTGAAAAAAAAAAAACACTTGAACAGTTTGTCCTATTTACTGGGCAAAATTAACTCGTTCTGTTGTTTTTATTGCTTTCATTTGAATTGTTTCTAGTGATTGATTTTATGTCTTGTTTCCGTTTGCATACCCCGACACACAAGTCCTATTCAATAATTAAAATTAATTTCTTAAAAAGTTTTTTTTTTTTTGCCAAAAATAATTTCGTGCTTAAAAATAAAGTTTTTCAACAAATTGACTATAAAACATCGGGCCAATCAAAATAGAAATTTGACGTACAATTCTTCCATATTCAAAGAGAAAATTTTTGAGTTTCTTCATGTGCCCCCTTCAGCCACTCAATTATTTTGCCACGAAGAGGAAGAAATTCAAAGCAGTTGTATTCGCGTTGTATTCCAAGAAGATATTTAGCATTTCAAACAAACACTTGCAAGCATTCAAACAATTCTTGTCTATTAAATACTTCCTTCTTTTTCTTCTTCTTCTTCTGCTGAAGCGAAAGATGATGTCGAAAATGATAATAAAAAGTAATTTAAGAACTTTTCCGTCCCTGCAAAGAAAATGAAGCAAAACAAGAGAAGTACTTGGCAGTGATGATGAGGACGACGGTGATTTTATTCCGAGTAGACAGTGTGGAAGGCAGAGTAATGTAAAGTTTTGCTGCGCGTTGTTTAAAACTCATTTTCGCGTTATGTTAGCAGGAGGGGAAGGCTATGATTTCTAGTTGGAGGTTTTATTAGCAATTGACTGAATGCTGTCATTATAATGATTTCGTCTTTTTTGTTCCTCTTTTACTTGTTTCTTGTACTTTTGTTTGTCAGTTTGTTTTTGTTTTTATTTCTTTCTAATATGAAATTTAGTGTTCTAGTCTTCAAGTCTTCCACATTTGTGGGGTACACACTCTCTTTCTCTCTCTCTCTCTCTGTGTATGTTTAATATTCAATTTTCTTTAAATATTTCATTTTTTTAATTCTATTTTCTATTGGCTTTCATTGGTAACTTGCCTGGTTTCATTTCATTTCATGGAACTTTTGCTGTCAAAGTTTTTTTTTTTTTGAATTCAAATACAATTTTTAATATTTCAATTTTAATTGCTTTTAAACTTTCTCCCCGACCACCGCCCTCATCGTTGTGTTCGTTTTGTTTTAAACTTTTTTGTTTTTGAAAATCTATTAGATGTTAATAATCATTGAAGCTTAATTATTGTAACCCAAAAAGATTCTTTTGCCCTCCTAAAAAATTTATTCTTCAACATTTTTTTCGTGTAAATTTATTCAAATCCCAAGTTTATTAAAGAATTTTGAATTAAAAAAAATCGATTATTTTATTGAGAAGGCAAATGAAGATGTTGCATGAGCGATTCTGCAAGGGTGATTTAAAATGTTGAATATTGTTACGTTTTACCTTTTAAAAATATTTAAAATATGGGCCCGTAAATTGCAAATAAAATAAAAATAAATTTGTGTTTAGTTTTAATTAAAATTCTTTGTTGTTCGCACAATTCTGTGTGCCACTGTTCACAACTTGCTTTGTTTGTTATTCCTCTTTGTACTCTTTTGCATAAACAACAACAATTACTAGTTAATTGTGCGGTAGATCTTTATAACGAAGATCTTCAAACTATGAAGATACCGCTTCTTCACACAAGGCTGACTGAACTTTTACTAACTCCTTTGGCTGCTTCGGCTTGCTTTTAATTTTTTCGTGGCTTCGCTTTCTCCAGATTTCTATTAATGCAAACATCGTTGTTTCATTATTGTTATTTGCGTATCTTTGTAACGGAGATTCTTAAACCACGATTATTCTTTTCAATTACACCGCGTCTGACTGAACTTTTCCTAACTCCGTTGCCTGCATCGCCTTGTCTTTTATATGGCCAGATAAACAGTCTGATGAATGTTCTTGAAGGAGAATGTTCGTGGCTTCGCCTTTTCCAGATCTCTACCTATGAATGCAAACATCATTGTTTCACTATTGTTGTTAGTGTATATTTGTAAGGGAGATTTTTGTAACCACGATTACTTTGCTCAATTATACCGCGTCTTTACACAAGACTGAATTAACCTTTACTAACTCCGTTGCCTGCTTTGCTTTACCTTTTATATGGCAAGATCAATAGTCTGATGAATGTTCTTGAAGGCGAATGTTAGTGGCTTCGCCTTCTCTAGATTTCTATTAATGCAAACATTGTTGTTTCATTTTTGTTGATTGTTTATCTTTATAAGGGAGATCCTTAAACCACGATTACTCGTCGTCTTTACACAAGACTGAGTGAACTTTTACTAACTCCGTTCGTCTTGCCTTTCATATGGCAAGATATACTGTCTGATGAATATTCTTGAAGGCGAATGTTCGTGGTTTCGCCTTTTCCAGATGCAAAAACCATTGTTTCACCATTGTTGTCTGTGTATCTTGTATACATTTATTCTTGTGGTGTTTGTTGGTATATTTTTCTTTACTTGTTTATTATTCTTTTATGCTGGGCTTTGTGGTTATATTATGCAATGCAACAATTTGTAAACAAGTTCACTGTTTCTGTTTTTGTAGCTTTTGTTAATAATTTTAATGTTGTAAAACGATGTAAAAGCAAAACACCAGTATCTAGATTTAGTTATCTTAGTTAGTTCAATAAAATTGATAGTTTATAGAGAAAACGATTTATACCTTCAGTCATTAGTTAGTACCCTCACAAACAAGACTTGGTTAAAAAATTAATGCAGTAATCTTGTAAATGTAAACTCTCTCAATAGGGAACTATTTTATAGTTCTAAGTAGTATTACAAACGGATCTTCTGGCAACAGCGGGAGTTGTGAAGTGTAGAAACTTACGGCTATCTTCGAAGCAGAAGTCTTTGCCATCGGAAGATAAGCTCAATTGAAGTTGGACAGGAGGTCTAAAAAAGACAAGACATAGCAACACTATCTGATAGTCTTCTAAGATTAAACCAAAGATATTACAGGACTGTTTGCAGTAAATGAATTTGCTACGTATCCAATGATAAAGAGATCTAAAAGACTCTTATCAAACCAAATGGGATTGTGGCAATCCACATTTTTGTTAAGAAATTAGAATAAGAAGGGATCTGAGTTATGCATCAGACTTTCAACAAACAACCTAAGCTTTATAAACGGCTTTTGGGTAAAGCACTATAGACTCAGAGTATATAATGTGTTGACTCTGCTGCTGTGGTTGATGACTCTTGTCCTGGAACTACCTTGCTAAGCGCAGGCTGATGACTAACATATCAACGCCTCCGTTCTAAAACATTCTAAGTTGAAAAAGTGTGTTTTGAGTTATGAGCTCTCAAAGTTTTCATGCGCCATATGATTATATGTGTTCTAAGTAGATTTTTTCCTATAACTTCGGAACAGATGGGCGCATCTTAACCAAATTTTGACAGCATTTAAGTTAGAGAACGTAGAATTTAAAAATGCGAAAACATTAACAGCGTTCTAAGTACACTTAGAACGTTATAGAATGGAGACGTCGATATGTTTCAATGGGCACGGTTGAAGTAGGCGTTACACGAAAATGAAAATCTAAGTCCCTAGATTTCATTTGCTGCCAGATTTATGAAAATTGTAGCTACATTAGTTAGTACTAAAGAATTATTAAAGTTTTTGCTGAAGGCAACGAAAGTCTCCTAATCAAAAAGAGTCGATAATGAATCGTTGTCATTGGCGATTTGACAATTTATCTCCCGGAGTTTCCCTAAGGGAGAAAAATTTTGAAGAATCTTTTATTGTCATACATATTTGGCTAGCAATACTTCCGAATTCGGGCTGCAAAATGAAATGAAACCCACTTTGAATCTTATCTCGTAGTCGGTTTCGATTTTTTTTTTAATTTCCTACAGAATTATTTTCCCATTTAACCGCTTTGCAATTCATTTTTAGTCAAGAATTTAAATATTCTAACAGCCTTTGAACCTCTGCACCACCTTATTACCGCCTTATTACAGAAATCTCTCATTTAAAATCATTGTAATTAATTTCTCGTTCTTCTGTTTTGTTGCCCTTCTTACAGCCTACTTAAGAAATTAACGAAATAATGAATGGCAAAGCGAAACAAAAAACAACAAAAAATAATTTTGAAGTGATTTTTTTTGAAAATCCATTAAAATTGCCACTTTGAGTCAAAACAATTTCAAATTTTATAGATTCACGCAAACAAACTTTAGTGTTTTTACCAGAAATTATTCAAATTAAGATTCACACTCGCACAGACATGAGAAAACAGTAGAAAAGACATGGCATTTACATTTTCCAAAATTGAAAAAGAAAAAAAGGAAACAGCATTAGAAACAGAAACTCAAAAACCCCTAAAAGAAGATGTAAATGAAGGAATTCTGTGTTCTTTTTTTTCAGCATACAAAACAAGAAAAAAGAGTTCAGAGGGCAGAAGGATTGAAGGAATGTTGCATAAATTACTTACAGATTAAGTTCTACAACACAGCGTAGCAAGTCTCAAATAACAAGTCTTTTAAGCGCTTAAATGAACACACACTCTGTGGATAGAAAGGGGTTGTGCTGGACTCTTTCTTTAACTGACATTTGCTATTAAAATCTGTTTGTTTATGCTGTCCGTCTGTTTGTCTATTTCATTCTTTTATGCTTTGCTTGTTAAAACAAAGAAGATTTCTTTTGGTTTTCCTTTTTCTTTTTGGCTTTTGTTGGTGGCCTTTATGTTTATTGATAAGCATTTTGGTTCGGCTAATAATGCGGTTGTTGTTGTCTGTCCTATCTGCATAGAGATCATTATTATGCCAAATGAGTTTACCCTCACTTGTTTTTTTTTTCTCCTTTGTTTGTAAATTTTTGTTTTAAGAAAGTGGCAGATAAGAAAATTCTTCAGAGAAAAAAAGGTGACCGGAAATAGCAATTAAATGCTTGAAAGGTGCGGCCAGCAACACCTTGCTGTTCGGCTTTTTTCAAATCTTACGGCGATTTTTTTTTTGAGCTGCTTAAACCAACAATTTTACAACGAAAATAAACAAAAACGGATGTTGCTTTACACGCTCTCACTTAATATCCTTAATGAGAAAAGGTTGGCGATTAAGCATTAATAAGATTTGTTGTAAAATCAGTGTTAGAAGAGGAAGAAGAAGAAGTTTTACCTCAGCAGCGGCTATGTTTGTAGCTGGGCTATGTCCATTTCTTAGGAGAAGTCATCTTTAAATCTCTTACCATTTATAGTTGTCGAGAGGCAATAATACGATGGCCATCACGATACTACACAGTCTAGTAATAGTTCAAGGTGTGCTTTTGAAACCAAAATTACTTCTATTCTTCTATTACTTCGAATCCTATTTACTCTTTTGCGGATGACAGCAACATTTGTCATTCATATTCATTTGATCGGAGGCCGAGCCTTTTGGAGATTGGGGCAAGGAGGTCGAACGTGAATGACACACTCACAGGTGACCTGATAGTAATCTCTGAGTGGGGACGCGTGCACAGGGTCGATTTCAATGCGCGCAAGACCCAATGTTGTTTTTTGACACACCGGCGTGACGCTGGCGCTGGTGTTCTGTCATCTGTATTTATGGGTAATGTAAATATTAAGGAGGCGGATGCTCTTGATGTTCTGGGCATGAGAATTAGTTGTGATGCTCGTTGGAACGATCACATTTTTCGAGTGTCCGAAAGAAGCATTCAAGTGCCTTGGTTTTTTGAAACGGTACAGGAAATACTTCACTCCATCCGACCTTCTTACTATTTACAGGACCTTTATCCGACCCCGGATGGAGTACAACTCTCATGTATGGGCCGGTGCTCCAAAGTCTATTTTGAAGCTTCTCGACCGCGTACAGGAGAGGGCGGAGGTACTTATTAATGACAGTAGGATATCCAACTCTATTGATTCGTTGGAGCATCGTCGCAATGTGGCGTGTGTTTCATTGTTCTATCGGTACTATAATGGGAGGTGTTCTCGAGAGATAAGGAACTTGGTTCCCGATAACCACATATTTTTACGTGGTACTCGAGCTTCTCATAGAGCACATCCTTTTGTGGTTGATTGTCCAGTGAACCGCACAATGCATTACAGGGAGAATTCATTTTTTGCCCGCACTGCTCGCTTGTGTAATGATCTTCCTGCGAGAGTTTTTCCCGTTAATTACGATATTGGTGAGTTTAAGTCGAATGTCCACAGACACTACTCCCTCTTTCCTCCTTCCTATAACCTATTTTTCTAAACCTGCACAATACACTGCATGAATAGGGGCCATCCCCTGAGTGTTGGTTTTTTTTAAATGAAAAAAAACACATTAGGCTTCTATTTCTAAAAAAGACTGTAAAGAAGCAATACCTGCAGCGAACTTGCTCTTTTTACCTGCACTATAAACGGAATATTGGCAGTCATAATACAGGATTCACTTCAAATAGAAATAGCAGAAACGTAGAAACAACGTTTTGTAATGGAAGAGTCTATTGAATGTAGTGTAGGAGTATCCTTTCCTGCGCACAACGATTATGGGAATATCTGCAGTACCCGCAAAACTATTGCTTTATGTAAAGCTTATGGAAAGGAATCCATGCTTCAGATTATAATTCGAATTATCACAGTTACAGGCAAGCACATACAAATCTAACCATTTCATGACAGCAACATCAGCCAGCAATTTCTATTAGAGCTGGCTTATGGCAAAGATCAAACATCTCAACTGTTCATTACCATGCTCGTTAGTATCATAAGACAAATCTGTGAAAAGCATAGGATAATTACATGAAAAACTCATGCGTCAATTAGGTCAACGAATTTTTATTAATCGGGTAACGTACCAGGTGTATATTACTTACTTACTCAAATGGTCATTACAACACTATAGTCAGGATTACAAACCAGCTTCTCCCACCACCCATAATGTGCGTGTTAACTTAAAGCTGTGAATGGCAGGATTTGTCAAGTCTAAGCGACAGATTTAAAAAACTTTTCAGGGCAATTTTATTTACTTCCAGAATGTTTTTCCAGAAAGAAATATTTTTCTCTTCTAGATATCAGAGCTGAGGTTTAAACTCACAAGCTTTCGGCTAGTAAGACAATCTACAACCAATATGCATGCGGAACTGTGCGATCTGCTAAGCTTACAGTGTATTGTTGTATTGAGATAAATATGAAGAAGAAGGAAAAATAAAATTAACATATGAAAGAGAGATAATAATATCGGGTTCGCCATCTAACGTTTTTTTTCAACTAGTGCTTATTTCGTGAATCTTAACACTAAGTTCATATCTGATTTGACAGATAATTAGTTTTATCCTTCCGGTGAACGAATATGGTTGTGCATACGCGTTTTCGCTTCGCTAACTGGGCCTGCGATCGACTTACAGAAGATGCCGACTTTAACAGATAAAATTATCTTTCCAGATGAAGCTTTTTTTGATCTTGGCGTTTATGTAAACAAGCAAAACTGTCGCATTTGGGGCACACAAAACCCGCACGCATACATTGAAAAGCCGACGCACCCAAAACGAGTCACTGTTTGTTGCGGATTTTGGTTCAGAAGCATAATTGGGCCATTTTTCTTCTAAAATAAGCAAGTAGTGGTCGTTACAGTCAATGGCGATCGTTATCGGGCCATGTTGAATGAATTTTTGTTCACAAAAATTTAAGAGGAGGATATTGGCAACATATCGGCGCTACGTGCCACATAGCCGAAGCTCCACACGATGTTTTGCGGCCTGTTTTTGAAGATCACATTTTCAGCCGCAGCGCTGATGTCGTTTGGCCACATCGAAGCTGTATTTGCCACTATTGGACTAGTATTTGTGGGGTGCCGTCAAAGAGAAGTGTTACGTCGACAATATTCGTGAAGCCATTGGTGAAATACAGCTGCACACAACCGGTAATGTGCTTAAAAATTGGACCGATCGAGTAGGCTACTGCATGGCCAGGCGAGGCAACCATTTGAATGAAATTATTTTTCATTATTAACCGAAAGGATTGTACTTTCGCATAAAAAAAGAAATTCGCGAAAATATTTAGTAGTTTTTTTTAAAAGAATTTTCAAAAAAAAATTTATTGGCGGACCCTTTATTTCAATTCCAACTAAGCGTGTTGGCGGATTATAAAAAGACGGAAACATATATGTGTTATAACTGTTAAGTTAGCATTACTAACAAAATTCTCATACCATACCATGTTGTGTGCGTGTTAAATGTTAATCAGTCGTTTCTGAATGACAGATTTTTTTAAAAACTTTTCATAGAAATTTTTTACAATGACTTTTTGCCAAAAATCTTTTGAGAAGATGTCGCTGAAGAAATATTTTTTTTTGCATTTCGTTCGAGATATTTGTGGCCTTACGTCTGTTTCCTGCTGAAAACAGCATACTAACTGAAGTGATACAATCAGTATGGAAAAGCCTTTACAGATGCAGGATAGTCAAGTCACGCAAAAACTAAACTGAAACAAAGCATTAATAACAGAGGTTGAGGTCCTTCAGTATCACAAATATTGTTCTTTAAAAGCCGCCGTGGTCTAGTAGGTAGTGTGCTGGCTTATTAGACGTAAAGCCAATGTTCGAGCCCCAGGCCAGACATCAAAAAAAAAAAAAAAAATACAAAAAAATATTTTTTCGACGATTTATTCCTTTCTCTTCTTGTTTCTCAATAATCTGTCGTTCGGAGTCGATTTTAAAATGTAGGTCCCGCCACTTCTGCATAAAATTAATGCACATAACATAAATAGTGTGACAAACTGCGGACTTCTTGGGGAGGATTGCTGTAGCACTGGTACTGGCCATTTTAAAGTCACCAGCAGCAATAAAAAAAAATATTGTTCTTTAAAAGTCAAGCCAGGAATGCATACAATGAATAACAACAAACCGTATAAGCTGGAAATGTTCCATGCAAATCTTATGCTACCAAGTTGGATCATTGTCCACAGTAAAGAATGCCGTACCAAAACGTATTATTGTTCCTTGTTGAATCGCTATAGATTCGAGAAGAACAAAATTAAATCTTAAGCCTTCTTCTTTAAAAAAAATTAAAAAAAAAAATCTAGAACAGATGTAAAAGTAAAACTTTCATTATTTATTGGCAATAAATTGTCAACAACATACAGATTTTCATGTGTTCTTTTATTAATCCTTTACTTGGTTTATTTTATGATGTCACATAAAAAAAAAATCAAAAGACTAAACCCTCTTTAGAACTTACATCACCATCGCTGTAAATACATCAACAAGAGGACACAAATCTAACTGCTTACATTTACTGATGTATGTACATACACATACACTTACATATGTATATGCCGAACACATACAAACAAAATAAAAATTGTTTTTAAAATCTTCTATAGAAAGCAATTGAAATTTTGAAAAACATAGAAACGAGGAAACGAGGAAAGGGAAAAAGATAATTCATAAAAATCATGTTTTTTTATATTTATTTTCATAAATAGATGACGAGAAATAAACCTTTTTGATTGTAAAATAAATACAGCAATAGCGACATCAACAACAATAACAACAGCAGCTGTAGCAGCAGCAGCAATGGTTAAAATGTTAAAAGCCTTTGTTATTACAGTCGTTAAAAGCAGAAATGAAAAGTAAATGAAAAGAAGAAGCAGAAGGTAAACAAAACTCATCATGCATCTCAGATAATTCACTGTTTTCTATGCTCACACACACACACACACACACACACACATAGTCTTGCTCTCTAATAAATCTGAAAACGAATGTCAAGCAACCAATCAACCAACAATGGCAACAATCACAATTACCGTTATAAAAATAAAAACAAAAATCAAAAAAAAAAAATTAAGCAACGAACGAACGAACGAAAGAGCGACGACAGTATCAGCAGGTATCAAAACACTTAAAAATTACAAAAACAACAACACTTATAACTGGTACAATGCATAAGAGAGTGTGTGTGTATTGTATTAAATCTTTATTAGTGTGTATGTATTCGTATGTGTAGATTGATTATTTTTCTTATTTTGTTTTTCTATTATTTACAGACATAAGTATGGGGTTTTAAACGATTTCTGTTATGATTTCGCATATGTGTGTTTGTGTTTTTGTTTGTATTTAAAGTTAAAAACTTCTCTCCGTTGTCTACGTAGTATGACAGAGTATTTGACTTTTTAAGCGTTTGATTGTGTTTGTTTTTGATCACTGACTATGAAAATAAACGAATTCAATATTTGGCCACAGAATTTATTCCCAATTCTTATTGGGTAGGAGAAATATTGAATTTCTGCTTGATTAATAGAACCAGGGAAGAAGAATGAAGAAAAACTGAAAGATTCCTCTCATAATAATCACATTAATTTGGTGCAGTTTACTTTAGGTTCAGTTGGATCAGTGGGGGACAGGCACTATGGTGGAGGCAAAGATTTGTTTGATACCAAAAATGTATGTACAATCCACAGTTCAAGCTTTATTGGAAACTCTCTGGAATGCAAAATTAATTTCGTTTTTAACATACATAATTGGTTAATACAACGCTTCAGTTCAGGATTATTAGATTATTATAGATTCATCAAACATCTTATATTGTGTGTGTTAATTTTATACATGATTGGGGGGACCTACAGTATAAAGTCGACCTCGAACAACATTTATTTACTCTCAGAGTTTTTGCCAAAAATTTGCTAATTGGCAATCGCAGAAGGAATGCTTTTGTATTTTGTTTTAATGTCTGGCCTGGGTCCCGAACCCTAGCTTTACGTCTAATAAGCCAACACTACCTCCTAGACTACGGCGACTTCACTTTACTAACGTTATCCATTATTAGGAAATTAAGACAAAGAAAATTAGAAACTCTGCATTTTTCCACTCTCTTCACTGATATATAACATACAAGCATAATTGGCTATGTCAGCCCTTTAGTTAGGATTACGACCTAGTTTCCTATACCATTTATACTTACAGTTTGAAGGCGATTTCGATCAACAAATTTTTGAGAAACGTTCCATTTACTGTCGGAATTTTTGGTACAAATCTGCTCAGATGAAATCGCCGAAGAAATATTTGTTCATATTTTGTTCATTAGTTAAAGATGTCTGACCTGGAATTTGTATCCATAGCCTCGAGTCAAATAAGCCAACACACTTTTTACTAGACACACTTTCACATAATCCGAAAGATAGTCCGAAAGATAGTCCCTATTTTCCTTTTAGATCCACATAAGTAAGTTGGGATAGTAACAAGTTTGAAGTCGTCGTACTAGATCGAGATTCCACAGAACTTTTTAAGAAAAAATTCCATGAATTGCCAGGAAAATAATTATATTTCTGTAAGCACCTTACTTCCACACTGAAAACTTTCTAAAACATTGCAAATTTAAAAGTCCAAATTACTTCTATTGAAATATGGTCACGATAAGCAAATATTTTGGAAAAAGATCGGTACCTTTAAATTAAAGCAAGATATTACATCTTCTGAAGAAGCTTTAGTTTCCTGAATAGATTCTCTATCATTTGCTTATAATATATTAGCCACCATAGTCTGGTAGGTAGTTTGTTGGCTTATTAGATGTAAAGCCCGGATTCGTATCCCAAGTCAGACTATCAAAACGAAAATGAAAAAATATTTCATCGGCGATTTCCTCTTAGCAGATTTCTGGCAAAAACTCTGAAAGTAAATAAAACCTGCACACAACATGAGTGGTGTGAGAAGCTAGGCCGTAATCCTGACCATTTATGTATATGTACAGTATTCCCTCGATTTACTTCGTCACGATTTAGGTTGTTTCGATTAACGTCATGAAAAATTTTGTTCCCTTCAACTTCGATTTGCGTCGTCATTCTATTTACGTCGGCTTTGTTGTTTATAAACAAAACAGTAGGTAGTGTGCGGGCTTATAAGACGTAAAGTCAGGGTTTAAAATAACATACAAAAAAGTATTTCTTCGGCGATTTCTTCTCAGTAGATTCCTGGCAAAAACTCTGAGAGTAAATAAATGCCATGAAAAGTGCATCTGATAGTATGACTTCTTTGAAATATTTTTCCAGAACATTCTACGTCGTAAATCGAGGGAATACTGTAGTGTCAAATTTATCGGCTTCTGTTTTAAAGGATATCAATCTGTAAGAACCAGAATTGAGTTTATTAAAGAAAAAAAAAAAGAAAATCAGTCCTTCGTTTATATCCAGCAGAGTCTAGGAATAATGAATGGGTCTGAACTGTAAAAAAAATTGGCACACACAGCATGTGTAGTATGGGAAGATAGGTCGAAATCCAGACTAAAGGATTGTAATGATCAATTACATATGCAATCGTGTAAAACACGTTTTTCAAAAACCGTAGGTTCGAACCTAATGCCCAATAAGTGTTGGTCGTATAAAAAATTCCAATTTTTTAGTGCACCAAAAATAATGCTTAACTTTCTCCCCCACCTAACAGCTTGAAAGAGTCAAATCTTCATATGCCACTCACACCATTAGGTGATAAAGACCTTCCAATACGGCTAAATTTCTGATTGTATGTGTACACACTCTAGTGCGGCTGAACGAATGTTAAAAAATATATTTTTTGTTCTACCACTACTAACACTAGCAGAAATAGTAATAGCCAAATTCCAAAAAGTGTGTGTTTGTGTTGGGTTTGTTTTTGTGTTGGTGTATAATTTATTTTCGTTTGATTCTCACATACTCGTTCAGAAAACTGGCTGTATAAGCTACACATTCGTTAAATCATTTAGTTTTTTTTTATTCTGCTTAAGCTGATTGCATGTGTATAAGTGAGAGAGAGAGAGAGAGTTAGCAAGACCAAGAGATGTAATATTTCGACCACTCATAAAGTATGTGTAAGTGTGTGTCATTTTTTATTATTTTTGTTTTTTTATTATTTTTCTTTGTGACTTCTCCCTCATCATACTTTATGATTTTTTGTTCACTCTCTGTTTATAACTCTATTTGTGTATGACTCTACGAGCATAAATACGTACGTAGTATGTATGTGTGTGAGTGTAAGTGTTTATACTGAAAGTTTTACGAGGCGTCAATTTAATATTTTATCTGCTTTTTGCACACACTCTTTCTCTCGCTCGTATATCGTATTTTATTTTATAACATTTATTTTTATTATTTCTCTTGTTATTGTTACTGTTGTTGTTGTTGTTTTGCCTTTTACTACTGCTACTATTACCACTATCAACAACACCACCACCACCACTACTACCACCACTACAACCACTTCGGTATGGAGTTTGGCTCACATTCATTTCTGGCTGTAAATGTTTTCACAACAACTTTTACGTCTTTGGTCACCACTGACTCGGTCTGTCTATCTGTTTGACTCTCTCTCTCTCTCTCTTTGTTTAATGTTTGATTTTCTACTTTTATACTCAAATACCCACACAAGCATACATATGTACGGACATATTCACACAAACAATATTTTACTTACAGCATAGCATACTTACATACATGTGAGCGAGTTATGTCATAATTTTACGTTAAATGTTAACAACAATTCATAGTACGAGATATTTTACGGGATGGTGGAAGGGGGGGTAGTTTGTTTACTTTCTCCAGACGGTGGTGGCCGGCGGGTATATTATGAAGGGTTGTTATATGAAATTGGCTGCTGGTTAATAAATAATAGCAACAACAACAACAGTATGAACAACTATATTGTTATGATTCTACTTCAGCTGCCGTGGTAGTTAGTTGACTTTATATGAGCTGTGTGAGCTGAAGTAGTTTTATAGTGAAATAGTGTTTGTGATTGCAGTGGCCATATAAATATGTGGTGGTAACAAATAAAAATCTTATTTTATATGTGTAAGTAACCGTATGATATGCACAGTGGGTTATTACATTAGAGTTTTACGATTATTTCACTAGTAGAAAATGTTTTTTATTTTGTAAATGAAATAGAGGCTGCAGGGACAGAATATTTTGATTTTCAATTTTCCTTTTCTTTCTGTTTCATTTTGAAAATGTAGGCAGAAGTGTTCAATTTTTTTTTTAATATGAATTCAATTTCACACGGAAAATATTGAATTTCCAAAATTGTGTTTATTTTTAATAGAGGCTAGAAAGTGCGTTGTCCTACTCTTGCTCATCTAGAGTTCGAAATTAAAACCTTTTGATGCAAATGTTCATATTTCTAATCGTTGTTTCTCTTCCAGGCCCCTTGTCATAACAATGATTCATGCAATAAGACTGAGTTCGATATCCTGAAGAGTAATACGATCAAATAATCAGTCAAATTTTCTACAACAAATAGCTTTGTAGGCTGGCTCCTTCTTGAAGATCCGATTTTGGTCAGCATATAAGCCCTTACTTTAAAATATATCTTGCTATTGGAGAAATCTTAGTCTTGGAAGACTATCTTCATGGGTATGGCAGGACATTGACATATGACGTGAATTATAGTTTATTTTTCCTTTTCAGACACTAAGCTCCTGCTGAAGCCAGTCCAGGAAATGTCAAGTCTAACTACCTACACAACTTCAGAAGACATGTTTCATACATTTTTCATGACAAGTGCAATAGTTGACCTTATGCTATGGTTGACCCTAAGATTTTAGCACAGAAGTTGGTCATTCTTCTTTCTCGTTCATACTGCATCTTATATACTGCTTAAGGCTTCCTTAAAAATGAACAAACAACATCTAATAACACTGAGCCACTTGGCAAACTGAAGCCTTGTAAAATGTCGGAGATTGCAAGCACCGTACCGGCTCTGGTCTATTGATCAACAATGCAATTTACGACAGCACTGCTATACTGGGAAACCAAAGCAATATTAGAATTTTCTTTGATAAATTCAAAATTTTCCTGAGAAATTCTCTGCATTCACGGACGACGACGGATGTTGAAAACACGTTCATTAGGGACTTAAGCGCAGCAATGCAATTAAATTAAGAGATACATACATACATAATTGGCCATTACAACCCTTCAGTCAGGATTACGACCTAGCTTCTCACACCACTTATGTTGTGTGCGTTAATTTTATACATGAGAGGCGGGACCTACAGTTTAAAGTCGACTCCGAACGACAGATTTTTGATAAGCTTTTCATGGCAATTTTTACTCTCAGAGTCTTTGCCAGAAATCTGCTGAGAGGAAGTCGCCGAAGAAATATTTTTTCGTTTTGATGTTGGACCTGTGATACGAACCCGGGCCTTTCGTCTAATAAGCCAACACACTACCCACTAGACCACGGCTGGACAATTAGTCCAAAATACCACAAGCATTTTGCAATTTTCAATAAAGCCATGAGGGCAATGCTAATAAGATAAACTTTAATAAACAGAACATCATCACTTTTGTTCATCACTTTTGAACAAATGGTATAAGGATAGCTCTGAGAACCTTCTGGATCTTTATACCAGAAGTTCAAAGTTGTTATTCAGAAGTGTACAAAGAATTATTTGTTGCTGATTTCCATGCAAAATTTTTGTTTAAATTTATTGATTTTGGACGCATCATTCCACCTCAGTTATTGAAGCTACTGTATTTTGTATGGTAATATGTCTTACGTATACTCGAGTAGTACAAGTCCAATTGTGAACAATACGAAGTGAATACTCGACATCTTCAGAGACAGTATCTAATACAGTAACTGTACGTACCTCGATTCATAGGCTTCATATAACTGCTGGCGGATTAATTTCGCATAAAGTAAAAGTGTTGAAAATTTGATGAATACAGCTTAAATAGGCTGTTCAGTTAATGTGGCTTATACTGAATGAATTTTAATAAAATAAATTTCAATGACTTGCAAGCTTGAAGTCACAGTAATCTAAGGGGTATCAAGTGCTTAGATATCTCGAACAAAAAAAAATTTTCGTTCCAGGACTTCCTAGCCGCAGTTTTTGACAAAACCTCTGACAATGAAAAGTTTCTCCAATCTGCAATTCAGTTACGACATTGAACCAACATACAACATAAATAATGTGAGAAACTTGGTTGTTATTCTGGCTAAGTTCTAATAAACAATTAAGTAAGTCCGTAGGATTTACAAGCAATGTTTGTTTACCAATTTTTATTGAGTATTTTTGAAATATGAAAAAATATTTATCTGGTGACTTCCTCTCAATCGATATCTGGCGAAAATTCTGAGAGTAATGAAATATAATTGGCAGGAAAAGTTTCTTAGACATTTGTCGTTCGGAATCTGTAGATCCGGCAACTAATATATAAAATCAACACACTAAAACATAAGTGGTGCACTTTAAAGCACTTTAAACGCACCGCGTCTTAACACTAAGATTGACTGAACTTCACTAACTCATTTGTCCTGCTTTGCCTTGCCTTTTATAGGCAAGACAAATAGCCTGATGAATGTTCTTGAAGGCGAATGTTCGTGACTTCGCCTACTCGATATCTCTATAAATGTAAACATGATTGTTTATTTTTATTATTGTAGTGTTTTTGGTGTATTTTTGTTTACTTGTTTACCATTTTTTTTATTCTAGTGTTTGTTCTTATATTAAGCAATATTATAATTTATTTGATTTGTTTACAATTATTGTTGTTTGTGCATTTTGCTTACATTTAGTTCTTGCAGTGTAGTGTGTGGAATTTTTTATTTACTTGTTTACCATTTATATGCTTGTGTTTGTTGTTGTATTCTCGTTTACATGTTTACCATTTTTTATGCTGGTATTTTTTTTGGTATATTAAGCAGTATAATAGTTGGTAAACAAATTTATTTACTGCAATGTTTTTGTTTTTGTAACTTTTATTTATAATTTTAATGATTTTTCATTTTTGTAACACCTTCCAATTGATTTTGCTATCTGATGGATTCCCTTCCATAGTTTGAAACATAAAGTGAAAATTTACAAAAATTAAAGAAATAATAAAACAACGAAAAATATTTTGTTTTAAATTTTAATTTTACGATCTAAACGCCAAAATACATGGCACAATGAAAGTGAACTATGGAACCATAAAACTTCAAGTGTTTTTTTTTTCATTTAAATTTTTAACCCTCTTATCTAATTTGAAAGACAAAAAAAAGAGTTCGGAATTATTTTTTCTAACACAGTATTTCTTGCAGGATTATAGCAACACATTACCAGAGGCATTAAGATATCTTTGATACAAACAAATGGGGGGTGCTTTTTACGGTTTTGGGGGTGCTAGATTTATTAAGATTTTGTAATCGACATTTTTTAAAAGTTTAAAACCATAAAATACACAAGTAATCTGCTATACAATCTTGCCAATAATATCACTCACATTTGGAGAAGCCTTTCAAACAAATGAATTTCTATTGAAGAGAAAAAAAAAATTATTTTTTGGCTTGCCATAGCAGGGAGGAAAAAAATTCAAAAAAAAAAGGATGAGTCAGTAGATTTTCTCCTTATTTTTTGCTTCTTTGTTTGTTTGGCCTATAAATACCATAAAGACGGTATCGATATTTATCTTTATCCAATATTTTCTTGTATTTTATTGTTATTGTTTAGAAAAAAAAAATACAACTACACAAGCAAAGGGTTTTAGGCTGGTAACTCCCTTAGTTTATATGTGTAGATTTGCTTTAGCTCGCCTCTAGAATGGCGTCTTATCGGAGCCTATAAAACACAATAAAAACGTAAAAATGTGTCACAATTATTGTTTGTTACCTTTTTTTCTAATGTTTTTTTTTTTTGTCTCTATTTTTGTTGTTATTTGTTTTAATGTTTTGAGATTATTTGCTGTATTGTTGTTACATTTGACAGGTCATTTAGTCAAACAAACATAAACAAAAAGTATCCCAGCAAAGGCCTGACAGATTGTGATCTGTTGCAGAGCAAAGCAAAGCCGAACATTTTAATGCTGGAATTCAACCTTTTTTGTTTTGCGTGTTTATCGTTTTGTTTTTTGTCTTTACATTGTTGTTCAACAAATAAATGAATGAACGAATGAATGAAAGAATGCTGGCATGAATAAATTTTAAAGGAAACTCTGAACATTTAAGTTTAACGGCCTAATGTTGTACCATTAACCTGGATGAGGTATTTATTTTGATTTGATTTAACCCGATATTATATTCTTTGTTTGGCTTTATTTTTGTTTATTTTTCTTCTTTTTTTCTTCTTCAAATAATTGAGATCGTTTGCTACCTTTTTCCAAAGGATGTTTTTGCTACAGGCCAACTAAAAGCATGGAATTATTATGTCACAACAATTAATATGTGATTTATCACACAGCCTCTATGGTATTTTGGCATTGAAATGCGAATAAAAATTTTTATGTTGCGATATTTTGCTTCAAATAGTTGTTTCTTTTACTAAAGGGTGATTTTTAAGAGCTATAGGAAAATTTTTCAAAAAAAAAAAAAACACATAAAATTCAGAAAAATGCTTGAAATCTTTATTTGAATCGATAGTACGGTCCATATAATATAATGGTTGAAGATTATTTCATGAAAATTTGGGCCTCAAATGGTTCATCCGCCTAGTGCAATTTTGGCATATTCTTCCAACCATTACGCCCGGTATCTCATGAATAAATGCTTCAATGTTGTCTTCCAATGCGTCAACTGAAGCGGACTTGTATGTGTAGACATGAGCTTTAATCTAGCTGCACAAAAAATAGCCTAAAGCCGTTAAATCGCACGATCTAGGCAGCAAATTGACCAGTCCCGAACGTGAAATAAAATTTTCACCAAACTCGCCTCTAAATAAGTCCATTGTTCCGCGTGCTGTGTGGTATGTGGCACCGTCTTGTTGAAGTCACATATCATGAAAGCCAAGCTCTTACATTTTGAGCAAAAAAAGTAGGATATCGTCTTACGGTAGCGCTCAATGTTCACAATTACGATTCGCAGCATCTTTGAAGAAGTACGGTCCAACGATGCCACCAATGATGTGATTAAACGCCTTTATGCTATTTTTTATGCGGCTATGTTAAAGTTCATGTCTATAAAGACAAGCGATTTGATTGGAGGTCGACAGGCCATCAGAGACAATGAAGAACAATTTAGGTCGATGATTTGGTTGGATACGAATGACATGTGGTCTCAACAGGATGTTGTTATGAGCCGCAAAGCCCGTGCAACATTGAATATTTTGCAAGATTGGTACAATTCGGTTTCCACTTCTGATTCTAATACGGTCGTCTCTAAACTCGATAATGGGGTTGGAAGTGGTGTCTGCTCTGGAAAACTGGTCCTGAATATTTCTCTCCATCTGCCGAACTACAGTAGCATGTAGCCGGCGTGTTTCAGGCGGATGTGATGGCAATTTACCGGGCCGCTCAATGGATTCTCGTCAACGATGCTTCTTTTACTCGCGTCTCGGTATCTATCGGGTTTCTTGATTAATTCCAGGATCGTTAGGGAATGTCGCCGCTATCACGACCTTCTTTCGGAGCACTTCGCCAATGTTTCTCCGGTGTGGGTCCCCGGGTATAGTGAAATTCCGGGAAATTGTGAGGCTGATGAGCTCGCCAGAGTCGGAGCACTGAATCCTCTTCTGTTGAATTAGGTATGGCACTTGCCTCGGTCAAGTTAACCATTATGCGGAGATTCTTTCGGAGCAACAACCTATCCTGGGTCAATGAGGAGTCCTGCTCCACCGCTAGACTAACATAGCCCTTGACCAATAGAAGGCGTACCAACCAATTGTTTGGTCTTAGCCGCGACGTCATATCGACTACTGTGGCCGTGATTACAGGTCATAGCTTCACAGGGTAGACATGCGGAAAGAATGAGGCCCTCTTTTAACGAGTTCTGTCATGGAAGCGGGTCCACTGAGAAAGAGGAGACTGTTATTTACTTTTCTTTGCCAGTGCCCGTCTCTTGCTAGGTGTAGATATAGGTTATTTGGCTCCCCATTTTTTGTTAGCTTAACGGAGCTATCATCTATTGATATCAAGGATATAGCTTCATTCATCAAACTTTCTGGCTGGTTTTCCAGTGCGGGGTAGTCGTGCTTTTGTTGTGCAGCTCTTGCGCTGACCAACTTCTTCCTTTTTCCTAATTTTGGTGGAATTTGGTCAGGACAGGGCGTCACAATGTGATGCTAAGCGTGCTCAAGTGGGCTTTGTGTTATAAAAGCTACTATATCGACCTAACCTAACCTAACAATTCGGTGTGATTTGTGCTCTATAGTCATGGAAAAGAATGCATTTCAGATGCCCTCTATCCAGAGAACTTGTGGTAGACATTCTATTGTCGAAATTTGTATGATATGTTATACAACCTAGAAAGCGCTTAATAATAGAGTCGATACCTGAAATTTTCTAAAGGTTAATGCAATTACAATGTAGCCTTTTTTCTTGCGTTTTGATGGGGTATTGTTCTGACGACTGTAGCAAGAAGATTGTAACACGTTTCTGGTGCAGAGAGTTTGCTGATTTATGTTTTTGAAATTACAAGTATTAGCTGGTAAGGTTGAAGAGATAATTTTATTTCAATATGGCTTCCAATAGTATAGCAATGTTATTGGATTGTGGGTCAGACTATTTTCTCCCAGAAAACAGGACATTTTTATTAATTGTGTTGATAATATTTTTGTATATGAAAAACTTTATCACCAGGAATGAAATTTTTGGTGGTTTTAATTTGAATTTTCATATTTGAAATGCCTTCAAAAATTTTATAAAAATTTAAAATCCTTAAAAAATAAATAAAAAATAATGCCTGTAGCCTATTCAAGTTAACACCGTTGAATTAAATACAAAAAAAAAACCATTTTTTATAAACCAAATTACCAAAGGGACCAATAAATACCAGCCATACTCTCTGACTCCTTTCAATTACTGCCGATAATTGTCTGTAATTGGTAAATCGTCACTTTAAAGGCCATCATCATCATCGTCATCATCAACAACAATAACAATTGCTAGCAAAATTTAATTGTTGGCATAAAAAATATTACAAAAGAATTGTAAAATTAAATAAAAACCATTTCGTTTACAATTTTAAAATTTTTTTTATTTTATTTTATTTTTTTTTTTGTTTAATAATAAAAATGTTCGTTCAGTTCCCTAAATAAATATGAACACGTTAAAAAAGAAATGAAAAAATTTTCTTTCTCTTTTTGTTGTTGTTAATGCTGTGAATAATTTTATTTATTTTTTTCATATATTTTTGGTTTTTTTTTTTTGGTTGGGCTGTTGATAAATTTGCTTCCAAAAAAAAAAAAAAAAAATTATGAACAAAAAGGCCGGGGGCCCAGACATACATGTATATGTACATACGTACTATGGCTGGGTATTTAAATAAAGTTGTTGTATGTAGCTGTTGCATATAAATTTTATGCAGTAACAACGTTTTGTATTCATTTAAATAAAATAAAATTGTAACTGTATGTACATGTACATATATGTATGTGTGCGTGTGTGTTCGTCCAGTGTTTGCCTTTATTGTAGCCTTAGTGTAAAGAGAAACATGAATGCAATACTGCAGTTATGGACTGCTGCAATTGTAATGTGTTGCAAGCGAGAAATATTTGTTCAAAAAGAAAAATTAAAAAAAAAGAATTAAAACACGGGCCCTGTAATATCTTGTTTAAATTCCGTCTGTCTTTTCATTCACAATTGACCAGCAATGTTTTGTTTATTCGCGTTATGCAGTAAAACAGCACTGGAATGCACACACACATACAGCAATTGCTGAAAATGAGACCCTCAATGCTAGTGCTGGTATTAAGGCTGTTGAAGGTGGTAGTGGTGGTAGTGGTGATGGTGGTGTCTATGGTTTTATTGTTTACTTGTATAATATATTTTATAAATATGCATACAGGCATATGGATTTATACATACAAACACAAGCACACCTACATTTCTATATACATCGCTATAAACATATCCTTATTTGTGGCCGCCTGTGTGTGTAGGTTATGCTTGTACTCGTCGACATGTACGTTCATTTCTAGATATTTACACATGATGACCAGGTGTTATGGTTAAAGTGGGTGGATTTTGGTCAAGTGGATAAATGAAATTATTATTTGCCTGCCTTACAAATATATTCGCCTGTAAATAGGCAATGCTTACAAGCATTCACTCGGAGCTTGAATGCCTGTGTATGTGTGGCCATAATAATTTAAAATTTTTACCTCAACACTCATCCGCGTACACATACTTGTGCGTAGGAATTTATTTTCTATAAAAACAATTGTTTATTTGAGTTTTTTCGCTCTCTCATACTTTCGCAGCTCTTTCGCCCTTTTCTGCCGTGTGTCTGCCTACTTTTAAATTACACTGACAAGCGTTTATGTGAGAGTATTTATGTTTACTCGTCTATACAGTTTTGTGGCTATTTTGTCGCGTTGCAAGCGGTTCTAATTTGTTTAATGTTACCATGACCATTAAAAAAAAAATCAATCGTTTCCAAAAATTGTTGTACAGTCAACGCTCCTATAACGCGGTACTCTTAGAACACGGTTTCCCTATAACGTGGGGCTGAAATTGCGACAGTCCTCCTATAACGCAATGCTCTTATAGCGCGGTTTGCATTCAACTTCATCCCATAAGTTCATAAGTAAGAGTGTTTAATATAAGTTCTATATTCGACACAAAACCTCAGCCGAGATACAGCAGTACTGTGTAAAACAATAGCAGCTAGATTTTCAATTAAAAAAAAAAAAACAATGAATGAAGATGAACCAAGTAAGGATAAATATTAAAAAATTGCATTATTTTACAAGTCTTTCTTAATTTTGTTGGAAACAAGTCTTTTAGTTCCTGTTTTAACTATTGAATTCAATAAAAATAATTTATAATTTGTCTTGCCTTTAGTATTTCCTGGTCTCCATATACGGTACGAATGAGGTGATTTGTCTTAATTCTGTGTTTCTTATAGTGCGGTTTCCATACAACGCGGTAGACGGTTTCCCTAGTACCTGATATCTGAGTTTCTTATAGCGCGGTTTCCATATAACTTGGTACACACTCACCGCATTATAGGAGAGTTGACTGTACGTGATAAAGAGGCAGTCATTTCTATACGATAATATTGTGTTAGTTAAACGCACAAGCACTCTTGTATGCATATGTGAATCAATTCGTAAGTAAAATATAAATTTTTTTTTTTAATAAATATGTGGAGGAAAAAGATGAACTCTATTAGTTCAAATTTACTGATTAAAAAGCACAGTTTTAGTGGCTATCCTCGATTTCCTTTGTGGCATATGCAGAGCTTTCCATGCATGTGGTGGAATATTGTTTGTTCCCATTTACTGTACGACCAGGTACAAACAAATATCATTTGCTTAGACAAGATCGTTAGGTGACACTGAAAGTCCTACGTTACCGTTTTGTAGGTCCTACTCAAGGATCGTGTCAAAACTATTTTAACTATTTAAGGTAACAGGCCTTATTATTGTTATTGTTGTGAAGATGTGTCACAATACTACACTATACCTACGGTATATTTATAATGTAGTATCCGTTTAGAGTACTGTAAACAACATATGTTGGCATAAAAACAGAGAGAGAGAGCTTCGTTGTTGAATAAAATTTTCATTATTGCATGAGTTAAGCTTTGTATCGATGGAGGTTTAAATCAAACTAAAAAATATCCCTTAAAAAATAGTTAAGAATACCGAAATGCAGAGAATATCATTGAATCAACAAATGCTGATTCATATTCTTCTCTAACAGAAAATATCGAGCATACATTTTGCGTGACATTCAATCTCTTCAAAAGTTCTTTATAAAATTATTATGTCGATGGTAATGATCACCCATCAATATTCCAAAAAGGGACATCGTTTGTATCGCCATTTTTGTTGGAAAACTCACCCTACGACGCATTTACGATTGTTGATTAGAATTTCATATCCAAACACAGCAACTTCCAAACTTTGATAGTCGTTAAGGCCATCATGTTGAACCTAAATCTGTCAAATTAATTGTCATTTATTCAGTTTACACCACTTTCTACCACATCACTTTGGAACGACATGAATTGGCCGCCATTTCCTTCTTTAACTATCTGGTTCTTTCATTTAATCTTATAAGATCTAAGTATTTGGATCATGGCCTGACTGTCAAATAGTAATGCGATGTCCCAGCTTGAATTGAGCAAATATTTGTATGGAATAGACCCATAAGTCACTATCGATGTGATCATCATGATATACATTTTCTCCGGACCACTATTCCATTTAATTGATTTTCTTCCTCTTGTACATACACATACATACATAATTGGCCATTACAACCCTTCAGTCAGGATTACGACCTAGCTTCTCACACCACTTATGTTGTGTGCGTTAATTTTATACATGAGTGGCGGGACCTACAGTTTAAAGTCGACTCCGAACGACAGATTTTTAAGAAGCTTTTCATGGCAATTTTTACTCTCAGAGTCTTTGCCAGAAATCTGCTGAGAGGAAGTCGCCGAAGAAATAATTTTCGTTTTGATGTCTGACCTGGGATTCGAACCCGGGCCTTTTGTCTAATAAGCCAACACACTACCCACTAGACTACGGCGACTCTGTACATACACATACACACACAAAATTGATCATTATAACGCTTTAATAAGGATTACGACCTAGTTTCTCAGTTAATTTTTATGCATGAGTGAGGGGAACTACATTTTAAATGACTTTAGTTAGAGATGTCTGACCTGGGATTTGAACCGAGGCCTCGCGCCTAATAAGCCAATCTTTCTCCCTTAAGTAAATAGTATTATTGTAGGTTTGTTCGGATTTATCATCTTGCTTGACACATGAAGACTATGTCATGTGAATATCATAGGGTATAGAAAAGAACTTCTTCCTGTGAATAAAATGGCATACAAATTTGGATCATTAATGATGGTCTGAAATGGTGTGAAGAACTTCCCTAAAATATGTCTTTTATTTCTAATCGAGATGGCGAGACATTCAAATTTGCCTGTTGGCTGGATATATTAGCACACGCTCTGTGTCTTATTGAGCTCGTTTAAAGTTTAAGTCTAGCGTAGGTCAAATAACTTAATGCCATGTATCACCGAACACTAGACAAAGGTTGCTCAATAGATGAACTCTTTATTACTTTGAGTGGATGGATCTCAAGCCGTTTGGACTTCGTACGAGTCATAGTGCTCAATCAGCAATGAGATTAACAACTACTGAAGACAAATTGGATTAATTGAGAACGATTGTTATGGTTCCTTAAAATTGAATGGAAGATAAGTACGGCCTTAGATCCTCATACTTGTTTGGCGAATATTATTAATTTTCAAATATCAAGTGCATGTTAAACATTTGGTTACTTTACTTGTTCTTAATGGGGGTTACAGTGTGAAAAGCTTAGTATTCAAGTAAGATGCCCAAACATTGCACTGGGTAGTCTTTGCATTCTTATCATACTTATCTATAGTCTTTAAGATTTTTCCACAACCGGCAAAGGCAACACGATTAACCCTATAATTCCTCGAAAATTATTTTTTTTTTTTACTGATTTGTCTACCCTCGTTACTTTACAGAGCTTTTATATAATGTGGACTATTTTTGGTGTGAGTTTTTATTGTTTGTTTGCCTTCAATAACGACTTTTTTTTTGTTTTCTTATAAAACGCTATAAAATATAAAAACAAAACAATGAAATAAAGAGTATTTCCAAAAACTCTGGAAAGGCAAAGGCAGTGCACGGCAAAGAAAACGCGAAAAACAACATGGAATGCCGAACATTACATTGGCATTTAAAGGAAAATTGCTGGCAAATATTTTCATTCAACCCTGATGTTGATGTTGGGGCTAGTGGGTGTGTTGGCTGCTGTTGCAACTACTACTGCAGCCAGGACTGTTGGTTATTGTCGGCCAAAACTCAAATATTGACTAAATATGAATACGTATACCCACAGAATACACAGCAAAAGCAACAGCAAAAAAAAAAAGTGTAACAACAACTCAGTTTATACCACTTTTCTACCACATCACTTTGGAACGACTCTGAAAAATCATTTTCAGTGACGCGGCCAATTTCTGACGGAATGAATACGGGAACAAACAAGGGTCAAATGGCTACGAACTCAACTCAATTGCCTGATCATTATCGCCATTTCCTTCTTTAACTATCTGGTTCTTTCATTTAATCTTATAAGAGCCAAGTATTTGGATGATGGCCTGACTGTCAAATAGTAATGCAATGTCCCAGCTTGAATTGAGCAAATATTTGTATGGAATAGCTCTCCCCGTGGTCACGAAATCCAAAATTTGTAAAGATGGTTTTCATTTTTCCATATATAGGAACACACTCTAGAGTTTGTATCTCTTTTTGAGGCTATTGCTCTCTCTCCCCATACAATGGACCCATAAGATCACATCGATCATCATGATATACATTTTCTCCGGAATACTATTCCATTCAATTGGTTTTCTTCCTCTTGTACATACACACACAAAATTGATCATTATAACGCTTTTATAAGGATTACGACCTAGTTCACTCAGTTATGCATGAGTGAGGGGAACTACATTTTAAATGACTTTAGTTAGAGATGTCTGACCTGGGATTTGAAATGAGGCCTCGCGCCTAATAAGCCAATCTTTCTCCCTTAAGTAAATAGTATTATTGTAGGTTTGTTCGGATTTATCACCTGGCTTGAGATATGAAGACTAGATCAATATCATCGGACATAGATCAATGTCAATAGAAAAGAACTTCTTCCTGTGAATAAAATGGCATACAAATTTGGATCATTAATGATGGTCTGAAATGGTGTGAAGAGCTTCCCTAAAATATGTCTTTTATTTCTAATCGAGATGGCGAGACATTCAAATTTGCCTGTCGGCTGGATATATTGGCACACGCTCTGTGTCTTATTGAGCTCGTTTAAAGTTTAAGGCTAGCGTAGGGTAATGCCATGTATCACCGAATACTTGACAAAGGTTGCTCAATAGATGAACTCTTTATTACTTTGAGTGGATGGATCTAAAGCCGTTTGGACTTCGTACTAGTCATAGTGCTTAATCGCCAATGAGATTAACAACTACTGAAGACAAATTGGATTATTTGAGAACGATTGTTATGGTTTATTAAAATTGAATGGAAGATAATTACGGCCTTAGATCCGAATATAATTAATTTTCAAATATCAAATGCATGTTAAACACATGGGTTACAGTGTGAAAAGCTTAGGATTCAAATAAGATGCCTAACCATTGCACTGGGTAGTTTTTGCATTCTTATCGTACTTATCTATAGTCTTTAAGATTTTTCCACAACCGGCAAAGGCAACACGATTAACCCTATAATTCCTTGAAAATTATTTTTTTTTTTACTGATTTGTCTACCCTCGTTACTTTACAGAGCTTTTATATAATGTGGACTATTTTTGGTGTGAGTTTTTATTGTTTGTTTGCCTTCAATAACGACTTTTTTTTTTGTTTTCTTATAAAACGCTATAAAATATAAAAACAAAACAATAACAGCAACGATGAAAATAAAGAGCATTTCCAAAAACTTTAGAAAGGCAAAGGCAATGCACGGCAAAGAAAACGCGAAAAACAACATGGAATGCTGAACATCACATTGGCATTTAAACGAAAATTGCTGGCAAATATTTTCATTCAACCCTGATGTTGATGTCGGGGCTAGTGGTGTTGTTGGCTGCTGTTGCAACTACTACTGCAGCCAGGGCTGTTGGTTATTGTCGGCCAAAACTCAAATATTGACTAAATATGAATACATACCCACAGAATACACAGCAAAAGCAAAAAAGAAAAAAAGTGTAACAACAACAAAAGCTATAAAAGCATCTATACAGGGCACTGTTGAACGACCATAACGGTCGGTTGAATATTGTTGTCGGCCAACAGTGGCAAAGACAACAAACAAAACTGCACTGCATTTTTACATGTTTGTTCCATGGTTACAATGCTCACACCATAGCCCCCATGCACCATACAACTCATACATCCCATACATCCCATACAACCCATACAGCCCATAGCCCATGCCAATGACAATGATAGTCGATATGATTGTGATGGTCATGATGATGATGGTATTTGTTGCTTGTACAAAGCTATGTACCTTTGTGTGTGTGTGTGTAAATATGTGTTATTTACATTGTAGCAATTCCTGTATTGCCACAAACGGAAGCTTTTGTGGATTATAGAGATCCAAAAAAGGGGAAGTTGCTGGAAGAAACCAGCAACTGACTAACCAAACATTTGATTCTCTTCTTTTTGTTTTTTTTTTCTTTTGTTTTTTATTTTTTTTTTAAATTTTTAAGGAAGTGCACAACACACAGGCTGAAAATATGCAATTCTTATGCCAGCAGCAGCAGTTATAACCATAAATATAACCTTCTATGGCATTCATTGTCAATATATTTGTAGTCCTGGCAAATAAAATAATTGGCGAGTCCTTTAGTTAGACGGACAGGACAAATGGACAGTTTGTGGTCAGGTATTACAAGACCTTTAAATTTCCTTTGAAACACTGGAAGAAAATAACTTTTGAAATATAACGTGACATGCAGATCGATGGTTTCTAATACTGAAGCTTAAATGTTTAAAGCAAAGAACGAAATTAGAACTAAAGTGTACGTTGCAATTAATCTGTGGTTTCATCAGAACATACCTACACCACAGCTCTTGCACGTTGATCTAGAAATTTGAGGAGATTTTAAAATTTCCTTGTGGAGTGTTCTTAAGCCTCAGGTTCATGGGAATGGTCCTTATGAGCCACAACCACAGGAAATTAAACATTTCAAAAGAGCTCCATTTGAAAGCTGCTATGTTCTACACATAATGGCATCAATAGGTTTTTCAAACAGAGCCGAACACACTTGACACACTTTTGTTTTATTTAAATTCAAAGAGAGGAAAGCCTTTGGAAAAAAGATCCTCTAGATAATCAAGCTGACTTCAATGCATTGACTGATCACTTTGGGAGGTCGGGATTGGTTTCATTTAAAAGGAAGTTTCTTAAGAGTTTTCTGAATAGTAATTATGGCAGCATATGAGTTAGTGAAAGAAGATGTCAACCTGGCGATACCAACTGTAGTAGATCGTTAAAACTTCTTCTTTGCTACTTTTTGAACTTTAGGTGATAGAGAGTAGACGAATCTTATAGAATTTCTAGGCTACTGTGACCATTTCTAGACTAATCTGGAAGGTGATAGAGAGTTGAAGAGTATTACAGAACTTCTAAGTTATTGTGACCACAGTATGGAAAGTTCTAGAATTAAATGCGCTCTTAAAATTGGGGAGAATCTTGATAGTTTCTTGATGAGATATTACTCCATGATGAAAAGACTAGTATGTGGCACACGATACCTCTCCTATCTGCAGTATTTGTTTAATATGCATTAGTCGGAGTCTGTGAGAAATATTTTGTATCTCTGCTCCAGCGTTCAGATACATACAGTGCTGTTCAATAAAACAGATTCACCATGATCTAACATCACAACCAAATATTTACATGCAATTAATTGAAGAAGAGTGGCACTTAAAATTTTTGACAAGTATCGGAATTATACTTTTAAGAGTTCAGTGAGCAAAGTGCAGTTACTTTGCATAAGATATTTAGATGTAGTAAACCTTTCGGAGAGCAATTGAATCTATTTTTTGAACAGCACTGTACATATATGATTGGTTATTAAAACCCCTTAGTCAGGATGACGGCGAGTTTCATACACCACTTATGTTGCGTGTGTTAATTATATAATAGGCTATAGGAAAATTTTTCAAACACACATACAATTTAGAAAAATGTATGAAATCTTTATTTGAATCGATTGTACGGTCCATATAATTTAATGTTTGAAGATTATTTCATGCAAATGTTGACCGCGACTGCGCCTCAAATGGTTCATCCACTTAGGCCAATTTTGGTATATTCTTACCACCATTTCGACCGGTATCTCACAAATAAATGCTTCATGTTGTCTTCCAATGATATAAGCTTTAACATAGCCCCACAAACAATAGTCTAAAAGCGTTAAATCGCACGATCTAGGTGGCCAATTGACCGGTCCCAAACGTAAAATAAAATGTTGACCGAACTCGCCTCGCAATAAATCCATTGTTACGTGTGTTGTGTGGCATGTGGCACCATTTTGTTGAAACTACATGTCATGTAAGACAGGCTTTTGCATTTTGGGCAAAAAAAAGTTGGATATTATCTCACGGTTGCGCTCACCATTCACAGTTCCGTTACGATTTGCAGCATCTTTGAAGAAGTACGGTCCAATGGTGCCACTAGCCCATAAACTGCATCAAACTATGACTTTTTCTGGATGAATTGGTAGCTTTTACAATGCTTCTGGCTGATCTTCACTCCAAAATCGGCAATTCTGCTTATTTACGTATTAATTGAGCCAAAAATGAGCTTCGTCGCTGAACAAAATTTTTCGATAAAGAAATGGATCTTCGACCAACTTTTCAAGAGCCCATTCACAAAAAATTCTGCATTGCGCTAGGTCGTTCGGCTTCAATTCTTGCACCAGCTGTATTTTGAAAGGCTTTCACACCTAAATCCTTCTGCGAAATTTTCCACGTTGTTGAGTAACAGAGGCGCAATTGCTGCAAACGGCGACGAATCGATAATTGATGGTCATCATTAACACTGGCCGATATAGCTGCGCTATTTTCTTGAGTTCGGACTCTATGTAAGCGTGTTGGTGGGTTAGTGTTCAACAATGTAAATTTGGTGTGAAATTTAGCCCGAATAGCCGCTTCAGTAAGTCAATTAAACTGACCATAAAATGAAAGAAGCGCGCGATGAACTTTTTTACCAGAGCAGGCATTTTGTTAATAAAATTCAATGATTTGCAATGATTTTCATGGTTAAATTATAGACCAAACAGAAGATTTTTGCCAGTGAAACAAAACACGAAACGTGCGTGATCTGTTTTAACCAGTGTTAACAAAAAGATAATAGCTAAAAAATCACCCTTTACATGTGTGGCGGGGCCTACAGTCTATATCGGTTTCGATCGACACATTGTTGAGAAACTTTTTCATGGCAGATTTTATTAGAAATCTTTTGAGAGGAAGTTGTCGAAATGTTTTTCATATTCCGATTTGATCGAGACGTCTGATTTTGATTTGAACCGTGACCTGACATCTAATAAGGCAATACACTACCAACTAGAATGCGGTGATTTGCCTGAGCTTATCTAATCATGAGAAAACATTTTTTAGGACAACATTCCTTAGCCTTAGATGTTAAGGAAACTCTAGAAAAGCCTTCTGGATATTTTCATATATCCGATGTTGAATCTTTCAGTCTTTTCGAGGTGAAAGTGACTTTTAAAAGCCTTGGGCTCCTGAATAGTACATTTTCCGAGTGTAAATAATGTATTGATGGCAAATGCTTGCCATATTTTTTGAATATTGTTGCACTTGTGCTTGTGATGTCTTTATAAGCTTCCCATCTCCCTAGTATCCATTTATATTTATTGTATTATCTACTGTCCATAAAAAAAATATCCTTCGGTCTTCATTTAAATACAAACAGACATACTCACTCACATCTCTGGATATTGCTGTAAAAGACCATCAAACAATAAAAAAAAAATAAAAAAAAAGAAAATGAGGAAAATGGGGAAAATGGGGAGTAAAAATTTCAATTAATTTTTCAATGTTTCCCGTGTAAAAAGAAAAACAAGAAGTAAAGTTGGCGTTGATGATATTCATATGTTTGGTAATGTTGTTGCAACATAAAAGGAAAACATTTAAATTTATTTATATTGTTATGTTGCATGCAACAACAACAACAACAACAACAGTATAATATTGCATACTCAGTTGAAAATTTCTTTTAATTAATGGTTACTAAAGGCTGTTATTGTTGGTTGCGGTTACCTGTTGTTGTTCATTGCAGTTTAAAATGTTTTCGCGAAGGTAGGGGTCTGAAGAAGAGAGCCGCCTGAAACACTTGTGGCATTAATTGAGGCTGGTTAATGCAACAGATCCAAGCAAAGGTTTATAAATGCATGCTGTAGACCAGTAATTATGGCCATAATTATAAGCAATACTGCCAATACGTATCCTGCTGACTTTAAACCATTTTGTTGGCATCAACTTGAAGAGAAAAAATCTCTTAATTTTCTGGATTCTTGGATTCTGTTTAAGGACGCTATAAGTTTCTTTTTTTTTTCGTTTTTTTGTTTAAAGAAATCTTTTTAATGGCCAGCAATTTAAAACAAAAATTCTATTAATTTTTTTTATTTGTTGTTGTTGTTTTTTTGTTTTGCTTTAATGTATTCCCATTATTTTATTTTTTTTTTTCTTATGTTTTCTTAAGTCTTCTTTGTTTTCAGCCATAAATTATCAACGCTTGTCAATTTTTAATTGCTTTCGCGCCAAAATAGAAAATTACGGAACGTGTTGTTCAAGTAAGAAAAAATATTAAGAGAGAGAGAGAGAGGCGTTCCGGCTCCTTTAGTAGTTTCGTTGTTGCCCAAAACAAACCAAAACAGAGGACCAGCAATTTTCTTTTTTTGTTTTTCTTATTTTTTAATTTTGCAGATTTTTTTTCTCCATACTTCTCTTCTCTTCAGTCTTTAGGGATTATTTAAGTAAAAAGAAAATGAAAATGCGGTTGAATTTATGCAAAGTGATTTAAAAACAGAGAGTGGAGAAAAAAAATTGCTTCTGCTTTTGCTTTTCATTTAAATCCACTTCCTTTGGGGTTATGGGGTTGTTGTTGGTGGCATGGGCCAGGACGAATACTTAAATTAAAAGTGGAAATAGGCGGAGTTGTTAGGCTTCAATGATTTTAAAAGAAATCTGCAAGAAAGTAAAGGAATTAAACAAAATTAATATTAAAAATCTTTTCGCATTCAAGTGGAATTTGAAACAAATTTAATAATGATACCAGTTAGAGGAATATTAGATCCACGGGGTCGTTCTATATCTTGGAGAAATTAAAAAGGGGCAACAGAGTCCTAATGAAGACAAGCATCTCTATAGAGATGATTAGATGATATTCCGTATACAATACCAGTGTCGATTCTGTTCCTTAAGCGCTTTTTTGTTTTTTTTTTTCTTTTTTTGGTAAAACCAGAACTCTGGGGATGGCCCCTACTAAGGCAGTGCATTGTACAGGTTTAGAAAAATAGGTTATTGGAAGGTGGAAAGAGGGAGTAGTGTTTGTGGACAATAGATTTAAATTTACCAATATTGTAATTGACGAGATAAGGAACAATTTAAAGACAAAAGCCCTACCTCAAGATGCGAACGGCAAGGAAACGAGTTGCTGCTAGGTGACTAAATTGGCCAGTGCTATACCTTCACCATTAGACAGTCTTCAGCAATCGCCCCCAATAAGCCCGCACCATAAGGTGTATGTAATAGGTTATTTTAAAGCAACACTACCAACATTTGAAACCTAGTACGTATTAATTTTATACATTAACTAGCTAAACCCCGGTGTGCTTCGATACTCCTATCGATATCTATATATATCTATACAAATTAATGTGTGTTTATTTGTTTGTGTATTTACTTGTGGGTTGGAACTGATTTTCTTGAAATTTTAACAGCACCTTCGGTAGCTCTAGATGTTGATGCTCGCAGTCACTCTCCTTCTATGCGTACATCACATTGTTTTGGCATCTCTCCAGTTCTTGATCTTGATGATTGGGATCGTTTTCTTCTGACACGTGCATCACGTTGATCAGGTGTCTCAGCAGCTCTAGATATTGATGCTCATAGTCTACACGTACATCTCGTTGATCTAGTGTTTCTGCAGCTACTGCTCTTTGCAATCGTATTCTTTCCCTTTCTAAACATTCATCACGTTTAACTGGAGCCTCAGCCAGAAATCTGTGTACGTTGCAGTGGTGAGAACTACGATTTTGAGAAGTGATCGGGAGCTGTTTAATGAAAATTATAACAGCACGCCAACAATAAAATTGGAACACACATGACATTTACAGGGTGGCTGATATGTATTGCAACCAACTTCAAGTTGTTATCATTTGTAAACCGCTCGTCTGACAGCTGACAGATTTATTCCAGTGACAGTTCGTTTTATTATTTACAAGTTTACAAAAGCATTTTGATCTATTGCATTCAGAAAAAAAGTTATTCGTAATGGGATTCAAGAGTGATAGTGTGATTGCTTTATATTTGGCTGTGAAACCACAGGTGGCTAACGTTAGAGCCCTCCAGCATTTGCAGGTGAATAAATCTTTTGTTTCTCGTACCACTGCTTGTTATCGTGATACTGGCAGTGCTGCATCGCGTCCAAAAAGTGGACGAAAAAAACAGTAACAACACCAGAAATGATCCGAAAAGTGAAGGACAGATTTGATCCAATTCCACGCCGCAGTGGTAGAAAAATTGCTCGTGATGCAACACATATTGAAAAATGAGCTTGGATTAAATCCATTGAAGTTCCAAAAAGTGCAAGAGCTCACCGGTGGACCAAAAAAGTTAGACTGGAAAGACCCAAGGAGTTACTTCGTTTGCACGAAAGGGGCCAGTTACCGAATTTGGTTTTCTCCGATGAGAAGCGATTCCAAATTGAGCAGTTTGTGAACAAACAAAATGATTGGTTTTACTTGCCAAAGAGGTCAGCTGAAAATTTACACCTGCGATTGGCTACCAGAACTTAAGCGCCGCCGATCGTAATGGTGTGGGCCGCCGTAACGGCCGATGGTCTTAAAGGCAGTACTGAAGCCTTGGGGAGATAAACATTTCGGCCGCATACCATGGACATTCCAACAGGACTCAGCAGCACCACACTCGGCACACGTTAACCAAGAATGGCTTAAAAAGGAGGTTCCTCGCTTCATTTCTACCGTTCAATGACCACGAAAATCTCCGGATCTCAATCCGTTAAACTTTTGAGCCTGGGGCTTTGTCGGCCTTTTGAAGCCCATAACTCTTACCAAAGGTGGCCAATTCGAACAAATCAGTTTAGATTCTAAAATTTGATGTTATTTCCAATATATTTTGCTTTTGAACAATAAAGTTAAAAAACAAATTAAAAAAATATAGCGTTTTACTTTGTTGCATTATATATCTGCCACCCTGTATGTATATACATTAGAGCGACTCACCAAAAAAGTGCTCGATGTACCCTACTAAAAACGAAGCTTGGACTTTTTAAAATGACATTTAAAATATTTCGGCTCCAACTTCGACCAGTCTTTGAAGTTTTGAACGAATTTTGTGAAGGACATGATTGTGTTTTGGCAATTCCTGGAAGTCATTGCATCAAGTGTAAAGTGATGCGAATGTAAATAGGCCTCCAATCGAGCCATAGGTGTTGAAGAAAATGTTGTATAAATGAATTTCAAAGGCTTCTTACTTTCTAAACCTGCTCCGATTTTGTATATCGATGTCGATATATTTAATTCACAGCGTTGGTTAGGTGGTAAGAAGACTTTCTATTGTCTATTGCAATGGCTGCCTAATGTATTCACTAAGCAACACAAAATGGTTTTTATTTAACAAAAATAGCTCATCTTTGCTAATCATGTTTGCTTTCCCTCGTAAAAAGAAAAAAACAAAAAAAAAACGCATTCTAATGCCTTATGAACTGCACATTTAAGGCAATGAAATGTTCTTTAACTTAACGTTCTATTCAACGCAATGAACAATAGAACAGCAGCCTGGCAATAACAAGAATCCAAATACAGAAACAAATCCTTTACAGAGTTAAGGTAACGAAGGAGTTGCTCGAAACATGTTCAAGTGTTACTACACGTTGGTTGGCAAAAATGAGGGGTGTAACGCCGTAATAAAAATGAATCAAAAAATCCAACCAAAAATATAAGACTGTGAAGGCCTTTCATGCTAGATTCTCTCGATGCTCTCTATTGTTTGGTGTGTTAAAGTGTGTGTTTTAAACGAGTATTGCCAAGTAATTGTTGGTCCTGGTAGTGATGATGTTTTTCTAGAACGCCAAAATGATGACGATGAGGATGCAACACCTCTTTGGCGCGTGTTGTAAGCCATTGCTATTATTGGTGTTAATGTTGCTGCTGCATGTATATTGCTGTAGCTGTTGTTGTTGTTGTTATTTTATTTTTTTTTTTTAATAAGTATTCTTAATATTGTCAAGTGTCCGACAAGCAATACAAATGTCAGCAACAATAACGCCATTGTCACTCTCAATTCAGGATGTTGTTGTTTAAATGAGGGAGTAAATGCCGTTTTATTGTTATTGTTGTTGTATAACGTATGTACCTTTTTTTGTTGTTGTTGTTGTTGTTCTTAATATTTGTCACCCAAAAAGCTGGGGGGAAAAAAAAACTGATGACATGAATGATGAGGCACAAACAGTAGAGTGCGATGAAAGAAAGAAGGAAAAAAATGTAAAGAGAACATGTTTCCGGTTCGTTTAATATGTTGCGTTTTTAAAACAAGAAAAATCGTAGTGGCAGGGTGAGAAAGGAGGATGTGAAAAGTAAATGTTGTAATATAAACAAGGCTTTCAAATAAATTTTTTGTTTAATTTTTTTATTTTTTAGAAGCAAAAGCAAGTTAAACTTGAAAAAAATACACTCCCACCTGAGGTGAAATAAATTTGAAAACTTACAACGTGTTCAACGACTATTCGATACTGTATGCATGACATTAATGAAAGTAATGGATAATTTAATGGGATATTCTTTCAATCCAAATTTACTTTATTTTTTCCAAGCAATCGGACTGTATGGCATCAATTTTGACTTGATTATTGGTGTCCAATGCTGCAAGAGTTCTGACTCGTAGAAGACTAACAAAAAGTAAGCAATAGACGTTTAAATCACACCACTAAGGTGGCAAAGACGATGGGTTTTACATAAGTACTTGTGCGCGTCGACCTAATCCCATGAAGCGCTTCGCATAGTGTAAAAAACAATGCGTCTTTAGGTAATTTTGTTAATTACCAAATGAATGAATCTTGGCGTTTACAAATTCAAAAATAATTTTTATTTAAAAATATAATTTAAATTAGTTACAAAAAGTTATGTTTAGTTATATTAAAAAAAATTAAGTTTTATTATATTAAAAAAACGCGTATCGAATAAACACTGTCTAAACGGTTGAACGACGTAAAAAGAAAAGAGAAAGAATTTTAGGAATGCAATCCTAACTGTTAAAAAGTTGAATATTGTAGTATAGCAATGACATAGAGAATCAAAAAACTAAAAGGAATAGAATGACAGGGTGCCACACGTCTTCCAACGCCCCCAAATGTAACGGACTGTTACACCTGAGTACCAATTAGTAGCCATGTACGTTGGTTAGGGGCGGAGCCTATCTCAAACTCCTTCCGATCTTTGGGTCACGGCACCTGGTTGAAAAATGCAACCCCACACCGAGCCCTTTAACTAGACTCTTCCCGCGATTTGGGTGCAAACCACACAGCATACTCCCAAAAGGGGCCACATCAACAGCTCTCGTGGTGCCAGAATTACGTCTCCGGTTAGACCTCGTAATCAAATCAATTACTACCAGTTGAACTCCAAACAATTCGAGACATACATCAACATAAAGAACAACATTTAGGTTAGAGGACGTGCACCTGTCAGTCAAGACAAGCACAGTAGCCGGATGTCGAAATTGACCCATTGTACAAGAACAACATTTACAGTACCAGCAATGAACAGCGCCCTTACGGACGAGGTTTTGGCCACATGGTGTAACACCGAGAGTTGTTTGGTGATCACATACCGCGGTTGCCTCTGCTATACCTCCTACTTCTTCTAACGAATACTTCACAGGCGAAATCGCCCAACCTCCTAAAAGACACTACTGTAATCCCAACCCTCCCCAGTACAGACTATTCCCATACTATCTAAACTCTTAATGTCATCATTGTATGAACACAACCATTAAGGTGGCAATGATTAGGACCACTTTTGAAACCACAGTGATCATCATTTGGAGTTTGCTTTCAAACGATTATTAAGCGCTATATAGCAAGTTAAGCCATTTGAACACGCGAGCAAATGTCGTTGATGTTTCTTTGATTATTTATTTGTTCATTTCTAAAAAACAATCGGTGATTCGAAAGGGTGCGTCAGTTAAAAGTTTAAATTTAAAAATCCAAAAAGACCAAAACGGTTTGAAATTTTGCCAAATTATTTTTTTTTGCTGTGGAGTATAATTGTTTCGTTTGGGAATGGAATTTTATTTCAGTTATATGGCTGCCGCGGATGTCCTCAAACAGTATATCATTCAATCGGACCAATTTCACGACAATGTTATCATAAATGTTGGCCTACAAATGATCGATTGTCTCTGGTTTGTCGACATGACAATTTTTTTGAACGGCCCAACATGGAATATAGTCCAACAGTGTCAGGTCGTAGCTTTTTGGAGAGCAATTGACATGACCATGTCGACTAATTAAACGGCCATTAAACATTTGATCCAATAAATCGATTGTTGAACGAAATGTATCGCAATTTGTATTATCCAGTTGAAACTAAACATCGTTCACATCAATACCATGAAGAGCGGGTAAAAGAAATGCGGTTATGAAGGTAGGGGATAGATGTCTCCATTTACCGCAATCGCAACCACTACTTATTCGGTCATTACTATCCTCCGGATTACAATCGGCCTTTTTATACCAAACATGTTGTGTTTGTTAATGTTATCCATTAATGTTGCAAGTCGACTCCGAATGACAAATTTTTGAGAAACTTTTCATGACAATTTTATTTGCTCTCAGATCTAGTGCCAGAAATTTGCTGAAAAGGCTTAATCAAATTTTCGTTTTGTTCAAGAATTCTTAGCAAGGATTTGAACTACCGGTTGGCGTGTAATAAAGCAACATCATACCTACTAGATTATACTTTTCGTGATATTTTTTAAAAGATCTTTGACTGCTTCAATGAGATAAAGTTCAATACTGCAGATGTCTACAAATTCGAGGACAGCTTTTTTGTAAACTTTACGTCATGCATTACCATGCTGAACACATGCATAACATAATTGATCATTACAACCCTTCAGTCAGGATTAAGACCTAGCTTCCCACTGATGTTGTGTGCATTAATTTTATACATGAGCGGCGGAAACCTACAGTTTACAGTCGACTATGAGCGACAAGTTTTTGAGAAGCTTTTCATGGCAATTTTTTACTCTCAGAGTTTTTGCCAGAAATCTGCTGAGAGGAAATCGCCGAAGAAATATTTTCATATCTTCGTTTTGATGTCTAACCTGGGGTTTGAATTCGGGTTTTACGTCTAATAAGCCAATACACTACCTACGGCGACTTTGGTGTAAAGCTCAGACGTATTTTTCATATGGGAATGAGAGCAGTATTCTTCTATTTAGTCTTGGACCGCCTGTATTAGGCATCATTTTAACCTACCAGTTGATTACTCTGCTTGCCTCTTGAGACGAATATTCAGTAAGGCGGGTAAAATTCAATCTGTTTTCGGATGGGGGTTAATGGTGTTTTAATTTGAGTAAGTCGTTAAGGTTTTTTGCTTCTTTAAAGATTGAGAAAAAAATGTGATCTGCCTCTAAAGCCCAAGTACATACTTTTAGAAACTAACCATCAAACCAAACACTTTTAAGGTATCGTAGTGTAGGGTAACATTTTTTAAAAGTCTGGGTCTGAGTAAGTGCCAACAAACTAACTTTGTGTGTATTTTCCACCAATACTATGACAGTTAACCTAAATGCAAAGAGGGGGAAGGATAACAAGCAATACAAAAAATAGAAGAAAGAGAAGCACTTTGCTTGATGAATGCAGTTTGTTAAGAGGAGTGACAAAAAAATAAGAAGAAAACATCTAGCCAAGACATAAAACGAGGCAAAAAAAAAATGTGAAAAAGTAGAATAATGTTAAGAAATAATGCATTTTCACACATACACTCATACACATAAGCCTACACCTACACCTTGTCACTCAAACACTTGCACTCATAGAGATGTTATTTGCCATAATACAGAAAAAAAACAAAAAGAAATTCAAAGAAAAAAAGGTAAATTAAGATGCAAAGAAAAGGTAAGAGAAGAAAAAATGAAGAAAATAAGCGAAAGACAACACGTAGGCGTTGACAACAGCATTTTGTCATTTTTATTCAATGGCAACTTCTTTGTCGCTTGTTAACTATCATCACACCCACTCCCACTCCCATCCATACTTATACTAACTCTAACGCTGGGTGTTTAGGATGGCAATAGTAGTAGTTGTCACTGTGATGACTACGTCTATGACAGCGACTATGACTGTGATGATGATCATAATGATGAGTACATTACTTTTCATGTAAATGCATACTAAAAACCAACAACAAATATGTGAAAACATACCAAAACATATGAAAAAAGCTCAGCCTTTACAAGTAAACATATTTAGTTAGACAAACATGGAGCATGATTTAAAGCGTAGAAGGATTTTTAATTTCTTTCAAGAAACTCTTGAAATGTCTACGTTTACTCTTTAATCAGGAATATCTCTCAGTATTGAACATGATTACGAATTAGGAATTAGTTTTAGAGGACTTTTTATCAGTATCAATCAATATTAATCCGTGCAATTTATACCCTAATAGGTCTAGAGCTGTGAGTTCCTTAGGGATAAGACAGATTAATACAGAATACAGCGCAATCAATTGTGCTCATTCTTCAATTTGATGGTACAGGTGCGTTCTAAAAATTAATATTTCAAATTGTTGGATAAATTGCTGGTGATAAATTGAAGTCGCCGTTGACTAGTAGGTAGTGCGTTGGCTTATTAGACGAAAGACCGCGGTTCAAAACGAAATTTGAAAAATATTTCTTCAGCGATTTCCTCTCAGAATATTTCTGACAAAAACTCTGAGAGTAAATAAAATTGCCATGAATAGTTTCTCAAAAAATCTGTCGTTCGGAATTGGATTTAAACTGCAGGTCTTACCGCTCATATATGAAATTAACGCAAACAACATAAGTGGCGTGAGAAACTAGGTCGTATTCCTGTGTCTGAAGGGTTGTAATGACCAATTACGTATGTATTAGGGATGCCAAACGGGATCGGTTTTTAAAAATCCCGGAATTCGGGATTTTATAAATCCCGATCCCGAAATCCCGGGATATTTCGGGATAATTCGGGATCCAAAAATCCCGAAAAATCATAGGCTAAATCGCGATTTTCGCTTAATAATAAAAATATTTCGTTAACAAAATCATTTGTATTCCAATTATATATGTATATCGGGATTATATATATACATATACATACATAATTGGTCATTACAACGCTTTAGTCAGGATTATTGACCTAGTTTCTCACACTATTTATGTTGTGTGTATTAATTTTTATACATAAGTAGTGGGACCTACAGTTTAAAGTCGACTCCGAACGACAGATTTTTGAGAAACTTTACATGGCAAATATCAGAATTATATGTCATTAAAAATAAAATTTTAAAACAGCAAGACAAAAAATAAAACAAAAAAAAAATGCGTAAAATAACAAAAATAAAAATTGTTCACACATATGCAAATGCATTAGTTTTAAGAAAATTATTTGGATTCCAACAAAAAGATTAAATCATCTAACATGCGATCTGATAGGTTTGAACGAATTTAGTTGAAAACATAGGCTGCGTCGGAAAACATTTATCGCAAACAACTTTTGTTGGTAAAATAGTTCCAAGATAACTGTATGCAGATTGTAAATATTCACCTCTACTACATCCTGATCTAAAAATAAATCTATTTCTTTGGACAGTTGAGTACTAAATCAGTTACCCTATTAATTCGTTTTATAGAGCTTTTGCATTCTTCGATGGCATCAAATAACTTTTTATCAATGGAAGTGGGGTTTTCCTCATCTGAGAATCTATTATCGAAGTTTAGTGATATAGAATTTTTCTCCAGGACCTTTTGTAGGGTCGAAATACATACGAATTCACAATCCCGAAAATCCCGAAAAATCCCGGGATTCGGGATTGTGTGAATCCCGAAAATCTCGGGATTTCGAGTTTCGGGATTTCCCGATTGGCATCCCTAGTATGTATGTAAGTTCGCAACAATAAAAATAAACGGTTCGACTCAAAGGTACTCAAAGGAAACATATATTTTAGTAATATTCTGGACTCCAAATTTTCTTGTAAGAGGAACATGGAGGAAAAGAAGAAGAAAGCGATCGATTGGGTGTAGGCGGCGGTGGTACATTCTAGCCATACTAATGAGGAGATATTTTTTTACCCAGGGGTTGGTCTGAAGTTCACACCGCAGGCTTTCCTGGATGTTATCTTATTTCAATCAACCATTGGAGGGATATCTTCCTTTAGAATATGGTTGCCAAAACTATACTGAGGCCTAAGTTCTCAGATATGTTTAGGCCATGTACGATACAGCACGTATCAATATTGCATGAAGTAGAATCGAATTACCCGGGTCTTGGATGCGACTACATACAAAACTCTCTCGCCCACACTATACGAATGAGTTGCTAAATCAATCAATTGCTGTCGGAGATATAAAAATCTTCGGCAATGGCTCGAAAATTGAATGGGATATTGAAGCGCGGGTTTATTCCGACAAGCTGGCATTGAATGGATCAAAAAGATGTCCTAACCACGCTAGCTATATTTCAGGCGAAGCTCCACGTATCGTTGAAACCGAGTAATCTATCTCCTTCGAACTTGATCGTATGTGTGGCCAATCAAGCCGGAATTAAAGCACTGCTTTTAGGTACGATTTGCATAGACTCTCTACTCCGTATGCGCTGACACAACACCTGCTGCTATTGAATTCTGGATTACTCTGGCACAGGCATGGAAGGGATCTGAGATGAATGGGAATCAGACGGGATGTAAGCGACCCTAGAAGAATACTTTTTTATAGAAAAACTGCTGTAAATAGCAGTGGAGAGCAGGAAAACTAAAGAATTGCTTGAGGTCCACAAGAGAACGATATGCCATCTAACAGGAATTCTAAATGAACACTGCGTTGTTGGCAGTTTCCCGAACAACCTAGTTATGCTGCACCAAGATTACTGCAGAAGCTGCCAGAACATAAATGAATGTGTGCCATGGAACATTTAACATATCGAATTAACTTTACTCAAATTAGCCATGGCGCTCATTTGAACGATGTAATATTCCAAATTTCAGGCTTACATATCGCTCCTTTATTGCAATATTGCCATATTTAAAAAAAAAACTTTAACTTGGCAAAATGCGATTTAAGTTTTCAAGACATAAGTCCTTTAACTTCGGTTCAGCTTGGGATATAAAATTGATTTTTTTTCCAACATGGTCAGAAAGTCTAAAAGAGCAGTTTTACTTAAGTAACTACAAATTTTTAATTTTTTGAGATAAGACTATGTTGCAATAAAGGAGCGATATGTAGTAATTTGTCTTGATTTTACTTACCTTCTAAAAGGATAGTTGTGAGAAAGAATTTTAAGAAATTTTAAATTCTCCTCCTCTCAATTGCCTGAATAGAATGGTTAAATATTAGTTTCAGTTGTTGGTGTTAGTGTTGGTGTTGGTGTTGTTACAGACGTAGTACATTTATTATGTGTTGCATACAGATGAAATGTTCGCATTCACGTTTCTACAATTTATTGTACAACTGCAACGCAATTCAACATGTCCCAGCACGATTACAACTTTTTAGTTGTACGAATTGAATACGAAAAAAATGAAAAAAGAAAACGAAAAAGCCTTAAACGACAGACTAAAAAAAACACTAGAAATTTTTGGGGAAACTTGTAACAGAAAAATTTTTGTTAAAAACTAAAAAGTAATGTTTTATGCCTGCCTGCCTGCCTGCCTGCCTGCCTGGCTGTAACAATAAAACACATTGAAGACTGTCAGTCTCATACCTTGAAAACACTCCCATACTCTAGCGCTTTAAATCGCTCAAACATTTTGAACATGAACATGCATTTTGAGGACATGTTTAAAACGCCTTTCTTAAGTCTCAAGACGTGTATTGTTGTTGCTGTTAAGATGTGCTGCTAATGCTACTGCTACTGCTGCTGCTACTATTTATTGCTGCTGTTGCATGTTATCATTGAAATTACACGCCACGCATTCTTACAACGCGTGAATGAGACTAATTTTACTTTACATGAGTAAATGATGAAGCTTTTCTGTGACTATGTACGTACAAAGTATGTAACAGGGATGGATGGGTAGTGTGGTGTTTGTTAAACAATAATATTTTACAGTGCATAACAAAAAAACAAACAAACAAAAAAATTTATAAAACAAACCATGCAAGAATATAAGAAAAGAAAAATAAATCTTGGAAAAAATGCTACAAGAACAACAAAAAAAAAAAAACAAAGCACATGAAACAAAATGCATGACATGAAGCTGCTGACTGAGTAAAAAGGAAATGAAACAATCAACTGAAGATGAAAGGAAGGAAATTAACAAGTACAAAATGAATGTTAGATACACACACACACACACACATATACTATCTTATATACATATCCACACATATACTCTCGTACATATACATATACGTACAGTCAGTTGTTAAGTACTCGGGCAATCATGACTATGAGTGTGTTGTGTTGGCGTGTATTTTAGATTGTAATTGAAATTGAAGTGCAAATGCTGGAGAAGAAGAGAGAAAAAGATTGAGAAATATAAAGAACAGTTGTGAAAAGAAGAGGTGAGGTGGCGGGTAAAAAAAGTGATTTTTCAAGTTGAAAGAAACACTAAGAAGCCGCCTAATGATTGGAGATTTGTTACAATAACAACGTCTAATAGCCTTAATGGCATTTCTTAACGACATCGGATGACAAGGACATTAAACTCGTTCGTGGCGTTAACTGGTGTATACATTTTCCTTAAATAGTTTCCTGAAAATGAAAAAAAAAAAAACAAATTGAATTAAATCCATGACTTGGATAGTTTAAAAGAGGCAGTATTTAAATGATGAATGAAGTGATACTTTAAGAATAGGGCTTATCACAGGGGAATAATGAAAGGGCAACGAAATTTACTGGTTAACGCCAACTTTTTCAAAGCTTATTACATAAACTCATAGTAGTTACTTACTTACTTACTTAATTGGCCATAACAACCCGATTAACGGATTTCGGCCTGCCGCAATACATCCTTCCAGGCGCCTCTGCTTCTTGCGCGCCTACGCCAGTTGGTCACACCAATCGATGACAGGGCTTCCTCGACTTGGTCCTTCCAACGGATACAAGCTCGTCCTCTTCGCCGACTTCCGCAGATCGCCGCATCAAATACCCGTTTCGCCGGAGCATCCTCCTCCATTCGAACGACATGGCCAAGCCAGCGCAGCCGCTGGATATTAATACGCTGTCTATGTCTATGTCGTTGAGGAGCTCATACTGCTCACTGTTAGATCGTATGCGGAAATCATCGCCAACTCGCACAGGACCGAAGATCTTACGTAGGACTTTCCTCTCGAATACCCTCAAGGCTGATGCATCAGTTCTTAATAGGGTCCATGCTTCTGCGCCATAAAGAAGATGAGCGTCTTGTAGAGTATTAATTTTGTCGCACGAGAGAGGTCTCTGCTGCTCAATTGCCTATTGAGACCATAGTAGCACCTGTTGGCAAGAGTAATCCTGCGTTTGATCTCCAGACTGACATCATTTTTGGTGGTAACGGCGAAGCCAAGATAAACAAATTCCTTGACTGTATCAAAAGTATAGTTATCGCCGTAATCTGAGAATCAATACGCCGCACGTCTCTACTTGTCGACAACATATACTTTGTTTTGGCCTCAGTTACTGCCAGACCCATCTTCTTAGACTCCCGTTCAATAGCGCTAAAGGCAGCAGTAACATCTCGCTTGGTACGCCCTATGATGTCAATGTCGTCAGCGTACGCAAGCAATTGGACACTTTTCTGAAAGATAGTGCCATTGCGATGCACTCCTGCCTTTCGCAGAACACTCTCCATGACGAAGTTGAAGAGGTCGCATGATAAGGGGTCGCCTTGTCTGAAACCTCGCACGGTATCAAAAGGTTCGGAGAGGTCCATTCCTACCTTGACGGAGCTGCAGGAATTGCTCAACGTCATTCTGCATAGCCTTATCAGCTTCGCAGGTATACCGAGCTCAGACATTGCGGCATAAACACGATCCCTTATGGGGCTATCGAAGGCTGCCTTATAGTCGACAAAAAGATGGTGTGTGTCGACTTGTTTTTCGTGGGCCTTTTCCAGGATTTGGCGCAGTGTGAAGATCTGGTCTATGGAGGATTAGCCAGGTCTGAAGCCACACTGATAAGGTCCAATCAGTGTTTTGACGAGTGACTTCAGTCGTTCACACAATACGCCTGTAAGGACCTTATATGCGATAGGGAGAAGGCTAATACCCCTGTAGTTGGCGCAAATTGTGGGGTCTCCCTTTTTTAGGACAGGACAGAGGACACTGAGGTTCCAATCGTTGGGCATACTTTCCTCTAGCCATATTTTGTAGATGAGCTGGTGCATGCGCCCTACCAACTCATTACATCCGGTCTTAAACAATTCAGCGGGGAGGCCATCAGGACCTGCCGCTTTATTATTTTAAGGCGCGTAATCGCGACTTTGACCTCTTCATAGCTAGGAGGCGGAATCTCCACGCCGTCATCATTGATCGGGTTCGGAACATCATCTCTAGAGGCGGTATTGATGTCGTCATCGCCTTGTAGCAGAGTAGAGAATTGTTTCTTCCACAACCTCAGCACCCCCTGCGGATCTGTAACCAGGTTTCCGTTCTCGTCCTTGCAAGAAGACGCTCCGGGTCTATAACCCTCGGTTAGACGCTTAACCTTCTGATAAAATTTTCTAGCGTCATTCCTACGTCTATGCATCTCGACTTCCTCACGCTCACGCCTTTCCTGCTCCCTTTTCTTGCGTCTGAAAAGGCGTCTCTCTTCCCTTCTCTTCTCTCTGTAGTTCTCGACAATGCCTCGCGTAGCAGCAGACTGCAACGTCTTCTTGTATACTCATAGTAGTTGCTGTAGTCTAATAGGTAGTGTGTTGGCTTATTAGATGTCAGACCCTTAGTTCAAACTGCAAATCAGATATCTCCATCAAACTGAAATATGAAAAATATTTCTTAGGCATCTTTCTCTCGACAGATTTGTGGCAAAAACTATGAGAGTAAATAAAATTGGCATGGAAAAGTTTCTCAAAAATCTGGCGTACGATCCCGCCATTCATATATAGAAATTAACACATACAAAATAAATGGTATGAGAAGCTGGATCCTAATTGGTTATAATGACCAATTCTGTATGTATGAATAAAAAATGCTCTGATTGATGTCCTTTGCCTACAGGGGGCTGATATATAATGCAACAAATTAAAGCGCTATATTTTTTTAATTTGTTTTTTTAACTTTATTGTTCAAAAGCAAAATATATTGGAAAGGTAGATTATCTTTTAAAGTCGTTTAGAGTCATGTTATTTTACAGAGTGTGACGAACGGTTTTATCTCCCAACGTGTATCAATGGTCTGGTTTCATGTAAAGCAGAGAGCAGAAGTTTTCCGTATTCTGGCGATTATATTGTGCCTTCATAAAGGTTTAGAATTGAAGACAATCCTATAAGGACAGGTTGAGTTCAGCCTTGGAGGATGGAGTGGTTCTGTAGATTAACTCTCAGACTGTTTTCTCTGATCCACTTAGAAAGGAATACAAAAGAAGCGTTAAGCCGCTCCGAAATTATTTTGGAATATATAATCGAGATATCGGCGATTAGATTAGCATAACACAGCACTTTGAAACAATTTTCACGAGCATCATGGGTATATAGTCCATGATACCTGCTGTTAATCCAAAAATTTCCTCTTTTTAAGGCTCACTAGTTTTAAGGATTACAACAAATTCTGTTTGTGCCCATGTTATGTAGGACATACTTAAACGAAAATTATTTTGCGATTAAATTAAAAAAAAAGGAAACATTCGAGTGAAACTCTATTCAATTTGATAAGTAAATGTAAACTGAAGTAAAGTCTAAAGGAAAAACATCCTCCTATTGATGATGTTGTAATTTTGTGCATGAACGAATACACCAACCGCTACAACATTTATTTACAAGTATTTGTAATACCATCACATACACACACACATGCACATATGTATGTAGATAGAAATGAAAATGAAAATAAAAATAATGTTGTAGTACTCGTAATACAAGACAAGTAAGTAACTCATCATGTCGCTTGTTTGCGGTATGCCACAACAACCCATTCATTGGAACGATGACATGATTTTCGAAGATTTTCGATTTCATCTTAAGAAATAAAATTCAGAAAAAGAAAAACTAGCAACAGTAGTTGTAGGAACATCAACAAAAACAAGAAAATCATTGAAAGAAAATATTCAAAATCTTCGAAAAGGTAGGAAATCTTGTTGCAAATATTGTGTAGCAATGTCGTTGTTGATTCTTGTTGTTGTTGTTGTAATTGTGGTAATTTGTTTAAAGCACAAGCATTTTTTTTCAATAGTTTTTGCTGCATTAGCACAATATCCTTTCAAATGCATACATACTCACTCAGAGACTAATACACTTGCATAACCTGTGTTAGAATTGTTCTGCCTTAAGATGTCTGTCTGTCTGTCTATTTGACTGGCTCTCTGCAGTTTCTTTAAATAAATTTTCCATTTTTCTTCAACATTCTTTAGCATGGCTTATAAAATTTGTTACTGTTGTTGTTGCTGCTGTTGTGTTTTTTGTTCTCTATTGTGTCCTGTTAGAATCATTAAATGTTGCTTCATTTCGATTCTAAGCACATTGTATTCAAGTTGCTTACATTTGCAAATTTCTCTGTCATACTCGTATATACGTTTGTAACGTAAGTTGTAGCAATTAAAGAGTACGTATGAGTACGTATGTATCATCCAATAGATCTAAAGCCTCTTCACAACTACTATTTCTTGCAATTTATTTGGTTTTGGTTTTATATTCTTAAATGAACTTCAAATGTTTCTTGTGAGTTACTTTAACTCCAGACAAATTGTTCTTTATTTGAAGAAAAGTTCTTCCAAACCAAATACGGATACAAATTGATTCATGAGTGAATTAAAGTTTCAAAACAGTTCTTAAGAATTCAGATGCTTAGCATACAGAAAAAAATTGCCAGAGCATATGAAGAAATATGACAAAATATTCTGTGATTTTATGGGAGTGTGGCTGCATGTTTTTTAGGGGTTCACTGTAAATTTTTCTATGGAGATAGAACATTAATTTAAATTGAAGGAACGCTTGATTGGAAATTGCATATGCGTAAGTGCTACCTAAACTAAAGCAGTAAATGTTGCCTCCAAATGAGCAATTATTTTACACTCTGAGATTATTTTTGAAAACTGCAGAGAGGTACTCGCAATAGAGTGCCACAACCTTGCCAGATGTGGCCAGTTTATCAGCACTGCAATTTCCTGGAATATAACTCTCTGCCTTTTCTGTATCTATTGTACCTCTCTGCTATTTATTAGAGAGATTCGCTATAGGCACAAAACATTGGAGGTTGCGAAATCAAATTATAATTGTCTGTCCTTATATTCTGTACTTCTTTAATATATCATTACATCTCTTTTGCCAGGTTCACAACCTGGCTCCTCAGACCACCCAAGTGTTAATTTATTCGATAAGTAGCGAGACCTACATTTTAAAGTCAAATCTGAACGAAAGATTTTTGAGAAACTTTTCATGGCAATTTTATTTTCTCTCAGAGTTTCTGCTAGAAATATGAGGAGAGAAAGTAGCCGAAAGAATTTTTTGCTGTAGTTGTAGAGTGCACTGTACTTCCTGAACGAGCAAACATTCCTTGACACACAGCTCAGTCTTGTTTCGAAGATATGTAGGTTTTTCAGACAGCCAATTAACCATAAGGATACAAAATGGTATCTAAGCTTGCCATATGCTACAATGAAACTCGCGTAGCTTGTTGAAATAGATCCCAGTTGAATTGGGTTTTTGGGTATCTACAGGCTGTGACAACTTTTACGGGTATGGAGATCTACTGTGCTGTAACGCTATTCATTATTAGCTTTACAATCCACAAAAAAATGACACAAAGTGTTAGTGGCAGTTAGTATATTGACTTATTAGTTGTGAGGCCGCAGTTCAAAACCCAGCTCAGACATCTCAACAAAAGTAAAATATTTCTTTGGCAACTGAAATAAAATTGCCATGAAAATTTTATCAAAAGTCTGTCGTTCGGTGTTGACTTTAAAATGTAAGTCCCGCCACTTATGTTTTAACACACCCAAGGCGTTCTTAGCCTCCCAACAAATTCTACTGCAAGTTCTATTGCTACAGGAAGTGTCTGCACATACAAGCAATAACACAAAACTATTTGTGTAAGTATGTTGTCCTGGATAAGTTTTAATGGAAATGTAAAGCTAGGCACAGTTTCTCAATACGAAACGGTTCCATCTCTAAAAAGAGAATTTCCTGGTTGTTATTTAAAAAGGCAGTAGAATTAATAAATAAAAAATAAACATATTATCGATCCTAGGCCCCTAAAATTTTTAATGGTTTTCAGAATAATGAAAAGAGTATAGAGAGGAATAAGCTAAGCGTTCGATAAAATTTTAAATTCATAAACTTTGAAAAAAATTCAATGTTTAATAGGATCCGGTGTGCTTAATTTAAAACTTACAAACATTAGGGCAATAACTCCTTATAATTACGGGGTCATTGTAATTTTATCACTAGTATTTATCAGCAGTAATCTGACAAATGCACCCCTCCTCCTTTTCTAACGTAATGAACCCCATTGATATTCCATTGCGATAAAATTTAATTTGGTGTTTATGAAAATGTTTTTACAAATTATGATCGAAAATGTTAAAAACTCAAAAAAAAAATAATCACACACAACCAACAACAGATACGTGCTTATTTGGTAAATCATATGAAATGTATTACGAAACTATACTTTCGTTCGTATCTCTCTTAATCTGAGTCACATATTGGCAAAAAGTTTAATTACCAAAAAAGACCACAACACGCAACACACAGATACAAATGCCGATACAGATACAAATACAATACAATAGCAGTAGGGGGCCAATTAAAATTCTAAACAAGGACTTGAGATTTTATAGAAACAGAAGAAGAAGACAAAGAATATTAACAATTAAACAAAATGCTCAAATCACAGTTAAACAATCAACATGCAGAGATGGAAAACTACAATGCTGGTGCCCCAACTAAACATCGTTTAAAGGATGCGAAACAGGGAATAACTAAACGAAGACGAAGACGAGGAATTCAATTAAAATTCAAATAAAGCATGCGACTAAGGAAAAAGAAGATCAAATAGAAAACAGCAAATGATATAAAAAGTTCTACCACATGACTCTGGGTACACTTCTTCAGACACTGAAAAAAAATACACCAAATTGGATGCAGGATGTAGTTTTTGTTTAAAATTTTTGCTTATTTTTTCATATTTTATGAAATCCAGTAGTATGTTGTAGTTGTAGTGATAGTAGAAACTATAGTCCTTAAGAAAAATATTTATTTTGTTGTTCTCAACACAGTCTCAAGTGCCTTATATGGTAACAAGAGAAAACATGTTTCTAACCGCATTTTATTGGTCAGTTGCTGGTAGAAATATTTTCAACAAAACAAAAAAATATGAAATTCAAGATGTTTTTTTCTCTCAAGAAACATTGAAATTTTTGCATAGATTTGCAGAAAAATGACCGCAATTAAAGCAGACAACATGATACCATGATTTGAAGTGCTTAACAAAACAAAAGTTCATCAAATCAATACTAATGCAGTCGATAGAAATGAAACCAATGTCCAGAAAACATATTCAATGAAAGAATAAAAAAAAAAAAAACGAGAGCCCAGTTCATAACTTCATGCCTATAGCCTCAATTTTATGATGAGGCGTGCAATTAGGTGTTAAAAAGTGACACAAGTTTTAAGAATTAGTTCATACATAACACAATTCGTCATTGTAATCTTTCAGTCAGGATTACGACTTAGCTTTCACACTAATGGAGTGTGTGTGTTAGTTTAATCCACAAGTGCAGGGATCTACAACTAAAGCTCAACTCTGAAAAACAGGTTTTTGGGAAACTTTTCATGAGTTTTTGTCCGAAATCTGCTGAGAGGAAGTCGCCTAAGAAATATTTTTTTTTGCATTTCATTTAGTTGGAAATGTAAGGCTTGGGGTTTGAACCCTCGCCTCTTGTCTAAAAAGGCAACGCACCACCCACTAGACTAAATGTACTTGATCAAATACTAACATACATACATTGTTGGTCATTACAACCCTTTAGTATGGATTATTGACCTAGTTTCTCACACCACTTATGTTGTGTGTGTTAATTTTATACATAAGTGGCACGACCTACAGTTTAAAACCCACTCTGAACGACAGATATTTTTTGAGAAACTTTTCATTGCAGGTTTTTTTAATCCTAGAGTTTTTGCCAGAAATTATTTTTGTATTTTGTTTTGATGTCTGGCCAAGGGTTTGAACCCTGGCTTTACGTTTAATAAGCCAATACACTATCTACTTAACTACTGTAATCATGTACGGCTTGATCATGTGTAAAATAATAAACAAAACCTCCAAAAACAAAATAATGGACTTGTTCATGTGATCAACAAAGTAAAATAAAAATATAGCAACAAAAACAATGGACTTGTTTACAAAATTGTTGAATCAACAAAAAGAAAGATGTAAATAGACAACAACAAAGTGCAGCGACCGAGAAGTAAACAACCAAAACAATAAGCAAGATATATAAACAACAATAATGAAAACAACTTGTTTACTATTGATCCAGCGATATAAAAGACAAGACGAAGCAAGCAATGATTGAGTTAGAATTCAGTCAGTTGTGTGTGAATAATGTTGTGTTGCTTACAAGAAGGTTGTATGCAGAGAAGAATAACGAACAGTTGTTATTGCGTACGCGGAAGAGTGTGAACGAAGAATACCAATTGGAGTAAATTGTTATTGTGTAAATCAATTTCTAAAGGTAAAACGCAACAATATTTTTAGTAAATAAAATTCGTTTGTGATACAACAATTGCAAGATTATTGTAAGGACCTCAACAATAAAAACGTTTTGTATGCACCAATATGACTACGACTCCAAAGATGTAAACGAAGTAACAATAGAAATAAAGGTCAATAGTAGTGCCAATTTTAAAGTCTCACTTCCAGAAAACTTTCCACAGCCGACGAGACAATCATTAAAAGTTTGTATAGCTAATTTCTTTGTTAATAAATATCATGTGGGTATCCTTCAAATAGTTTAGGCCTGCGTATAAAATGCCATCAGATTGGATCTTAAAGAAATGAAGCCAGAACTGTTTAAATTTATAATCTGTAGGACCTCTAGATATTACCGCTAGATAGCAATGAAACTTACATTTTAATGACCGCTTGAATGTCTAGAAGCATTGCATGTATCTAACCATTTCATGCCACTTCCTTTCAGCAGTCTTTTTCCATAAACTCTGAGAGTAAATTTAATTGCCACGAAAAGTTTTCAGGTGTCCTCAGTCATGGATGAAATTAACAGTCATAGCATGGATGGTGTGGGCAGCAAGGCAGCGACCCAGACTAAAAAGTGTAACTGACCAATTAAGTAAGTATGTAAGCGTGGTAACTACTCAATATTTTCTAGTCATCAAAAGTAATCTAAAAGTAGCATCTACTTTAGATTTAATTGGTTGAACTTGAGAACTTTACAATTAAGAAATTCAGTAACGTAGCCGTCAACAAAGCTGGGTGCCCAAAAGTTATGGTTGAAGGTGAGGATGGAGGTAGTTTTTCGTAGGTACGTTTATTCAATAAGACACAAATTTCTGTGAGAATTATCTTGCTGCTCAAGTGATATAGGAATACAGGAAATATCGGGAAACTTCAAGGTGGATGAGGTGGTTAGATATTTTATGCCTAATAAACTTTCGGAAAACTTCTCTATATTGGGAACTACATTAGTGAATTGGAAATACAGGAATAGATTCTATTAACAGTGCTTGGTTGGTTTCGTATGCAGGCAAGAGAGGTTAATTAATTCTCCCAATACCACTAAAACCTCATAAGAGCATAGGTTTGAACAATTATCGCAGTTGTATTGGTTACGATTATATGAATTATAATGACTTCTGTAGAAGCTATAAAGATGAAGAGGAAAAGGTTCTTAATTTTTTGGGTGCATATTGAATGTTATACCGTAGGAAACGAAACTCTTTGGCTTTTACTATGCAAATAATCTCACAGATCTGTCAAGGATGACCATTTGAAGTTTAAAGGCTTTATCAGATTAGTTGGATACTTTGCACATGAGATCGTTAGATCACAAGCTATCCTTGGAATAAACTGTCGTTAATAGACGAATTCAGTCTGGCTGACTAGGGAATAAAGTAAAGTTGTTAGCGTTTGGAAAAGCTGGTTCATTCAACATTTTTTTTAAAATGTTTCCTTATCATTAGCATACTTCAATAGCTTACAATAAAAATACGATGCATATTCAAAGATATCTTGATTGAAGTCTAATGAGCACAATTTTGTTGTCATCGTTATTTTCTAATTTTAAAATTTTAAATGAACTTTATTTTTTATTTTGAAAATTGTTGTCCTCAATCGAAAGAAACGCTTTCAGAGCGCGTGCTGTGTATGTGGCGCTGCTGCAATGTCCGTAATTTAAAGTTAAACTTTCTTAACGACAACAATAAATGGATAATCTATAGATTTTTCATTTCATTTTGGATGGTTTTGTTTCACCCAAGAAAACAAATAAAACAAAACAAAAGAAAACTTGAAAAATTTCATTCACGTATTTCGCTAGAACTACAGCCAATAAATACAAAATATTGCAAAAGAAATAGAGAGACAGACACAGAGAAAAGGAGAGATGAGATGAGCATTTTGTTTGAATGCAATCAAAAACTATTGGCACAACGACAATATACAGCAATAGCAGTAAGCAACATACAATATATGACAGCAGAGACAACGATGTTGGGCGGCAATTATAAAGACGACATAAAACGTTATAGACAACGTTGACAACGACAACAGCAATTAACAATTAAATTTAATTAAGATTTTGCTTCACAAAACCGATAACAAAACACAAAAAACCTCCAAAACTAAATACCTAGACATGGATAGAGAGAGGGAAGTTGGAGTGTGTCGGGTGTTTAGAAAAGAAAGGCTTTTATGAAGCTGGCAAAAGTTTTTATAAACTTTAAATGTTTATTGTTATTGCAACCTACTCTCACAGAAAAATATACCACAAGCAGAGCAATCTATATATGGCAGCAGGTATTACGAACATTTTTTCTTTGAGTTTAAAAACAACAACGAAATCTTTTAAGTTTTCTTACTTCGAAAACGTAGATTTATTGCAAATGAAATTGTATGTTCTGAAACCATAATGAGAAGGTATTTTTGCACGTTTATTGCCACCAAATACTAACGACAACTTCATTTGCTGCTAATGTTTCTCTAGATCCCTCGCATAGTGATGACAACTTTTAACAGCAGCATATAATTGCTAATCACGTTTGTGGTTTTGTTTTCTTTTCTGTTTTCTTTACGGTGCAACAGAATTTATGACGAATCTTTTCTCACTTTTAATGCCAATAATTAGCGAAAAATAAATTCTCAATTCAATTTTAATTTCACGATAAAAGTACTTCTGCATTGGAAGTGTAGTATTATGTTGTAAAGTTCGTTGAAGATGTTTAATTAGAAGATAATGAAGAAATTTATTTCCAGATGAAAGTCGTTTTTGGAATAGAAAGCCGTGTTAATAAACGGGTTTGAAGTTTTAATTCAAATGCAATTATTTTCGTGCTCTATTGCAGATAAGAGAGAGGCTTATTATACATATAATATTACTTTACTTCTTAAGGATAGCAGTTGAATACATGACTTTTGTTATGGGGTTTTATCTTAATTACTGACTGTAAACTGAATAAAACTAGCCGTTTCGTCTTTCCATGTGAATTTAATACGCGATAGAAAAGTTGCTTAAAAAGTTTATTCAGTTATCTGTTGGGAAATTGAACACTCACCACTCACAGACCACTACATACATACATAATTGGCCATTACAACCCTTCAGTCAGGATAACGACCTAGCTTCTCACACCACTTATGTTGTATGCGTTAATTTTATACATGAGTGGCGGGACCTACAGTTTAAAGTGGACTCCGAACGACAGATTTTTGAGAAGCTTTTCATGACAATTTTTACTCTCAAAATCTTTGCCAGAAATCTGCTGAGAGGAAGTCGCCGAAGAAATATTTTTCGTTTTGATGTCTGACCTGGAATTCAAACCCGCGCCCTTCGTCGAATAAACCAACAATCTATCCACCAGACCACGGCGACTTCTTACTCAAAGACGACTAGACCACTAAAAATTAGTGCACAATTTGAAATAATTTCTCTAAAACTAAGCATTTCCATTGACTTTATAACTCAAAAACGTGGTGTTCCCAATAGAAGTCATGATTTTAACAATTATATATATACAGTCAAACCAGGTTAGAACGAACTTCGTGGGACCAGAAAAAATAGTTCGTTATAGGCAAAGTTCGTAATAAACGGGGTGAAGTTAAAGAAGAAAATATAAAATACAAAGAATTTTTATCATTTATTAAAAACACTATTTATCTGAGGGTTCTTTATAAAAAATGTAAAATGTATGAAATTTAATTACTGGGACCATTTAAAGTAGGTCCTTTTAACGGAGAATTCGTTATTAACGAGTTCCTAATAAACGAAGTTTTTTGTTTGAAAAGTTGTTATTAAAATGTTAGGACTTGAAAATATGTACGTAATAACCAAGAATTTGTTATAACCGAGTTCGTTATTAACGAGTTTGACTGTATATATAAGTACCTATTGTTCCTTTTTAACAATTGGTTTGTGTCTTTAATAAGATTCAAGGGAATTTTAAATAGTAAACATCGTATGGAGTCATTCAACGAAGTAATGCAAACAAAGATGGTTCCTTGTTGCTTCGAATAAGTCGATATATGGACCAACGATAAAAGATTGATATAGAAAAACATTTCTTCGGCGACTGCATCCCAGCAGGTTTTTGGCAAAACCTCTGAGAATAAATAAAATTGCCATAGAAAAGTTCCTCAAAAATCTGTCGTTCGGAGTTTTGTAACTAGGTCGTAATCCTGACTGAAGGGTTGTAATGGGCAATTATATATGCGCCTACAATTCATTTTACATTCCTTTTGATACATATCGTGTGTTTTAAGTAATGAAACACACAGTTTTTTAGGTAAAAACGGTTTAAAATTGAAGAAATTTCTGTATTTGGTGGCCTAAATCTCGTATCTCATGTTACGACAAAGACGAAAATTGTTATTTTCAGCTGTTCCACTATTTGTACGATTTTGTTTAGTTACAAATTATGAAATGTAGTAACTTATTCAGTCACTTATTAAATGCTGCTTACGTTACATCTTTTAAATATTCTGACGAATGGCAAAGTAAAACTTGCTGCAGCCACTATGGAATGCTAGACGGAATTCTAGAAATCCAGCTTACAGTTGGAGAAAGTGAACTGCGGATAGAAGCTTGAAGCGTTGAGGCGCCTTTGGACACTATGAACACCTTTGAATATAGCTGAACACTTTTGTAATCGTGGCCTTACGTCTAATAAGCCAATACACTGCCTACTGGAATACGTCGACCTACTATACAGTAGTCGAACTTATGTACTGTGGCAAAAAGGAATTTTTTATTTATGGGCATGTCGATTGCTGTCATAAGAAGGTGATTGAATAAAGTTTGAGTATTTGAAAAATTTCAAACATTCAGGGCTCAATCGAAACTGATAGGAGCCAATCAGTGCTCGTAAAAAATGTATATGCTATGAGGAAACTTCTTTCTGAATCAGCTTAAGAGTGCTAAAGCACTTTGATTGATTCTATAAAAAACTATCACCACTATTCCTTTATTTTATTAAGAAGGTAGAAGAGAATTTTAACTATTTTTCGATAGAATAACTATGCTATGCTCCCTTCAAACACAAGTGGCATCAGTTTTATTGAAAACGTATGTTGCAAGTTTCGTTTTTCTTTTATTAAAATCGTACATCAAGTGCTTGTATTTATTGAATGGATAATGTAAACCGTCTTCAACCTTTTCCTTATTATTCTTACATACAAACCGCAGCTGGATTTTTTTTTTTTGTTTTTCTTACAAAAAGTTTTCTGAATTCATTTTCTTCCAGAGAAAATTGAAATAAATTTTCAATTATACTTTATGTTGTTGCACTTTTTGATTATTTTCCATTATTCGTTTGTTTTCCAACACATATTTCATTTAGTTTCTTACTGGGGTGGAAAAAAGGTAAGGAAAGATATCGAAATCAAATTTATTTTCTCGTTTTTATTTTATTTTTTTCAATTCCATTTAATAGATGCCGGTAGAAAATGTAAATCTTCAGCAACATGTTGAATTGACACTTTCAAAACTGACAGCAGACAGACAGTCGCAATTTTACCAAACTCACTCTCACACACATACTCACATCCATATTCAAACGGAAATACGTCATGATTTAAACAAAACAAAAAAAAAAAATTAATGTAATCCTGTCTTCACATTTAAATTCAACGAAATCATTTCACTCTGCTTTTTATTTTTTTTTTTTACTAAAGACATCCTTATTTTTTAAATTTATCCTTAACAGGTGTGAGAGTTTCAACATTTCTGTTACGATTGCATATCCTTGTTGATAACCATTCCTCCTTCTCTCATGGCATGATGTGACGTTAAAAATTTGTCAACTTATGCGAATAAGGGGCATTAGAAGGGGTTGTTGTTTTATCCAAAAAAAATTTAAAATATGCGTGAGTATGTCATGTCATTCGTATTTGCAATAGAATTAGTCGTCATATAGGTGTATGAGTGTATGTTTTGTGAGTGATTTTATAAAACCTGGTAACTGTTGACGATTGAATTGTTTGTTAGACATCCTTCTATTCATCGTCATCGTCACCATCACCATCACCATCACCGTCAACGTAATACTCGTCTGCAACAATTGTTGTTAACGTTACTTGTGTTACCAAAAATGTCTTTCAACGTTTCGTTTGACAGTATGCCAAAGCGACAGTGTGTATGTGTGCTCTGAAATATATGCAAGCGTTTCCAAAAGCAGCTGGTATATTCTGGTTAGAAGGAGGATTCCTTAAGTCCATCAAATTATTTTTTTTATGGGTACATAAACAAAAGGTCCAATGTACCACTTAGATGCCAAGGACATTAAACACTAAAACTTTTTCTGTCATTAGGACTGAAAATTATTTCGAATTCCATGTTGAAAGCAACCGTGTGGGAAAAAGCAACTTCTGATATTTGTTGAAATGGATTTGCTTGACCAAAAAAGTCGATCTGTCGATTGTGATGAAGAGCTACCTTACGATCAACTTGTGCTTTTCTCGTACTATATTGGTATCCCTAAGCATATTGCCCTAAAAACATTACAGAATAGGTCATAATAGCAACAACAATGGCTATTCCCTATCCAGCACTTGATATGCAAACAAATGTTTCCCTCTGGTATACATTATTGCCTAGCCAGACTACCCTTAGAATAACGGTACTTTAAGTCTGCAGTGCCCTTCCAAAACACCGGTTATTAACCTCAAGTCCTCCGAGGATCGCCTGATGCATATCTCAGATCTCCTTTTACTGTAATCTTCCAACAAAAGTTTTGATTGCTTTCAACACGCTTTGCCTATCCTTATTTTCCCTTTTTTAAGCAATTGGAACCGGATGTACATCCGGTTCCAATTCTCAGAATAATTTTTTGCGACTTCAATAGCATGGAAGCTATCGGCTCAAGCTTAGCTACCAAACCGATTCAGGCCCATACTATATTCGATTTAATCTCAGAAGAGCAGAGTGCTTGAAAGGCAGCCTGACTGCCATATGGTATTGTCTTGTCTTTTCTACCAATCCATGCAGTACAGTCTTGAAGAATTTAATGTGATAGGAAGACTATGGGTGAAGGAATAAATGAGTTGAGTTTTAAATACTTTCGTATTTAATACTGGCAAATTTAAGTCAAGCAGATGAGCCCTATTGTAAAAGTCTAGACCAAGCTTCTGAGATTAATTTTAATTCTGATGGCGGTCTATATGGAACTCTATACTAAATCAACTATACTATACCAACCCTATACGAAACCACCGACTTGAATGTCACTTATAGTCCATTAGTCCAAAAAATTGTATTGTCCCTGAACATAAAGCCACACACATTTCTAATCAGCTAACAACAGCTGTAGTTACGCATACCCAAACCAATATTCCCGCAAATACTTTAAGTGTAGGTGAATACAAGTGAACGAACTGAATGGTAAGCGTACACACATTAGTCGGCTACGTCACTAAATGGTGGGAGGGGGGGAAGGTGAAGCATAGTGAGTAAGTGAAAATTGTTTATTTGTCATGGCGGTGACAACTCGATTGAAATTTTCATCTTTTCAACGTTTGAGTGTCGTAAAATGGAAAGTTCTGGTTTGAATTTTGTGGCAGTTAAGGGAATTTTAAAATTACAACAAAACATACACTCACACTAACATTCAGTCAGTCACTCACTCCTACACTTACCCTCGTTGTATGTCACACATTGACAGGTGCGTAATGTGTTTCTTTATACACAATAACAGCAAATGTTTGCTTAAAAGTGAGTGATTTAGTCAGTGTGTGCTCATATAAAAGTGTTTCGATATTGAAGTTTGTTATTGTATGTGTGCAGCAGAAGGTTAAAATGTCGTTTCATAGTGTAGTTGACGTTTTACAGAAAACCAGGAAAAGTTTTCCCCTTTTTTTTCCATAAAATTTTAGTCACACTGTGTAGAGTAGTGGATTTATTTGTATCTCCCGTCATTGTATTCATTCTATTGAGACTGTTGCTGCTTCTAATGGTAAACAAATTTGTTGGTGGAAAATAGCAAATTGCAAATGATTTTCAGATTTCCTTTTGATGTTCCTATAAAGTTCCTAACAGTTACTGTTGCTGTAATTTTCATCATTTTATTTCATTTCATGAGTTGTTGGAAAATGTGCTATTGAAGGGTATTTGCTGGTAACCTTCGTTATGTCTTTACTTCAAATTATTATTGCGTTATTGTTTCATCAATTGTTTTTGTTGTTATTTTGCTACTTTCAACAGCTGTTAAGGACTTTTCTTATTGACACTAAGAGTGGGGAAAATCATTTCGATTTATTGCAGCTGGTGTTTGATGAAAGCCAAAAAAAAGAAAAAACAATTGACAGCCATTTAGTGAAAATTTTTGATATGCGACTCCATAGTGGTCTAAATAGAAGAGTTTTAAACTGATTTAAATGCAGTACACAAAGTTATAAGCGTATAGCTTGTGTTCGAATTACTATCGAAGATTAATGTCATCATAGTTTAGTAGCTAGCATGTTAGCTTATTAGATATGAGGCCGCCCGCATAAGTAGTATGAGAAGCTAGGTGGTAATCCAAATTGATTTGTAGGTAATGCTTAAATTTGCCTGTATGTAAGTAATTCAGTAATGTATTTGACCACAGCATATTTGTCGAAAGTGAAGTCTCACTGCATACACTGAAAGCCTGATCGTACAATATAAAGCCAAGTTCTGGCTGCTTTAGTTATCATAAGGATGGCAGAATGGTACATACATATAGAATTGGCGAATGCAGCTCTTCAGTTAGGATTACGATCTAACTTCTTGCAACACTTAAGTTGTGTGTGTTAATTTTATACATTAGTAGCGGACACCTACAGCTCAAAGTCGACTCCGAACGACAGATATTCGAGAAACTTTTCTTGGCAATTTTTTTTCTCTCAGAGTTTTTGCCAGGAATCTGCTGAGAGGAAGTCGCCGAAGCAATATTATCGTATTTTTTTTTCATGTCTGACCTGGGATTTCAACTCAGTCCTTTCGTCTAATAAGTCAACACATTACCTACTAGACTATGGCGACTTCTGGCAGAATGGGTTTCAAATATATAAATCAGCTGTAATTATGAAGCAATCAACAAGTAACAGAAGTAGAGTTCAATTATGTGCTACGATTGTTCCCAATAATAGTGAAAGCCATCGATCAATGTAAAAAGTTTGTGTTTAAATAAATAGGAATAAATCGCGCAATTATGTGTGGCACTGTTCACAACTTTATGTAAATAACGATAATTGGCTTTTTTTCCTTATTCACCTGTTTATAACGTTTGCATTTATAATTACTCGTACTAGACAATTTTTCGATAGATCTTCACTTGCACCGTATCTTCACACAAGACTGACTGAAGATTTACTCACTAAGTCGCTTACTTTGCCTTGCTTATTATACAGTCTAATGAATGTTCTTGAAACCATACGTTCATGACTTCGCCTTCTCGAAATCTCGCGTTTTTTGGTCAAATCTGTTCTTTTTTTAATATTATTAAAACACCATCAAACTTAACAAAAATATTCAAAATTCATTTCCATTTCAATATATGTACTCTCAAACTACACTCATTTCACTATTCTGATCATGTAATGAACCGCCATCACCGACAATCGTGTACTTTTGATGACAAAAAGACTGTTTTATAGATGCTTTATATTAAAAAAAACAAGCAATAAATCTATTTTTTTTAAGTATTTGCTGTCATTAAAAGGAGTGTAGAATAAAAAATAATATTCCTTTTTTTAAATATTTGTGGTCCTTAAAAGGACCTATAAGCCATTTGATGTACATTAAATAATCGTTTGCTTTCAATAAATTAACAAAACAGACAAACAATCTAAAAGCGACCTTTCAGATTAAGTTGAGAAGGTGTCCAACTGCATGTCCAGGCGATTCGTTGTACTACCCATGGGTATCCCTCTAATATTCTCGCTAAATTCTTCAGCTTTGACGACCTGTTGGATGATGTTCGGCATAAGTAAGCATAACTTCCTGCCTATTACTTGATAAGAGATGCCTTGCGAGACGTTACTGGGTCTGAATTATTCCATATTTTGGTAATGGTTTAAGGTTGAAATCTTAGAGAAAGTCTGGTGTAGTGCTCCTGAACTCTCTTACAGGCAGCGGATACGGAAAAATTCTAGTATCGTTAGCAGCTAACAAGTACAAGAGCTGAGAACCAGAGTCTGATGTTATTTCTCTAGCCTCGCTAATTCAGCTTTCTATTCTAGTCACGATTCAACTTAATAGCAGCAGAGAGCTCATTGCTCATTCAACGAGTTTATTATATTAGTACAGCTAAAGAGGGAACCGTCTTCCCTTTGATCTGTCATTTTAGCATACCTCTGAATAATCCCACTTTAGGTTTGTCTCCCATTTCGTTAGCCATAGACTTCAAGTCTCTGTTTGATCCTACTCTATTCAATAGAACCCGTCCTCTTGTAGGACTTAGGGTAGAATAGCGTAGAGAGTGTCTTGTGTAGGACAAGCAAAAACAGTCAACAGACAGCATATGTAGTCTTCCCAGTGGTGATACATCGCTTAAGGAATATTTTTGTTTCGTTTGAGATGTCAGATCAGGTGTTAAAATCGAAACCTCATGTCTAATAAACCAACACAATACGAACTTGAATCCGACGACTCCACGCTTAAGTATGGAAATATTTTCACTGATAACCAAATGACAATTACGGCAATAGCATCCAGCGACACAAGGTCTAGTAATATCCTGAAATATTATCTGAAAAGACAAATCGACTATAGATAGGTTAGGGCACTTAGACCTGCAGTGAAAGCCCGCCTGCGGCAATGGGTTGAAACGTTAGAAAATTATTATGAAAGAAATATTGAGCAGATAATCTAGGCTCTCCTGATGAGGGAAATGCCTTAAATGTACATGTGAACCATGCAGGAATTTTAGATAATAATAAGCGCAAGGCACATAGAGAGGGCATTGAAATGTTGGGAGACTCTATTTCGAAATCTCTCTCTCTCTCTCTCTCTACTCAACAAAAATCATATCAGAGCAATTGTCTTGAGGAAAAAAATAAGTTTTCATGGGATGCGGACTTCCCACGGGAAAGATGATTGATATGCCCTAAGCATGGTAAGTGTACAATAAGCCTACTTGATGGTTTAAGTGTATAACGCTAGACTAAAACTTTGCTGATAGTCTAGTCATAATATAAAAAAAATTTATTATAAATCAAAGCAAATATAATAGCCAGAGCAACAGAAGTAATCGTTGTTTGTGACATTTTCTGGGTCATCTTTTGCATAGCTGGATACAAGTTTTGAAATAATTGTTTTGCTTTGTGTAAATACTGTGAAATCGTTCTAGATAGTATGGAGTACGTTGGGTTATTAGCCAGACATCTCCAACGTAACTAAATATCAAAAATATTATTACGGCGACGTCCTCTCAGCGGATTAATGGCAAAATTTCTAAGAATAAATAAAATTGCCATTAAAAGTGTTTCAAAAATCTGTCGCTCGAAGATCACATTAAACTGTAGGTGCAGCTCATGTGGTTCATAAAATAAGTGGTAGGAGAAGCTTAATCAAGGTTTTAATCCTGACTGAAGGTTTGCAATAATCATTAATTATTACTATAAATGTACAGTTACCCTGCCATCGAAGATTCCACGGCTAGTTTTTTTTATGTATTTGAGAACTCTAAGGTCATTATAATCTCACATTATTGTCGCCAATAATTTAGTTCACTTTTATTATATAAACTTCTAAAGAATGCTATGGGAGTACTACGCATATTCGAGATTAAAAATTAAATCCCTCAAATACTTCTTTTTTTTAAATTAATTTAAAAAAAAAAATTTTGTTTTAACCTTCAGAATTTTCTTTAAAACAAAACTAAACAAAGAACAGAAATACACTTTAAAAGCAGTTAAGAAAATATGAATTTGTCTCGAATATTATAAGATTAATTGAGAGTGTTTGGAAACTCCTAAGAATGTTAAGTTTTTTGTCTTTAAAAGTATTTTCAGAAATTAGATTTCTAATCAAATGTTTCAATCTTCTGTTTTTGTGTGTATTAGTGTTTATTTTTAAGCGATTAATTAATATCTGCCACTAATTTTAGTTAACAAAAAAGCAAAACAAAACAGAAAAATCCAAAAACGAAATCGCTTTCAATGTCTTCATTATATTCAGCGTTTTAATGCCAATTCGTTTAAACAACTCCCCCAAGTCATCCGCCTAATAGCCAGCCATATATGACATCATATATTGTTTGAGTGTATGTATATATACGTAGATATGTGTATGTGTGTGGTTGATTATCTATTATTTTTTTTTATCAATATTATTATGGGATGACGATTCAACAAATAGCCATTAGTTTGAATCAACAACGACGACATCACACAGCCTAGCCCAGCAGTAGCCAAATGCCAGTACTACTCGTCGTACAATATCCTTACAATAGAAGGCAAACAAAAGCACAAAATTAGCACACACATGCACTCATTATAAAAAATCAAGTCATTTATTTTGTTAATTCATCTACAATCGCTATTAAAACAAAATATTTTAGTCCATGTGGTCGGTGCGTGCGGTGGGTGGATGTATGATGTTTGCCTTGACCCTTGGTCTCATACCATCACACCTTCGACGAAAATGTTATCTTTGATTTCCGCACTAATTCCTTAATGTTTTACTTGGCAAATAAATGTTTTCATTAAATAAAGTTTTTCCATGCTTTCCTGCTCTCCTTCCTCTGCCCTTTTTTCTTTCCGCTACAGTACTGGCCTTCATTTGCTTTAAATGCCTTGCCATGCCATGCCATGCCATGCCACTACAACTACTAATCAAAGATGAGCGAAAGCAAAAAAAAAAAACAAAAGCAAAAAAAAAAACGCGAAAAAAAGAACAAAAACAATTTATCGAATATATTTGGAAGCGTTAATTGTGAAAGAGAGAGGCCGGTTCAGCCAATATATGGTGGCAGCTGTGAAGTATTGAAAGTTTTTAGGTTAAGTTAGAGGACATCACATTGGCACTAAATTAAATGTACCAAAAATATTATGTTTTTAATATAAAGGACACCTGATACGATCGTCCCCCGGAATGGATATTTCTCTCCGTCTACAGACTACTGTAGTATGTTTCAGGCGGAGGTGATTGCAATTTACTAGGCCGCTCTATGGATTATCGTCAATGATGCTCCTTTCAGTCGCGTCTCGATCTTTTCAGACAGTCTGGACGCGATAAGATCTCTATCAGATTTCATGATTAACTCTACGATCGTTAGGGAATGTCGCCCCTGTCTCGACCTTCTCTCGGGACGGTTCACCAGCGTGTCTCTGGTGTGGGTCTGTAGGAAACTGTAGGGCCCAGGAGCTCACCAGAGCCCTGGTGCGCACAAAATAAGTATGATTCCAGTACGAAGACTACTATACTCACAAGGAGATTGTGTGTATGCTTTGCTTGTTGTCTTTGTCTTTCCTTTCTTCTTTGTTTGTATTTGCAAAAACAACAAAGGCTGTAAATTTTGATGACTGATTCGAGCCACTCGAATTACTTATAAGCACTATAAGAATTTTTCTAAATTTATGAATCAGAATGAGTAGGCGTATGAATCAAACATATTTCGAATGCTGTGAGTTTGATGTCAACGTTGTACTCACACTCATTGTAACCTGTACTCATAAATGAATCAATGTTGCAGCGACTACGAATGAAACAGAGTAGTTGAATTTGATTATAGTTTAGTTCACACGTACTCAAAATTGAATGAGTGCTTAGGAGTAGCGGGAAAATGATTCATTGCTGATCTCTAATGTATTGTTACGAAAATGGAAATGGTGTTGTTAAAATAATAAACAAAAGCTCCAAAAACAACACAATAATCATGCATAAAATGATAAACAAAAGCTTCCAAAAACAAAACAGCGCACTGTTCACGTGATCAATGAATGAGTAGAAAAACATACCAACAAAAATAAAGCGCTTGTTTACAAGATCGATGAATAAACAAGGATAAGGGAACGAAGAAGTAAACAAGAAACAACAAAGTGCAGTATAAAATAGGATAGACAAATAAACCAACAACAACTAATCTATCTGCTCGAATGTAAACAAGAAACAACAAAAATAAGAATAGGTTGTTTACATTTTTAGAATATTCCCGAAGGACGTCATCGTCCTTCAAGGGCATTCATCACACTGATGATCCAGTAGTATAAAAGGCAGGTTAAAGCCAGCAGGGCTGAGTTTGAATTTGATCGTGTAAGACGACGTCACGTTGGTTGAGAATTAAAATCTATTGAGGTTTAATTCGGTCAGACTTGTGTGCAGACAAGTTGCGTTTGAGAAAACAGTTGTTAGTGTTGTACTTACAAAAAGGTTGTGAGAAAGAAGAATAACTAACAAGTGTTGTTGCTTACAAAAGGGTTGTAAGCAGAGTAGTATAAAGAACAAACACATATTGTGAAGTATCATTGTATACGTGAAACAAGTTCGAACAGTGGCACATAAATTGTGCAGATAATAAAGAATTTATTAAAATCAAACACATATTTATTTTTACTTTATTTGCAATCTACGAACTCATATTTTTAACGTTTTTAAAAAGGTAAAAACGTAACAGTATGTACATTTTATCGAAAATGGAATACTGCACGAATGTATGGGCCAGTGCACCGAAATCTATTTTGCAGATTATTCAATAGCATACAAGTTAGGGCGAACGTACTTACGTTTGACTGAAAAGTATTTACCTGTATTAATTTATCATATTACCAGTAGTAATGTCATTTGAATTCCACTATTTAATCAATACACTGATGCAATTTATTCGTGAGAAATAGAGTGACTCGTGCCAGAATATTGCATATTTCTACGTAGTGCAACAAGACCCAGACCAATCATCAGTTTTGTAATCAGATTTACGATAAATTTTTTATTAATTTGAAAAACCTATTGATGCCTATTATGTGTGAAATATAACATCGTTCAAATGGAAACTACGACTTCTTTGGGTGGAGTCCGATGCATTAATTAGGCTTTTGGGGACAGCTTTGATTTGTGAGTTATTGGCAGAAACTTGCGATTTAAAAAAAGCCATACAAAGATAAGGCTGGCTATTGGCACCACATGAGTTGACCATGCCCTTAAATCTTGCGTACTGTATATGTAATGTAATATGAGTCGTCCTACTAAAACTACAAGTCATTGGTAACCAAATTATTCAATTTAAGCCAAAGGAAGACCTTTAGCGCTTGCCGTTGACACTGATGACCTGTTGATGTTGCTGCTAACGAAATATGGACTGTTAACACACTCAGACAAAAAATCACACCAAGCAGTCACTTTATATTGGACGCTCTTGAATCTTATGTCGATTAATACGTCCTAAATTCAACAATTTTCGTTTTTCAAGTACCAGTTCATTCTGAAATAGGCCTCGTTGCAGAAGATTAGTTTTTAAAAGTTCAAGTTGAGAGACTATATTCTGTTAATACAATAACCACGATATCATCTGTTAGGCTTGTGTAGAGCACCTCATCAACATAGTTAGGAACACCATGAGATATCGTTATTTTGATTATTAAAATCAGTTTTTTGAGTATGTATTCAGTAATCTTGATCTCTGCTCGTTTCATATTGTCAAAACTCAGTTTATTTCTTAAAGTCTAGAGAATTGCAATATAAGGATATGAAAGCTTACATCGTTAGAAATGTTTTGATACAATCGTAGCTAAACACAGTAGGCTTTCACTAATTTTTCTTTTATTATGCGAATCTGAAGTGTATTGCCGTAGACTGAAAATTGTTTTCATTTTAAAATTTGTTAAAATTTTGCTTGAACCGCCTTATGTTACTTCACATATGCCCACGTAATACAATGCCGCTCCTATCGTTTCCCTGTGCCATTTTTGTATGTGAATGTGTGTCTAGTTTTTTGAAATTTTTTTCGGTTTTTTTTTTTGGTGACTGGAACGTAAAACGAAATCCATCAGAATTCATTTCGACGCAATTTAAACGTTATAAACGATTGATGTTAAAATTTCAAATAGTTTGTACTTTTTTCTTTTGCTGCTGCCTTTGCTCCCTTTTACCAACAGAATCAGACACACGCACATGTGTGCCCATATAAATACACGACACACACGACAGGATATTTTCATATGAGAGAAGTTTATTGGTAATGGGACTTTGTCATCCTACCGAAAAATCAAAGACAGCAAGAAAGAAAGAAAGGAAAAAAAAAACTGGAAAATGAAACGAATAAACAACAGGAGGTGCGTTCGCTAACCGTGAATTTAATTCCGAAACGTTTTTTTATTTTTTCTTCACATTTTGCCTCCATTTCGTACAGGAAATAATGGTGCGTGTTTGAATGTCATCATTATTATTATGTTTGTTGTTGCTTTTTATATTTCGATTCCTACATCGTTTTTGGCCTTTAAATCTATGCCAGCCAGCCAGCCAGCCAGCCATCCAGCCACATAGCGTACCCAGCGTTGATTTGACTTTTCGGTTGCTTGTGCTTATGCTATTAGGCCAGCATTGTTGAATTGTTATTGAATATGGATAGGCTTGGCTTATAATCTTTAACGCTTATCCTACACATACACACACACATACACACACATTTTCAATATACATATCCTTTATACGTATTTGCTTAAATAGTTTTAATATCGTATCAGTCGGAGTGTGGGAGTATATGTTTTTGAATTTATGCGTTGTAGATAGACAGTAGCTGATATCAGTCGAAATGGGAACGTAATCAATTGCATTCAGTGTTCCTTTCACGTTGTTGCTGTTCAGTTTAGTCTCTTTTCGATATTTTTCGCTTTTACGTTTTCAATGCGTGTTGTTGGCCATAAAATTTAAGAGATACGCTTGCATGTTATTGTTATTTAAGGCATAAAACAACTTGTGGATCAAAAACGATAAGAAAATAATGGAAAATTAGCAAAAATTCCCCATTTCTATTCACATTTAATTTTTTGGCTTATTTTCGTTATAAAAAAAATTTAATTCCAAAATTTACGAATATTTAAGATCCATAAATTAGTAAAAAATTTAGACAGAAATGAGGAATTCATCATGGCGCAGAATAACACCGGAAAAGCCCTGAGAATTGAAGTCTCTCAGCTTAATTGCTGTTAGTATGTTTTATCCATTATCAATCCATTAAATTGATAGTCTCTGAATAGTCCAATGATTCAGGAATAAATCAGTCGAAAAGCCTGGAATGATACAAAAGCTCTCTTAGATTTTGAAGCTTGCAATCTTGTAGGTAGTATGTTGGCTTATTAGACGTTAGGCCTGGGTTCAAACCCCGCTTTAGACATCATCACTTACTCTTAGTAATATAATATATAAGAATATATTGAAAACTTTAAGTGTTCCTATTATTTTTGCCGCGTATTTATTTCACATTTTTTTTAAGAATTTGCCAAAGCTAGTGAAATATTTTTATTTTAATAGCTAACCTTTACCTTTAATTTAATGTAAATTTAATGTAGGTTTCAGGCTAAAATAGCTATGAAAAGTTTCTCAAAAATCTATTGTTCGCAGTCGATTATAAATTGCAAGTCTCTCCACGCGTAAAAAATTAACAACGTTAGTGGTGTGAGAAGCTATTTCGTAATGCTGACTGAAGGGTTGTAATGACCAAAAATTCATTGATTGCTGCAGGCAATTCAACTACTTTAATCAACGGAGACAAATACTTATAATGTATCAATAAACTAAGTAGGGGTACGAGATAAGTATTGTAGAACACCTATCAAGCATAGCTGCCAGATTTTACCAGATTTATCGTCATTTTGACGATAATAGGCAATAATAGCCAATACTAAGAATTTGAAGTAAGATTGACACTCGTACTTGAGCATAATTTCCCATTGGCCGCTGCAGACCATTTGGAAGGGTTCGAATATAGATTCTAATATCACTCTAGTGTCGCCGTGGTCTAGTGGGTAGTGTGTTGGCTTATTAGACAAAAGGCCCGGGTTCGAATCCCAGATCAGACATCAAAACGAAAAATATTTCTTCGGCGGCTTCCTCTCAGTAGATTCCTGCCAAGACTCTGAGAATAAAAATTGCCATAAAAAGCTTCTCAAAAATCTGTCGACTTTAAACTGTAGGTCCCGCCGCTCATGTATAAAATTAACGCACACAACATAAGTGGTGTGAGAAGCTAGGTCGTAATCCTGACTGAAGGGTTGTAATGGCCAATTATGTATGTATATCACTCTAGGAAACCTAAAGACAAGTGCTATTATCATTTTTTTTTTTTTAATATTTTAACCAACAGCGAATAGCTCCTACTCATACAGTGGATTGGAAATACGAAATAATGTTATGGGAAGGAAGAAAGAAGAAGAAGTGTTTGTTTGATTTGATACCTTTCATGAAACAAATGATAGTGCAAGCAGGGAGAACGAAAGAAAGCATTGTGCAATCCACTACTCAATCGACTACAAATGGAGATGCTCGCCAAGAAACATGAGTGTTATATGATTCTCGGAAACAACTCCAAGACAAGCCACATTACCTAACGATGCTCTAATAAATCAATGAAGTTACTTTTTCCAGACCGCGATCTAGAAGTCTCAAAATATGCTCCAGCCCATATATAAGAGTTGTATGCTATTCTCGGTCGAATATATGTAAGTGGTGGAAATAGGAAGAAGATCAAATGAATTGAAATATTTTATCATTTTTTTTTTTAATATTTGTAACCAACAGGCGAAGAGCTCCTACTCATACAGTGGATTGTGAACTACAAAATATGTATGGGAAGGAAGAAAGAAGAAGAAGTTTTTTTGTTTTGATTTGATACCTTTCATGAAACAAATGATAGTGCAAATCAGGGAGAACAAAAAGAAAGCATTGTGCAATCCACTACTCAATCGACTACAAATGGAGATGCTCGCCAAGAAACATGAGTGTTATATGATTCTCGGAAACAACTCCAAGACAAGCCACATTACCTAACGATGCTCTAATAAATCAATGAAGTTACTTTCTCCAGACCGCGATCTAGAAGTCTCAAAATATACTCCAGCCCATATATAAGAGTTGTATGCTATTCTCGGTCGAATATATGTAAGTGGTGGAAATAGGAAGAAGATCAAATGAATTGAAATATTTCTTGCAATATCTTAAGAATCCAAGGCACTAAAAAATTTGCCGGGTTCAATGGGCATGACAGAATTTAAAAACCTTTTAATTCTTTTACTTATATTTTCTGACGATTTCATTGAACGTCTTTGACAATTTTGACGATTTTTTTTTTCGAATATACGACAATTTGATGCTTTATCTACCTTGGAACTATGCAACCAAGTCATAGAAAAGTATCGTTTTTCCGCTACTCATAACCACTCATGCATTTTTGAGTATGAATGAATCAACAGACTTTAAATTCAACTACTCTGATTCATTCGTACTCGCTACAACATTGATTGGATTGGCGTATAAGCATCACGTATAAATATCGAGTATGACTCGAATCTACTTATAGTTTTGAATACTTATTGCTAATCTCTGATACATGCATACATATGTATGTAAAATGAAAATATATGTCGAACAGTTTCTTAGAAATGTGCAAAGGTATAAATTAATACATTTAATCTATCTAAACATAATGCAGTGAGTGTGGCGCCACCGGATGATAGTAGATAATGTAATTCTAGGTTCTTAGCTTTTGTTTGCTACCAAATTTGTTAAAATTTGTGCTAAATAGGCACAACATTTAAACATCTTAAAGTGGGTGTGGCAAAAATTGTAAAAACTTTGCTTCTCCAGCATCAAATGTCATAAATAAATTCTCTTATATAATACGCCACGCCTACTGTTCTTCTTCGTCGAAACAAAGAAAATACTTTGCCAAACACCTCCTTAATTCTGTTCGCCTGGTAGAATACACCAAATTTTTGAGAAGAAATTTTCGCAAAAATTTTTTATGTTGGATGTGTGGATGCGCCCAACTAGATGGATGATGTTTGTAACTTTAACTTCTTCTAACTTTGTAAGGTGAGCACAAAATTTTTATAAATTTGGTATCAAATTAAAGACAGAATTGTGTTCATTCATTCTAGGGCATAAATATTATTACATTTGGCACGCCCACTTAAAAATATTGAAAAAAATTAAATTTTAATTTTTAGATCTTTGTTCTGGTTAATCTTTAAGGCTATAAATGCTGCTGTAAAGGTTATTAAGGAAAAGCAGTATCTCTGAAAGGGATATTTTTTTGATAATAAGGTTGAATGTCATTTGCATTGATTTCTAACATAACGAACCTTTGAATGAGACTCCGGATCATGGGTGCAAGATTATGCTGATATTCCACGTATCTGTGGTTCAGATGGAATTTCACGCGAGATTAATTGTTCTTGGATACATGGTGAATGATTTCTGCAAGAGCTCTAGAGGCGGGTATGAAGAGAATACTGGTCTTCACCTACTGCGTACAATTCTACTGTGAACACCCGGCAGTAATGGACATAAGGAGCCTAAGTTGGTTCAAACTATTCAAGGGCTAGAGCATAACTAAGTTGAGATTTATTGTATTCATCGCAACGTCTTGTGTGGAATACATTACAAGTTTTTGAATGTCGACCTGTATTATGACATCCGATTTATTGCCGAATTATTATCATCTTCTCTACGCACAGTCTTTGGCTACCTCGATAGCTTCAGTTTACTTGTCTGCCTTGGTGTATAATCTTTGGGTTGCGGATTAGAGTTTCCCTCTTACTGAGGTAACATACAAAAGCATGATTGATTTCGTAGATACAGTAACGTTATGGTAAAAAAATATTGATTAACAGCGTTTGCCGCCCTTATATATTTTTTTTTATATTTAAGTATTCGATTTGAATATAATCGGTACAATTAAAGTATTTTATCGCTTAGGTAAGCCTTTAATTCAGGGGTTCACTACATAAATTTCATATCGCCTGTAGAATTGTCCAACATTCACCTTCGAAGTCATTAAAATGTAATAGACGTCGGCAGTAATGTCGCCCTCATTGAAGGAGATAGGCAAAGAAAAGGCCAAAACCGTTAAAAAGGAATACAAAAAGCCAAAAAGCAAAAAGACCTGAAGATGATAAAATGCGTTAATTAGACCGCCATCACTTTTAATCATCTTCACAATTTGTAGCTTTGCCCTGATGATGACGACGATGATGATGTGGATGTTGATGTTGACGTGAATGACAATGGCTTGCCTTTACAAAGCGTAGCCAGTCATTGTAGTAAAATGCGATTATTATTGTTATTGTTGTCGTTGTAAACGTAATAATGTTGCTCTTATTATTGTCAACTATTGTTTAAGTTTATCTCGTTGCTGATGTTGTTGTCATTGCTGTTTTTAGAGCGTCATTTTAAAGCTTGAGGCTTACAACAGCAACAAGAATTTGAGTAAAACTGAAAATGAAAATAAAAAAACAGCAAATGGGGCATTAAAATGAACAGGCAGGCAACCAACAACAACGACAATAAAAGTGTGGCAGCAACAAACAAAAGATGCGAAAGAATTTCGTAGCAGATTTCGTTGATAAAAATCTTTTAAAAATTTGAGTGAATTTTAAACAATAACAACAACAACAACAACACTTCCATATTTAAATAAAGGGTAGCTAGGTAAAGAGAAAGGAAAGCATGTTACTCAGTGATAACTTTTATTATCACTGTTGTTGTTGTTGTTGTTGTGGCTGCTCTTATTATCGCCAAAATGCCATCATTAACGAAAATCACTTTTTGTAACTGAGGTCCGCTTTTGTTTAAAAGTTAACACAACTACTAGCTGCAATTGTAATCATTGTTGTTGTTGTTGTGATTTCGCTTACGGCACTACGTATTATCCTTAACACAAAAAGGATTCTCGTTGCTGCTAATTATTGTCTGATAATATTTAATTGTTTGACCATAAAATAGGCTGACATTGTTCGAATTTGTGATTTGAATAATTTAAAGCGTGATAGACTGACTTGTGATGAAATATTTTCTAGAAAATATTTAAAGAAATTCATTCCTACAGTTTAAAGACTGATGAGTGGCGGGACCTACGGTTTAAAGTCAACTCCTAACGACAGATTTTTGAGAAGTTTTTCATGACAATTTTATTTACTCTCCGAGTTTTTGCCCGAAATCTGCTAAGAGGAAGTTGCTTAAAAGTTATTTTCATATTTTTGTTTTGATGTCTGAGCTGAGGTTTGAACTCGGGCCTTCAGTCTAATAAACAAACACATTACCTACTAGACCATGGCGACTTAAGAATACGTTTTATTTGTTCTAAAAACTATGTCCACTTCCTTACTTACCAGTGTAGCCTCAGCACAAGGACTGAGCTTACTTGTGCCATCACGTCTTTGTTATTGTATCTACCCTTGCAAGTCTTTGCACTGACCAACTTTTTCCTTTTCCCTGATTTGGCGGAACTTGGTTAGTACAGGGACTGCGTCCATCCATCACAATGGGCCGCCATGCGTGCTCAAGTGATATCAGAGCTACCACTCCGACCTGACCTGAACATGTATCTACCACTTCAACCCAACTACAAGCTCTTTAGCCAGGATTACAGCCTAACTACTCACATCACTCTTGTTCTGTGTCTAAGTCTTATCCATAAGTGGCGTGACGTACCGTATAATGTTGGCTCCGAACGAGGATTAGTCTAGATTTGAATTATTTTGCAACGACCATCAAAACGAAAATCAAGAGCTTATACATCGACAAGAAATCAATAATGAAATTGACTTTTTCTTAGGAATTATTGAGGAAAAATACGATTCAATCGCAAGTCGTGTATGTGTAGATGGACTACATTGTGGCGCTATAAGAATCTTTTCGCCAAAGGCGAAAGATGAAATCAATCATAGGAGTATAGTTCCTTAGGACCTATAGATGAAAAAGAAATTTCTCTGACTTCTGTAGGCCAAGTGAAAAAGCAAAGGAAACTGAGTTCTCTCGTTGCCAACAGGTACAAAGGAAGAAATGATTACGTAACCGATATTCTAAGGAACTGGGACTAAAACATTGAAAATTTTGAGGATTTAATAGGACTCACATACTACAAATAGATCACATAGTGGGTAATTGTTATTTTCATCTTTCCTTCGTTCCTTTCTTTCCATGATTTCGTCAGTACCAAAGTAACGAAGAAACACCTGAAATGAAATGATACGAAATTCAATTTAAAGCAGGGCCACATTCGTAAATTTCCCCAAATTTCCCCACATTATTTGGCTTTAATTTCTTCATTTCTCTACCATAAAATATGGTAAAAAAAGTTAAAGTTTTTAAAACTAAAACAAAAAGTCCTGTTGCACGTTCGGGACTGCATGCATATGTGCCAACCAAGCCGGCACATGTTATTAAAAAAATAAACGCAAATGTTTCTAGGGAAACGATCACGAAATAATTTCTCTAGTTTTTTTCTCGTTTGTTTTTGGTGCTTCTGACAGATGACAAAATATGAACATTTTCTATGTTTAAATTACCTTGAATATTTTGTCATGCCTGTCAGTCATTTAGTCATACATGCAGTCACTTTAACAGCACATGCACAAGGCAATGAATAAAATGGAAAGTATTTTAACAAACAGTCAGTGACAAAAGTGGGTGGACAAATGCTGTTATAAATATTAGATGCTGGCAATTGCTGCAAACTTATATTAAAATCTCGATCATGGATATCAGAAAGTGTAAGAGAGAGAGAGAGAGAAGGGTTGCCTTTTTATGACAGAAGTTAAGCCCTTGCCTCTTCCTCATCCTCAAATCAATAGCTCCAGTCGATATCATTTGACAGAATACCATATCTTTCGGCATATTTACCAATGGACAGCGGCAAGTGATAGTAGCTATTAGGCGATGAATATCCATATGGCAAAAGTATATAAGTTTGTCGGTCCACTACTTATCCATACGTGTCCAATAGAAACTTTAAATATTGTGTGTAGCCTCTTCCAACCAATGAGTTTGAGTCCGCCTTTAAATCGACTCGAAATTACCGATTTAACTGAGTCAAATGCCGAAGTATTTGACAGCTATTATAGTAGAGTAGCTAGTGTATTGGCTTTTTAGACGTGAGACCACGGTTCCTATCTCTAGTCAGATATACCCAACAAAATGCAAATCATTTCAGAGTAAATAGAGAATTGCCATGAAAATTTTCTCAATAAAATCTTTCGTTCGGAAATGACTTTAAGCTGCATGTCCCGCCGCTCATGTATAGAATTAAAACACACAACATAAGTGGTATGAGAAGCTAGGTTGTAATCTTGACTAAAGGGTTGTAATGATCGAATTATGTATGTAATCTGCCGAAGTCCGTACAGCCCTGGCTAGCTAATCTGCAATACAATTTCCAAGGATGCTCTAATATTACAAAACGTATACAAGAGTAACCTATTAATGATTCGAACTACATGAATGGCTTGCTTATTGGCGCATTATATTGATCGTAAATTGGACGAACGGTCCTAATAATTTTTCTCCAACTTTACTCTCTCACAGCGTTTGAAACAAGCATATGCGGCGGGATTTCTTTTCGCGTAATAATTGGATATTATTTTGTGGCATTCACATCCGTGTTTTGAATTATCTCTGATAACTGTCAGCGGTCTTATGTATATTTTTCTCCCAAGATACTGGTCCACAGTGAAGACAATAACAAAAGTAGCGTGATTGACTGAAGTTTCTTCCATTCCTTATAAAAATAAAGAAATTGGTAGGGATTTTTCTGAATATTTCCAGTTATGTGACATTAAGAGTTTAAGGTGCATTTTCTTTTGCCACGCACTGTATATCTGGGTATGAGAGAATATTCCTCAATGTGCCTTTGAAAGTATGTAAACTTTATTTATCTTTTTAACAGTTTTTTTTCTTCTTCTTCATACTTCCAAAGTATGTGTAAGTTGCAGTAACAATGGAGGAACAGGAGCAAAGGACAATATTTACCCATTTACTTTAATATTCATTGTCCCATTTTGTGTATTCTCTTTTGATTCTTCCCTCTCGCTCTCACTTTCCCATTTAATGAACATTTGGTTGGTTTGTCAGATGTTTTTATATTTTGAGCCATCAATGTCGGCTTAGACATCACAGCTGACATATTAAAGAATGAAAACAAGATAAACAGCCTTCGAGCACTGGCTGTGGGAGAGAGAGTGGGAGAGGGATAGAGAGAAGAGAGAACGAAAGTGACAAAAAAGATAAAGAATGGAAAAGTTCAAAAGATGAACAAGTGGGAGATGAAGTAAAACTATGCAACACGTTAGTAAACAATTCTTTCGTATACACTCGAATATTTACACTCATCCCTACCATGCATACACTCACAAACACATTAACATTCTTAATAACTTTTACTTCCTGGCTGTTAGTCAACTTGGTTATCTTTTTTTTTTTCATTTGCTTCTTTGTTTTTATATACGTTCCATATACACCTCTCTCTCAATCACTCTGAGGCATTGTTAGTCACTCTTGTACTTTGTTTTCCCTCTCTCTCTCTCCTTATGTTCGTATTCCAAACCAACAACATCCTTTAGGTAAACAACTCAAAAACTCAAATATCAACATGAACATGAAATATCAACGAAAACTGAAAAACATTGCTTGTTTGTTTATTTCTATGTCTGTATGTCAGTTAGTCTTTGTTTTTGTCATATTTTAACTAATAACGGTACATTTTCGTTTGACATTACTTTGCTGTTGTTTTCCTAAGATATTTAGATGCTGCTGATGCTGCTGCTGCTGCTCCTGCTATTTACTGTTCCTTCATTCACTTGTGTTTAGAAAAGTTTACTTTGGCTCATCAACATCACTTTCATCGTCATCGTTAGCAACGTTCATAAGCAGCAGTTCATAGCAAAAAATTTCAAATAGCTTTAAAATAAACAACAACAACAACAATAACATTGACTTTGATGATGACTACGAGTATGACAAAAGCATCGGGTGGTCTTCAATTTCTTAGCAACTCACAAAATATTTTCACTCTTTCTTTTTTGCTTTGTTTCTGTTTATTTTACCGTTACTTTTTCAAGGTATAATTTAACCCACACAAATACAAGTACATGCACATGTACATGTACATGTACAATATGCATACATTTTCGTCGATTTATCATGAGCAATGTGCGTGTAGTATTTGTTAAGCCTTTTGACTAAACAGTAGCATAACATTAGGGGAAGGAATGCTTGTTAGAGCGGGTACATTACAAAAGAATTTGAAAAAAAAAAATGTTGCAACGATTCAAACCACAGGTCAGGTCTCAGCAAATTTCTGTCAGAAATTCTGTTAAGTGAAATAAAATTTAAATGAAGAGTGTCGCAAGAGTCGACTTTACACTGTATGTCCTGCCACTTAAGTTTGTTTGACCTATATACGGTTCTCCGTATTCCCTTCAGACTCCGAACTAAGTTCCATTGCAAAAGCTCTCTGCTTAAACAGCATCAATAGTACTAAATTTGGTAGAAAATTAAGGCTAAAAATCTGGACTTTGATTTTTTTAAATTATTTGCCAAGCCTGCTCGTTTTATATAAGTTGGTCCATTTAACCTATCTAAACATAATGCAGTGGGTGTGGCACTACTGGGTGATGAAAGAAAATGCCAGTTTAGGTCCTTAGCTTTCGTTTGATACCAGATTTATGAAAATATGTGCCACACAGGCAATTTGCTTAAACATCTTAAAGTGCGTGTGGCAAAAACTTGTAAAAACTTTGCTTCTCCAGCATCCAATGCCATAAATGAATTCTCTTATACTTTATGCCACGCCCACTTTTCTTCTTCGTCAAAACATGTAAGATTAAACGCTAATACTAATCAATCTAAACTTGGTGCAGTGGCACTACTGGGTGATTAAAGAAAATGTAAGTTTAGTCGCTTAGCTTTCGTTTGCTACCAAATTTATGAAAATTGATTGCGAAATAGGTAAAGTTGTAAAAGTTTACTTTTAATTTACTTAAATATCTTAAAGTGGGCGTGGCAAAATTTTTAATATTTACCATGAGAACGAATATAAATACATTTAGCTTTCATTTGATACTAATTTTATAAAAATAGGTGCCTTTGTCATAAACTTATAAGAAGATAAAGAAAATACTTTGCCAAACGCCCCCTTGATAAACAATTCTGTTTGCCTGGTAGAATACACCAAATTTTTGAAATGAAATTTTCGCAAAAATTTCTTATGTTGGATGTGTGCGTGCGCCCAACTATCTAGTTCGGTGATGATGATGTTTGTAAAGTATTTCCTTTAACTTCTTATAACTTTGTATGTAGACCATCAATTTTTATAAATTTGGTAAGAAATTAACGTAGAAATGTGTTCTTTCATTTTAGGGCGTAAATATTATTACATTTGCCACGCCCCCTTATAAATATTGAGGAAAATTAAATTTTAATTTTTAAAACTTTTTTGAGCTTAACCTTTAAGGCTATAAATGCTGCTGTAAGGGTTATTAAGGACAAAAAAAGTATCTCTGAAAGGGATATTTTTTTGATAACCAGGTTAATGTCAATTGCATTGACTCCAAGACTATTTATACCTACCCTAGACCTTTAAATCAGACAGCGGAACATGAGTACAGGATTATGGTGATATTCCAAGTAACTGTGGTTCAGACGTAAACTCACTCGAAATGAATTGTTTTTGGATATATGGCGAATGATTTCTGCAAGAGCTGTACAGGCGAGTATGAAGAGACTACTGTTCTTCACCTACTGCGAACGTGTCCACTGTTTACACCCGACAGAAGTGGATATAAGGAGTCTAAGTTGGTTCATTAGAAGCCTCAAACTATTCAAGGGCTAGAGCATAACTATAGTACTACTTTGGAAATTATTGTATTCAACATACCGAACTAAGTACCATACATATATCAATGCAACTATTCCGTGTACCAGCGAAGTTAATAGATGTAAGAGTATACAAAATTTTTAGTTAGACAACCTTCCTCAGATGTCACATTCAATTGTTGCTGTTGCTGTTGCTGTTTTGAAACGGCTGTGTTATTGTGTCTATTCAGGTTTATGTAAACAAAATATTTCATGTCATATTGTTGTTGGCTGGAAATTATTGTTATTGTTGTTGTTACGGCTTAGGCTGTATTTAATACCTACACTTTATCATCGTGTGACTTTTTTCTCTTTCTTGTTTTTGTCGTTTTTTAAATACAAAACTTTCTTTGTTTGTTTTTTGTTGCTTTATTTTCATTAGCGAATGCTTTGAGTTTGCCTGTTCATTTCAACTCACCTCTCCTGACTTTTACACTGTGAACCCGTGTTTGATGGCGACAGCGAAATACCCGTTTTTAAATGTTTGAAACAATTTTTTTTTTTGATATTCTTTGTGTTTTATTTGCTTTTCCTCTTTTTTGGATATTTTTTACTTGTGTTGTACGTTTGTTTATGTTTTCAAAACTCATTTATGTCAAGCAACCTGTTAGAACATAAAACAACAGCAACACTGGCAGCAACAGCAGCATAATAAGCAACAGCAATAGCAACATAAACTAGAAGTGAATAAAAAATGACAGCCAAAGAGAAATAAAAGGAGAGAAAAAAAAAGAAGAAAGAAAACGAAACAATTTTATATAGTTGTTGTAATACTAACTCACACAGTCATAGACATGTATACATACAAGCGTATTTGCTTATATTTTTAATAATACACACATACTCGTCATCATAGTTGTGAAGGGTATACTGGACTGGGTACTCGTGTTTGTAACATTGAAAAGTTAAAACAAGTTGTGATTACTGCTCAGATAAAAAGATTTTACTAGTCGAAATCAACATAGCAAACTATTGATCCTTTAAAATCCCAAGAACGCACAAAAATATTTAAGACTGATTACAAAAAGAGTGATTCAAAGCTTGTCACTTTTCTGTCATTACGATGTCATTTAAGGTCATGAGAATTGACTTACTGCGTAAGTAACTGATGAGATTATAAAGATACGAACCAATAGGTGTGGGCAAACTTTTAAATCATTGGATTGTACTCACTGGACTTGTACTGTATCACTTCAGTCGAAAAAAATTTGTCGGATGATCCAATTTTGCTGATTACATGTTGATTCGTTCTTAGTAAATCGTGTCATTTGATGTATTTTGCATTTGGGTTTAGGTTTTACCTAGGTCCATCTGAATACCATCATACCCAATAATTAAAGCCTACTACCATTACTGTCCATACTATACTACTGCTATTACTACTGCTATTAATACTACTCTTAGTACTACTATTACAACTACTATTACTACTACTATTACTACTACTAGTATTACTACTGCTATTACTACTGCTATTAATACTACTCTTAGTACTACTATTACAACTACTATTACTACTACTATTACTACTACTAGTATTACTACTGCTATTAATACTACTCTTACTACTCCTATTACAACTACTATTACTACTACTATTACTACTACTAGTATTACTACTGCTATTACTACTACTATTAATACTACTCTTAGTACTACTATTACAACTACTATTACTACTGCTATTACTACTACTAGTATAACTACTGCTATTAATACTACTCTTACTACTCCTATTACAACTACTATTACTACTACTATTACTACTACTACTATTACTACTACTATTACTACTACTACTATTACTACTACTATTACTACTACTACTATTACTACTAATATTACTACTACGATTACTATTACTACTACTATTATTAGTATTATTATTAATACTGTTACTACTACTATTACTACACCTATTAAGTAGTGTATCCAATCCTTTGATGATAGGAGTACAATTGCATTTGCTAATATAGCTGTTATTTATTCAGTCCGTTTTGTTAAATCACTGCAGACTATCATAGACAAGGACGTGTATCCACTGAATAGGCTTGGTCCGTATTTCTTTGAAAACGACTTTGCCGAGGCTATCATTGTTAACGGCGACCACTTCTGTTTATCTGAATTACATGAGCTGAACACCAATAACATGTTGATGATGTCTTCAAGACTGAAGGATGATGGACAGAATGAAAAGGTAGTATCGACTTTAACCTGAGATAAATAGCCAATCAAATGAAAATGAACTGGTGTTACATTCGCAAGAAAAATCATGGCGCCTATTATATACCGGAGGTGTATAGTACTGCATAGTCGTCTTAGCGCTACCGTAACTTTTTTTACTTGTCTTGTTTGAGTTTCTATTCTGTCAGTTTCTCATTTACTGAATAACCTTTTTCTCTTCTTCTTTTAAAAAAAAACCAACAACAAAAAATAAAAAAAGAAAATAAAGGTAAAAAGGAAAGAGAGTGAACAAAAAAAAGAAAGAAAGAAAAAAATTAATTTTTTTTTGATTTTTCTAGTTGTTGTTGCTGTTTTTTGTAGTTCTTTTGTGTGCTTGTATTTGATTTGTATTGCCGCAACATGTTAAACAAAAATTTTTTTTTGTTATTGTACTTGCTGTTGGTGTTATTATTGTCCTGTATTTAGTGAGAAAGTATGGCAAGGTTGTTTATTGTTGACACACAGACACGCACATACACACACATGCTGCATTCAAACACTTGTTATAATAGTTGGTTAATTTCATATACACACGCACACATACACACATCTATTCCATGCAGACTGAAAAAAGCCGTTTGCTCATTTGCAATGCATGTGTGTGTATGTGTAAGAAGAGTACAAGTGTGTCGAAGTGTGAGTGTTTATTTTTGTATTTTAAAAGCCAGTTAGTGTGCTAGTGTTTGTCAAGTTACTTTATGAGTTTCTTTTCAAGTTTTTCTCTTTTCTTCTATTTTTTCTACGAGCGAATTCCGTTCGAAAGCAGGCACACTTAAGGTTTCTTTGGCTTTGTTAAGTTGGGGATTTAAAAATGCGCCGCAATGGTGACATTGACTTGTCGTAAAATTTTTGACATTTTTAAAGAGGTTTGTTTAGGTCTGTTACTTTGTTACGGTAGCAGCAAAAGCAGCAACAGCAGTAGTAGCAGCAAGTGGTTATTTTGGTTTTCCGAAAACTTTTAAACGTTTTTCCTTTTCTTTTCGCAATTTTTGAAATACAACCCTTTTCCTTACACTTATTAACGGAAAGTTGAATTCTTTTTTTTTTTTTGTTTGTTTTCGGTTTAGTTCCTTTTCGAATTTCCGAAACGAGAAATGATAAACATTTTGTAAATATTTAATACAAACCAAATTAAAACCTTAATGGGAAATGGGTTTTTTAAAGTTTTAAAATGCTTTCAAAATTCTACTCATTATTTGAGGTTAAAATGAATAGAAATAGAAAAACAACAACAACAACAACAACATTCATTGTGTTAATAACAAACTAAAGTCGTATATTCAAATGTGTGCGTACATCTTCTACGTTGTGTTAGTTTATAAGGATCTTAAGGTTTTAGGGTAGACTTTTGAGAGGTTTTAAAAGAAAGTTTTATTTCTTTTTTTTCAGAAAATTTTATTCTAGACTTGCTTTTGTAAAATGGTAATTATGTTGTGCAAGTTTTTCTTTTTTGTTGTTTTTAAGTAATTTGTTTAAGTAGTTTTGATAACAATTAAATGTCTATGGCACTATTTTTATTCTTGTTGGTTAATTAAAGTTAATTTGAAACGATGTACATTTAAATAAATGGATGACCTATAAAATACATTGAAATAGCTTAGAGAATATCATGTACAGTAATGAATAAATAAATTTCTCTAACCTAGTATAGTTCTTATATCAGACTTATTGTCTAAATTTCTTCTAAAATACTTCATGGGTTAACAAACAGCTCAAAGATGTGCGAAATTTTTAATGACATGAATTAAATGTTTATATTTTAATGTACAACGATTCACGTAATCCGTAATAATTATAAAATATGGCTAGCTCATCGAATTTAACACATCTAGTTCTCCAAGTCCGTTGTAACACCATAAGACTCCAACTAATGAAAATATCTACACAACAACTAACCTCTAAATTTACAAAACTTCATACTCTCTCCGGTTTTAAGTGTAGTAGATTAAAAAGACCTTCATAAACAGTATCGGATGGGCCATCTGTCGGTTTAAATTTAAATCATCTGTTATTTCGAATCTGGCAATACTTATGTCATTCTATTCTGTCACAAAATTCAGTATATTATCTTCACTGAACATAATGAATCGATTCACGCTTGAGCAACGTTGGTAATTACTGGACCAACGAGGAACTGCACAATGATGTTGATTTTTACCAAAAAAAAAAAAATTGATCTTTTCGGATGAAGGTCATTTTTATCTTGGTTAGTATATTAATAAAAAAATTGCAGTATTTGGGGTTTAGAAAGTTCTTATAGAGGCTAAGCTCTTATAGAGCCTAATATATCGACTACGAGTGACTGTTTAGTGCGGCTTGTAGAGCGGAAAGCATATTTCTCTCAAAATGCGTACGACGCAACCATTACGGTCATTGGAAACGCCAATCTCGCCATGATAATCACTTTTTTGTAACCGCTCTTCATAGTTTTGATGTGAGTGATCTTTGGTTTCAACAGGATGATCCAACTTCTTCACATATTTCTTTGAGGACAGCGCAACCATTACGACCATTGGAGACTTCTATCGCACCGCGATAAACACTTTTTTGCTATCGCACTGCATGGTATTAATGTGAATGAGCTTTGGTTTCAATAGGATGTTCCAACTTGACACGTAGCTCATATCAAACGTTTGATGGTCATTTAATTAGTCGAAATGCTGATATTAATCGGCCCCCAAGCACCTACGATTTAACAGCGTTGGATTATTTTCCATTTGGTGTCGTTAAACAAAATTATTATACCGGCAAACCAAAGACATTTGAAGTCCAACATGCATAAAGTCATTACCAAGATACGACCGACCCCATGTATTAAAAAAAAGTGCACGAAAATTGGTTCGCAATGCGAAACCCGCCTCTGCAGCCATATGAATATACTTAAAAAATTTTAAATGGCCCACCCTATATATTACATTTTCGCCAGTATGATAGTGTCGGACCTTTATTATTATTCTTAGTTTCTAGTTCGCCTTTTCATTCTTATCTCCACAATTGCAGCAATATTTTGCGCCCAACGAGACATACGCCTATAATTGGTCATTGGAACCCTTCAGTCAGAATTACGACCTAGTTTCTCACATTACTTATATAGTGCAAATTAATTTTTATATATTATCAGTGGAGGAACCTGCAACTTAAAGTTGTCTTCGAATAACAAATTTTTGAGAAACTTTTCATGGCCATTTTAATTTCTCTCAGAGTTGTTGCTCGAAATATTTGCAGGAAAACGGGTATTTTTATATTTCGTTTTGTTGAATTGTCTGGCCTGAGGTTTGAACCGCGGACTTTTGTCAAATACTACACCTAGACTGCCAGCTACTAGACCACAATAGCGAAACGCCTAACGACGCACTGCCCAGAAATCAATGATATTCGATATTATTCCTCAATCTCAGTGTATTAACCATTAACATTGTGGTATAATTGTGTGGTTATCTAGCAGCTACTCCCAGGCTCTCATTCGCTACTAGCAGCCTGTATAGCATCACTTTAAAGTTTGAGTTTGAGCTCTTAGCCGCGTTTTCCTAACAAACTCATATGTACTTTCATTCTTCTGATTCAAATATGGATGAAGGATGAAGAAAAAGTATATCAAGGCTTCAACAGAGGAACATGCAAATTATTAGAACAACTATTCAATAAATTGTTAGAATTCTTATCCAATCTCTCTTGAAAGCAAAAACTCGACTAAGTAAAGTTTAAAATGATCGGAAAATCGAATGCCAAAAACACAGTCAAAATTTCTTGGAGAACATACTTCCATCAACTCTCTCTCTTTTGATCGTAGTCTACTAGGTAGTGTGTTGGGTTATTTCTGGAGCCTGTGGTTCAACCACCAGATGTCGACCATTTCCTCTCCAATTTTTAAGCACACTATCGGTTGTGTGCAGCTGTAGTTCTCCAATGGCTTTACGAATATTGTCCTTTAAAGCGTCAATTATCTCTGGCTTGTCGAAGTAATACTTGTCTTTGACGGTACCCTAAAAATAATAGTCCAACGGTGTCAAATCACAGCTCCGAGGTGGCCAAACGACATCAACTCTGCGGCTGATTATGCGATCTTCAAAAACAGGCCGCAAAACATCGTGTGCAGCTTCGGCTATGTGGCACGTAGAGCCGATATGTTGCCAATATCCTCCTCTTCAGTTTTTGTGAACAAGAATTCGTTCAACATGGCCCGATAACGATTCGCCATTGACTGTAACGACCACTACTTGCTTATTTTAGAAGAAAAATTGCCCAATTATGCTTCTGAATCAAAATCCGCACCAAAAAGTGACTCGTTTTGGGTGCTTAGGCTTTTCAATGTATGCGTGGGGGTTTTGTGTGTCCCAAATGAGACAATTTTGCTTGTTTACATACCCGCCAAGATCAAAATGAGCTTCATTTGGAAAGATAATTTGTTTTGGTGAAATCGGCATCTTCTGTAAGTTGATCGCAGGCCCACTTAGCGAAACGAAAACGCGTATACACAACGATATTCATTCAGCGGAAGGATAAAACAAATTATCTGTCAAATCAGACATGAGCTAAGGTTACCATTCAGGAAATAAGAAGTAGTTGAAAAGAAAAAAAACGTTAGATGGCGGGCCCATAGTAATAAGAGAGTAAATATTTTCTATTAAGCCAGTCGAATACGTTTCCAGAAGTTTGCTTTGAAAGACTACAAACATAGAATAAAAATTTTGCATTTTTAATTTCAAATTTATAGCTTCTCCTTTGATATTGATATTGAATGATATTTAGGGTGTCTTTTTAAAGGATATTCTAACTAATTGAATAGTTTGATTATCCTTTCTTGATTGTGTTGCCATTCAAAGAGCATATTAAACAAAGAAGCAAGCTTGACAATTACAAGCTTATGTTATTATTAGCCTGGTCTTAATACGTTAATCCAGTCTTTAAGAAACTAAACACATTTGAAATAATCTTTTCGTTACTAAGCCACACACACAAGATAATTAAGACAAAAAAGTTTTAATCGAGTATAGCCAGCGAACGCTAAAATATAAACCCAGTCTCATCAACTGATGGTGGTAGACAGTAGAGACAAAAACAAAAAGCCAAATTAAAATGGAAATGAAAATAAATTTCTTTTAGACATGTCAGTGACTAAAATCTACAGATAAAAGTCGTTTTTCGTTTATAGACATCAATTGTAAGAGGAATACAACACAGTAATAACCATGAAAAACTGTAAGAAAAAACCGATTTTTTTTTTGTTTGTTGTGTGGCCTTCAGTCAAACTGTCGATAAGTTGTTGTTGCAAAAAAATAGACGCAAAAGAAAAAGACCTCCATTGACCGAATGGTTTGTCAAATGAAATTTATGGCTTTATTTGTTGCTGTTAAAAAGATTTTTGTAATTTCGTGCTTTTTTTGTTGTTTTTGGTTTTGTTTTCATTTTTTATTTTCATTAAAGCAAAATTTATTTATTTATTAGAGATTCTTTTGATTTTGCTCTTCAGCCAACTTCATTTCACAGGCTCCCAACCATTAAGATAATCAGCGCTAACATTGAAAAGATGCCACAAACACTGCAACATGCATCATAGACAGCCATAACACCCTCTACTGAAATCTTATCATTGGAGAGTTCACTAAGCCCCTCTCTTCATAATATTGTTCATTTTTTATTTCATTTTGTTGTAGAGAAAAAGCAACAAATTTATTATTAGTTTCGTTGAGAATATAGCCACCAGCTACAAAAAAAAAAAAACTATAAATATGGATGTACGAGGGGGGTAGAAAAAAGAAATTACATAAGAGTGTGAATGTATTTGTATGGATTTGAGTGTTTGTTTGGAAATAAATTTCGCATGTATTTTATCGTTTATGTTTGAAACAAAACAACAATCAGTAACGATATCAACAATACAATACAATAGATACAGTGGGACAGCAGTAAAACAATGGGAGTAAAAAAAATTTAAAGTGTTACCAATTAAAAACGCCTTTATATGTTGTCCATTTCGTGCTTTCAAAAGTAAACATAAATAAAACAGAAAATATTTTTTTCGTGACATTTATTTCTTACTGTAAAGTTTCAACGTTGACATTATGTGTGAAACACTACATCATTTAAGTGACCTCCACGTGAAGTGTTGCAAGTATTGATTCTTTTGAGGTAATTTTCGACCACTTTCTGACACATATTGGGCGGTATCTCAGCCATAACTTGATAAATGTTGGTTTTTAACTTATCAAGATTTGAAGGTTTATCTGCATAAACATGGTCTTTCGCGTAGCCCCACAAAAAAAGACATTTTGGTGGCCAGATAACACCGAGTGTGAAATGTGGACGATTATGTAAACTCCTCTTAGAGCACGATAAGTGGCTGTTGCAGGCGCACCATTTTTGTAGCAGGTTTTGACAATTTTTATACGTTGTGTGATAGGAAAAAATTGGTTTCACAATTTAGTTTGACAGATATCGAATTCCAGTCCCATACTTTTGACCCCAAAGAGGATAGTGCTTTTTATTGTCGAGCCTTGCCTATTTGCTAAAAAATTATGTGAATGTTGAAAGCAGTTTTGCCAACATTGCAGGCTAGGCAAAGATAAAATTAATATTTTTGTCACTTACAGAAGTGTAAGAAATGATTCGACAGTGGGGACAATCTGTTTCAAAGTCTGCGTATAAGGCTGCAAAGGTTAGGTTGCGTTAGGTAAGAGGACGTGCACTTGTCAGCTGTGACAAGTACAGTACCTGGAGGTCGAATTGACCCATTGTATAGTGCCCTAGCTTCTCATACCACTCGTGTTGTGTGCGGTAATTTTATATACCAGTGGTGGAACCTACAGTTTAAAGTCATATCCGAACCACAGATTTTTTGAGAAGCTTTTCATGGCAATTTTATTTAATAATCAGAGTTTTTGCCAGAAATCGTAACGAAGTCAAGATTTAAGATAACGACAGATTTAAGAAACTTTTCATAGCAATTGCCGGTGTTAATGTCACAAGACTGTTGAGATGAAGATGCCGAAAGAAAAAATTTTTTTTTTTGAAACGTCGGAGTTAAGGGCGTGGCTCAAGGGCTCTTGGCTAATCAGCCAATATATTATATATATATATAGTAGACCGAGGCTTCTTCAACATGGTTTTATATTATGATGAAACCGGTCAGTTCCTTTGGAAGCATGTTGGCTACCATGCCTACATCTTCCAATATTTTGTCACTGAAAAACCGATCACTTTTGTTCTGAATTGCAGGCCACTAGCTTAGAAGGTGTTGCGCCGATTCCGTTTCCTCTACTTCATGTTAGCTTACACAATAGTACTGGTGGGGCAGAGTGAGCTTGTCAAAGAAAGCTTTAGAAAGCAAATGGTTTCCTTATAGAATTCAAATAGGTTCCTGTTTGACCTACCAAAGTATGTCAGACCACACACAGTTTATTAAATTCCATGCATATTTTTTCGATTTCGGAATATATTCCTATATATCCCCTCTAGTATTTCCTCCACAGATATCTTTGATCCCAGCCGTAACAGTTCGTTTAAAGCGTTAAGAAAAAACAATATTTTTAAATTTGTTTTTATACTCTTTTAAGCCCACTGTTGTGTCGGCAACAAATGGCCCCATAATGTTTGCAAAGAAATAAAAAATGATACAAACAAACAAAACCAAAAAAACAAAAGAAAGAAACTTTGAAATCATCTTTTAAATCCTTAGTCAGCCATAATATTGAAGCCCATATAAGGCATCATCATCAGCAGCAACAAATACAGCAGCAGCACATGTTGAAAATGAGTTACGAATACTGTTAAGACAGGGTTTGGTGTACTTTTCATTCATTTGCCGTACGCTGATGTATTTAAACGCAAGGCATATATGACTCCCCGCCGCACATCATAGGACGAAAAGTAGTTGTTTTAGTCAAATTCCTAGCCAGAATAATGGGGTAAATTGATGGAGAAAGAGAAAAAAATTACAGCAGAACGGATTTAATAGCAAAATATTCAATGGAGGGGTCCTGTTTCAGTGGTAAATTACGATCTTCAACTGCTGTTGCTGCCGTTGCTGTTTCTGTCTGTTTCAGATTTTTTTATGACTTTTTTTAGTCTTTTCTATGATGCTTTTGTTGTTGTTGTTGTTTTTATTATTTATATGAGTTAAAGTTAAAAAAAAATGTGATTTTGAAATTGGTAGCAACATTTGTTATGTTTGTTTGCCTGACTGTCTGTGTGAACGGCTCTCTTCTCTCTGTGTGTGTGTCTGTCTATCTTTTGTGGCATTAAACGATAAAAATGGCAACAATTTATTTTTTATTGGCAGCCCAGATTTTAAGTGGATGTCATTTTCAAGTTATAATATGTTCACGTTGATGTTTTTTTTTTGTTTTTGTTTTTTTTATTTCTCAATCTCAACGATATATTATCGAAAAAAGCTTTATCTTTCAGCTTTTTTGAAGCCATAAATACATGCAACAGTAAAATAGATAAAACACAGCAACAATGTTCTTTATTTGCTACAGGTTTGTGGGGAAATTTTTATTTCAATCTCTTTTCCATTTTCATTGCCGTTGAAAAGTGTTTTATTTTTTTCCCCCATAGTCTCTATTGATATTTAAATGTCCTGTTGCTGTTTTATGGCCGGTTACTATTCGTTTCGTTTTTCTGCTTTGAAGACCAAAGGAACTGTCAACCTTTATCAAAACTTTTCCAAAAATAGATTGTCATGCCATTTTGATATGTTGCAACATGATAAATTTATAAACAATAATTTATGCTTCCATATCTCAAGAGTAAAGACTTTATTTTCAAAAAAGGAAAAAAATATGTAAACAATTCAGAGGTCCTAAAAGAAGCAATAATGCAAAGGGGTTGACGTCAGATCCCCTAAAAAAATTTTTATATCAATTTAAAATATGAATTCGCAAATCGAAAATTCATGTTCGATTTAATATTGCATTGGCTGATCCAAAATCAGCATCCAGAGTCAAATTACAAAAGTCTTTCAAAGACATCGGCAAGTGATGGGCTATATGTCGGGTTAGTCCTCTATCAGTTTGTTTAAATTTCAACCATTCAATATTTTGAATCTGGCAATGCTTATGTCATTCTATGCTATCACGGAATTCATTCTAATATATCCGCGGAACGTAATCAATTATGATTGTGTAAGGTTGGAATTTATAACCAAAACAAAAACAATTAGTCGGAAATTGCACGGGTGTATGCGTGAGAACCCATCAAATTGAATTAGTCATCGTTCCCAGCAATTGAACATTTTATGCACCAGCCTACGTCAAATTTTGTGATAAGATCTCGATAACTACTTACAAAGTTCAATTGGCTCCAGAGTTAGAGCCGCATATGCTTGGTTTTCGCTTGGCTAGATGGGTCAGCCAGTAACTGCATGATGATGTCGAGTTTTCCAAAAAAAAACAAAAAAATAATCTATTAGGATGAAACTAATTTTCATCTTGGTGGATAGGTAAGTAAACAAAAATTGTGAATTTTGGCCTCAGAAAACCTACACCCGGTCTTGCAGAAGACAATGAACCTGTTACGAACAACTGTTTGATGGTGCATGTGAAGTGGAAGCATCATTGGCCTATATTTGTTGGAGAATGAGGACGGTCAATGAAGGCAGCTATCGCACCATGCGAGCGATGTTTGGTTTCAACAGGCTTGTGCTCATTGCTACACCTCTCATTGCCAGAAATAATTATTCCATCAAACAGTTTAATGGCCCCTTTAATTAGCCCAAATAAAGATGGTTTGACTAATGTTATATCGACATACCAAAGACAAATTATCAATTGAACGGCAGGGTTGAAAAATTGCAATTTTGAAATGGTACTGAACTATCACTGAAAGAGTAGCTTTTTCGTATAAAACGCGGGCTCACATACTGTAAGTCCAGCAAATTACCTGTTAAACTATTTAATTATTCATATTTAATACACCTACGGCACGGAACAGAAAAACTAACGACTGATGTGTGTTCCTCACATATAAAACAAAAACTGATGATTGTGAACGAAATAAAACGTAAAAGTTTCGTGTAGTCAAACGTTGTCGGAATGTTATGGAATATACTTCCTTTTGTAGCATACGGTGATGCTTACCGAAATCACATTACGGTTCGGACAGCGTTCTCATTGTTTATTGTATTCTAGAAACGAACATATGTTCCGTGAACGTTAGGCTAACAGGGACTAAAGACTAATTCTACCTTTCGCATTACCTTGTTAATGCAAAATTGGTTGCAAAAGACGTAAAATATGTACACTAAGACCCCGGGGGATATCTTCCAATAAGTTCCAGCGCTAAACGGAACAACGTTAAACGAGGCATCTTAATACGTACATACAGTATACCCTTAGTAACGTTGATAACGCAGGAAAGATACGTTCGTGATGTGATTGCGACTTCGGGAAATACATTTGCAATCTAATTTCTGAACAGACTAACAAAAAAAAAACGTTGAAAAAGATACATAGTATAGACCGTCGCTAGCATACGACCGTTTCATATGCAACCGCGTAATACTGAAACAGCGTTAAGCGGGGTCTTACTGTAATAATAAAAAAGTATTGAAAACGTCGCGGGGATACTGCGGTATTTTGGAAGTGAAAAAGTACTGAAAAAAGGACTAAAGTACAGCATTTTTCAACACTGATTGAAGGCCAACATTCTTACCGAAATTGGTCCGATGGAATAAGGTACTGCGATAGGCATATGAATGAAAGAATTTTCCATTTCAAAGCGGAACAATTGTACTTTACAACATAAAATTAGAATTGCAATAATTTCAAACAATTAATGTTTTATTGAATTTTTAAATTTAAACTTTGAAATGGCCCATCATTTTGCTATATGGATACAAAATTGTATTGAACCCCCTAAATTATGCAATATAATGCCATTATTGTATAGAAACGTTGTTGCAATAGCATTGCGTATGAGTTATATTTAATACGTTGAATAAATAATATCACTCATACGCTGTGGTAAAACCGGTTTTTGTTCTATTGCATTTTTCAATTTAAAATTTAAAAAGACCCACCCTTTAGACCCTTTACACTAGAAGAAATTTGCCTCACCGCAGGCAGGGTGGTCTATAAAACTGAAAGATGGTGATCTTTTTCTATTCTGTTGTTCCATTAGTTAATTTAGATAGAAAATAGGAACTAAGTGCATATTAGCGTGTGGCAATTAAAATAAACCTTTATTCCATTTAAAAATGCCCTGGTTTTTTTTCTAATCATTATTTTACAATCAAGCCATGTCTTCATTAAATCTATCCATTGGCTAATGCCTGCTTTGGGTCATAGAATCAACAATAAATCAACGAGTGTAACCATTAAATTAAAATCTGTTTTTAAATTTTTTTTCTTTTCTTCATACGATTTCTAAAATTACATACATACATATGGACATACGCACAACAAACCAAAGGACCTTGTCGAAAGCATACAATTACGCACCACCATGTAATTAGACAAACAATAGAGGAAACAACAGAAAAACACTGAAAAATCGGCTGTGAGAGCTTAAAGTCAAATTAGAGCCGCTAAATTTGAAATTGAATTTGTGAATACAAATACGAATAAATACAATTACAACAACACCAACAACTATTAAATGGTAAACCTAAGTAGAAAAATAATATTTGAAAACAAAAAACACATCCTTTCGACCAACACTCGCCATTTGCCAATATTGTTGCTAAAGTTGTTGATGTTGTTGTTGCTTCAAAGGTGCGAATAATGTGCGTGCAAAATATGGGCTTTACCACGAAATTACTTTTAATCCAATGGCTTTAAAAACGCATGAAAGAAAAAAAAATACTCACTCACCTGCAATAAATTACCTCCTGTACACTAAACACTACACCAACAACAACAATAACAATACGAAGCAAGATAGTGTGGCCAAGATAAGTAAAATGCGAATGTCAGAAGGGAAAACCAAAACAAAAAAAAAGAAAAAAACAAAATATTTACGATTCTCTTATGAATGAATGCATGAATAAATGAATGAATGACTGAATGATAGAACAACTGAATGAATGAATGAAATGAAGGATTTTGAATATGATTGCGTAGACGCTGTTTATGTCAGCTAAGGGCAAGCAAAACTGTTTTGCAAATCAAATCAGATTACCGGATAAGGAATTCGAAAAGCAATTCAAATAATAATGAAGCATTAGTTGTAGGTGTACGCGGTAGCCACCTAACAGTGAGTAAACTGAGAAGGATTTAAAATCTAAAATTTCCTTACATAAATAGTAAGCATATGCAAAGCATCTTATGTAATAATCCTAATCCTTTTGCCATTGCTGCTGGTGAAAGTTTGAGGTGCAATACGAGAAGTTGGAGCATGTGTCCGATATGCCAAAGTCAAGTCGTTCTATGGGTTTTAAGTGCGTTCTATTCAAGTTAGGAAAATGTAAGCTACAAGCTGTTTGGATTGAATATGTTCATGGTAGGCAGTAGGTAGGTAGTAGGGATGCCAATCGGGAAATCCCGAAACTCGAAATCCCGGGATTTTCGGGATTCACACAATCCCGAATCCCGGGATTTTTAAAAACTTGTCCCGGGATTTTCGGGATTGTGAATTCATACGCATTTTGACCCTACAAAAGGTGTTGAAAAAAAATTCTATATCACTTGACTTCGATATTAGATTCTCAGATGAGGAAAACCCCATTTCCATTGATAAAAAGTTATTTGATGCCATTGGAGAATGCAAAATCTCTATAAAACAAATTAATAGGGTAACTGATTTAGATACTCAACTGTCCAAAGAAATAGATTTATTTAGATCAAGAGGTAGTAGAGGTGAATATTTATAAGCTGCATACAGATATCTTGGAACTAATTTACCAACAAATATTGATTGCGATAAATGCTTTCCGATGGCAGCGTATGCTTACAACTAAATTCGTTCAAGCCTATCGGATCACATCTTAGATGCTTTAATCTTTTTATTGGAATCTAAATAATTTTCTTAAAACGAATGCATTTGCATATGTGTGAACAATTTTTATTTTTATTTTACACTTTTTTTTTGTTACTTTTTGTCTTGATGTTTTAAAATTTTATTTTTAATGACATATACTTCTGATATTTGCCATGAAAAGTTTCTCAAAAATCTGTTGTTCGGAGTCGGCTTTAAACCGTAGGTCCCACCAGTTATGTATAAAAATTAACACACACAACATAAATAGTGTGAGAAACTAGGTCAATAATCCTAACATAATTGGAATACAAACGATTTTGTTAAAGAAATATTTTTATTATTAAGAGAAAATCGCGATTTAGCCTATGAGTTTTCGGGATTTTTGGTTCCCGAATTATCCCGAAATGTCCCGGGATTTTTAAAAACCGATCCCGTTTAGCATCCCTAGTAGGTAGGTAGTCTCAAAGCTGTAAAATGTCCAAGCTAAACCTTTCTCTGGATGTACCGACTTTATTTTTAGTTGCTTGATATTCTTACTGCTGATGAGACCTTAAGAATAAAATTTAATTGGTGTTACATAATAATACGATCTGGGTGCCCTAATTTTATTATTTGATTGGAGTATCTTATAAATTAAGGATGTAAACTTTGGTAGTATTTTTGCAAAAAAAAATATTCTCTTATTATACAGGAGGTGCCACCTACTATCCTCACTAATATTGATAAAATTATCAAAAAAATATGGAGGACTTGGGAATTTATTCGATATTTAATACAATGAAATGGCATCAATCATTTGCTATAGGGATCGAAGGAACCATTTAGATAATCGTTGCTAACGACAGTTTGATGAGAAAGACAATATTAAACTGATTGTTTTTATCCTGCTTTGAAATGCAACAAAATGGATAATAATATCGAGTTCTATAATTGATTTGTGGACAGTGTTACGCTGGGCGTTTAGTCGACGTAGTCTAGTAGGTAGGATATTTGTTTATTAGACGTGACGCAACGGTTCAAATCCCAGGTTAGACTCATCGATCAAATTGAAATACGAAAAATATTTTTCCAACTATCTCCTCTCAGTAGATTTTTGGCTAAAAGTTTGTGAGTAAACAATATTGTCTGTCGACTTTAAACTGTAGGTCCCGCCATACATGTATTAACACACAATATAAGGTTGTAATCTAGACTGAAAGGTTGAATGACCCAATTACGTACAATATTGTTCGAAACTTAAGCAACTTTTTTCCACTAAGAACTCTCTATCTTCTCTTTAAATAAATTTATAGAAATTATTTGTTTGATTTACTATTACACAACGCGTGTCTAACACCTGAAAATAACAACAAAAATTCAATGCCATTTCTTTGGAAGTTATAATAAAATACAAACAAAATTAACCTAAGCAACTTTTAATATTTGGTATGATATTCTTTGAAGTCGTCGTAGTCTAGTGGGTAGTGTGCAGGGTTATTAGACAAAAGGTCCGGGTTCGAATCCCAGGTCAGACTTCAAAACGAAAAAATATTTCTTCGGTGACTTCCTCTTCAGTGACTTCCTCTGGCAAAGACTTTGAGAGTAAAAATTGCCATGAAAAACTTCTCAAAAATCTGTCGTTCGGAGTCGACTTTAAACTGTAGGTCCCGCCACTCATGTATAAAAATAGCGCACACAACATAAGTGGTGTGAGAAGTTAGGTAGTAATCCTGACTGAAGGGTTGTAATGGCCAATTATGTATGTATGTATATTTGATAAAATAAATGTTGGTATAGCTTCCAAATCCGATTTTAGGCAGTTAATTAACTCCTGTTTATTTTTAAAGCGTCGAATTCCAACTCTCCGTTGAACAATGCCGAAGAGATTGAGGTGGCCAATACAAGACTTGAACCCCATTAGCTGATAACCAATCCTTGACCAACTTCGATGAGTGTTTTGGGTCATTGTCATGTTGAAACATTCAGCGAACTGGCATTTCCCACTCAGCGTAGTTAAGCATGTGAGCGACTAAAACGTCTCTGTAAACAAAACTGTCCATATTTGTTTGCATTTCTGCAAAGGACCAACGAAAAACAAGTCCAAACCATCATTGTAAGATGAGCCGCCCATAACTATCATTGGAATGTACTTTGGAAAGCTCTAAAAGCTGCACACCATGCTTTTTGGCATCAACTCTAATTAAAATTTCCATATCAAGTGACACACAACACTAATGCTGTTCACTAGGAAGTATAATATACCGAGGGCCTATCTTTCTCCTTTAATCAAATGGCATTTCTCTTTCACAGCGAAAGAACACGTCTCCAAATCCTATGGAGACAGTATATCTATGAATGGGCTTAAAAACTCTGAAAGGCTAACCATGTCTCTAACAAGGCCATTGGCAAACGACGAAAGTAGATATAATTTACGATGTATCTATCTGGAGGTAAGTAGATCTTCAGTCTGAATTACAATCTAGCTTCTCACATCATTTATGCATGTAGTCTGTGTTAATTTTTAAACATGAGTGGTGGGACGTACAGTTTAATGTCAACTTCGAACGACAGATCTTTGAGAAACTTTTCATGGCAATATTATTAACGCTCAGAGTTTTTTAGAGAAACTTTTCATGGTAATTTTATTTACTTCCTGAGTTTTTTCCAGAAATCTGATGAGAGGATGTTGTCGAAGAAATATTTTTAAAATTTCGTTATGTTAAGTATGTCTGAAGTGGAGTTTAAACCGTGGTGTATGAAAACTAAACTGCTTTCCACATTACTAGAATGCGGTTAGCTTCCCTGATTTTTCTGCTTCAGGAACAACAAACAAGCAGCGTTCAGGCTAAAATCGGCAAACTGGTAACTTAAGCTATGGCACCCTTAATATTAAATATCAATTGATTACTATACCTCGAGGTTATTCCAATGGAAATGTAAGGCAATAACTGGAAATTGTATGAAGAAACGGTTTGGGTGTGTGTATATTGAAGACTTGAATATCAGGCATCTGTACAGTTTTCCCGTCACTGAATTGTGTTCTTGATTTAACTACGGTTATCCTTATGAAACTGATCTGTAAGGCAGCCAAGTTCTCTATGGTGGGTAGAAGAGCGCAATCCATGGAAGCCACTTCGTAGGTAGAGGAGATTTGCTGTAGGTTGAACTGACCAAAGCCCGACGTTTGTCCTTACGGGTTACTGAATACTAGATTTCGTTTGATTGATAGAAATTGCTGTTAAATAACAGTTTTTTGTGTTGCCTATTGCCAGTAAGACTTTCAATCTTGTTTCCTAATGGATTAGCCGAAATAAAAGTTAAAATTCTCAAGAAGCGGACTTTTGAAACTGTTTTACTCTGATCACCTTTAAATCAATTTCTCACAAGAGAATTTCAAAATTTTGTGCAGTACTTATCAATTTGATTACGTTAAACGTAAGAGATACTTATTAGGTGCTAAACTAGGTGAGCCATTAAGAATCCTAAAGAAAAGCAATAAAAAAACAAAAAATCTCTGTCTATTGCTGGCTGTAACATTTAAAACCTTCACGTAATTCGTTTACAGGCACACACACATATTGGCCATTCGAAGAATGTAGAAATAAAACCGGAAAACGAGAGCATTTATCACCACACAACTGACACATTAAACACAGGCGAACAAAATCGAATCGAACTAAAACGTCCTTCCATTACAATCACACCACTCTCTTACACATACTCATGCGGTGTGGCAAAAATTTTGTATGAAATTAAACAAAAAAAAAAAAAAACAATAAAACAACAGCAAAGGCAGAGGGAAAATGAAAAACTTACGCAATTTTTCCTTATGATGGTTATCAATTTAAGCAACATTTTCATATTGATGGTGTTGTTGTTGGTGTTGCTGTATTGTGGTTATAATTGAATTTATGCACTTTGTTGCACTGATTCAAACTGTTTGGGTGTCTATAAATTCACAAACACACATACCCTTACAGATTACATACGTCAGTGCATGCATACATGTGTATAGTCGAAAAGGCAAAAAAGGTTTCATTAGTGTTTGCCATCACCTTTCCGTTGGAAATATACGCGGCTACAGCAACGGCATCGGCAACGGCAACAAAAAAAAGCGGAAGTGTTGCGTTCATGTTTAAAACCATCAGCTTAAAATGTTAAAATTTCCTCTTTATTTTTTGAATTTAAATAGGCCGATATTTAAGCGTTGGTGTCTGTGTAAATATAAAGTCATGGCGAAATAAATGAGGATGGCATGAGAAATTTAGTTTTTCAATAGAAATAGAAATATTTTTAAGCGATTTTAAATGTTTCTTAATACAAAAATTATATTAAAAGGAGGCCTATATTTAATACGACTTGAAAGAGCATTGTAATGTTTCTTGTTGAAGGTTATTTAAGAACTCTCCTATAATTTTATAAGTTTTAAGGTTATATCCACTGTCGATGAAAAATTTTTTTTGTCAACAGACTAATTTTTGAATTTATTTATCACTTGCTTTATAACCAACCCTCGTATAAGGACACATACACTTGCATAGTTTATTATAAATTGTAAAAACGAAATTAATTTGCATCTCTCCTATTGTATTCGCCAATGTAATAGAGGTCGGCCGACCACCAATAAATTGTTGCAACAATACTTCGATCGACTATCAAAACAAGAAAAAAAATGAAAAAGAGTAAGGGAAAGAGATAGAGACAACGAAAGAATATACACGCAATTGTTTCATAGACAAAAAAAGGTTTGCTAGTGAGTCTAGGCTGATCATATGATGCCCTACTACATTAGAATATTTTCAACAAAACTTACTCTTGCAGGACATCAACAGCTGTTAAGGAGTTTATGAAGTTCATACTGCAACAATGGTGTCGCCAAACTAACGATAGGACTAATAAATTAATCATATGCACGTATTTTATTGGCCATAAGCAAGCTCCCCATCCACATTGTGTGATAATTTTGGGAATGAGTCTGGAACCACAGTTGAAAAATGAAATTTTTGAAGTTTTTTCATGGCGATTAGTTTTCACTCAAAGCTGAAGCCCGTGAAATGTAATATTTCATATTCTCTTTAATATTTACTCCTTTCGAGATACTAGGTCTGAGGAAATCTCATCTCGGAAGTCAACAGTACCTTCTTTGACTCTAACTATTACAATCAAATTAATTGTATTCTTTTATGCCATGTCAGGGCACCATTTACTTACTAAAAGAACGAAAAGTTCCTTCACATGTTCTATTCTATGTAGAGAAACTTACTGAAGTTGTCATTACAAAATTTATGTAGTAAATGCAAACCAGTTTTTCATACCACCTTTGTTTTGCGTGTGTTAGTATTATTAGTGAATGGTCCTATCTACACTGCATTGTCGTCGCAGAACAATAGGTTTGAGAAACTTCTCACGGCAATTTTTAATTCCTTTTAGAGATTTACCTTCTCTACTGAAATAAAGTCACCAAAACAAATCTACGCTAGAATTTGTAACATGGCTTTCATCTTCAGGCTTTCACCACTCAAAATGAAGGGCAGTAATTTGGAAGGTACTTGTATAAAGATAACACTTCAGCTTAGACTCAAATCAACAGTCAAAGTATTGCATTGACTTTTATTTGTGATCTCTCTATTCCATCGGGTCCGCCATATATCATTTTTTTCAACTAGTGGTTATTTCGTGAATGGTAACACTTATCTCATGTCTGATTTGACAGATAATTAGTTTCATCTTTCCGCTGACCGCATATGGTTGTGTATACACGTTATCGCTTCGCTAAGTGGGCTTGCGCTCGACTTACAGAAAATGTCGATTTTGGCAGAAGAAGCTTTCCAGAAGAAGCTTTCCAGAAAAATCTCATTTTGATCTAGGCGGGTATGTAAGCAAGCAAAATTGTCGCATTTGGGGCACAGAAAACCCGCTCGCATACATTGAAAGGACGACAGACCCAAAACGAGTCACTGTTTGGTGCGGATTTTGGTTCAGAAGCATAATTGGGCCATTTTTCTTCGCAAATGACCAAGGAGTGGCTGTTACAGTCAAAGGCGATCGTTATCGGACCATGTTGAACAAATTTTTGTTCACAAAAATTGAAGAGGAGGATATTGGCAACATTTGGTTTCAACAGGACGGCGCTACGTGTCACACAGCCGAAGCTATGCTCGATGTTTTGCGCCCTGTTTTTGAAAATCGTATTATCAGCCGCATAGCTGATGTCATTTGGCTACCTCGGAGCTGCGATTTGACTCCGTTGGACTATTAATTGTAGGGTACCGTCAAAGACAAGTGTTACGCCGACAAGCCAGACAATTGACGCTTTAAAGGACAGCATTCGTGAAGCCATTGGTGAAATACTGCTGCACACAATTGATAATGTGTTTAAAAATTAGATAGATCGTGTAGGCTACTGCATGGCTAGCCGAGGCAGCTATTTAAATGAAATTATTTACCATTATTAAACCGTCATATAAAAAAAGAAATTTGAGAAAATATTCAGTAGTTTTTTTTAAGCATTTTCAAAAAAAAAAAAGTTATTTGGCGGACCCTTTATAAATGTTTTCAAAAAGACAACCTAATCAGCGAAATTTACTAAGTTCACTGATTTCAGCGTTTAAGTGATCGATGTAAAACACGTATTGGTAATATGTAGCGTATTTTGATTACATTTTTATTTATTTCCTCTAACTGCTGGAAGCATTTGGAGTTTCTGTAGAAGGTATAAAAACCTATCAATGTCCTACATCAAGAAATCATTGTTATGATTTCTTCTTCTATACAAGAGATAAAGAACAGATTCCTTGTTTTTGTTTCTGCAATTTCTTTATAATTCATTGACTGAAATCAATACATCTCCTATGTCCAAAAAACTACATTGAACATTCTCGTATAGCATATGGGCACACGTACCAACCATTCTTCATCTAACCTCGATCATATTTGCAGTGCAGCTAAGGGGACCCATTATTCCAGGTTCTGAATAAGGTTTTCTATGTAAATAACTCTTTCCAATGCTCTTTAGTTGTGGCACATCAGGATTTATTCATTTCGAATTACCCTTGATACGAATTATGGCCTTCAAACGACCAACGAAGACATCACAGACTGTACGAAAGTGGCTCTGTGGTATTTTGGCACATTCCCGGCGAAGTACTATCTTGAGATGATCAACACTTTGGTATTTTTTAGTGAGAAGATTACTTTAACATGCCCCAGGCACAAAAGTCTAACGGATTGAGATCCGGAGGTCATTTTGCGGTAGAAATGAAACGAGGAACCCCCTTTCTAAGCCATTCTTGTTGGCGCGTGCTGAGTGCGGTGGTGCTGAGTCCTGTTGGAATGCGATTGAAATGTTTGTCTGCCCAGGTCTTCAATACTATCTTTAAGACATTTTCACGATAATATTCGGCATTTATTTTAACGATTGATGAATACGAGCGGCCATTACGGCGGCCCACACCATTACCTATCTACGGCCCTTGAGTTCTGGTGGCCAATCACAGGTGTAAATTTTCAGTTGACCTCTTTGGCGAGTAACCCTGATCACTTTGTTTGTTCACAAACTGCACAATTTGGAATGCCTTCACATCGGAGAAAACCAAATTCGGTAACCGGCCACTTTCGTGCAAGCGAAGTAACTCCTTGGCTCTTTCCAGTCTTATTTTTTTTTTTTTTTGCCCATCGGTGAGCTCTTGCACTCTCTGGAACTTCAATGACTTTAGTCTAGACACATTTTTCGATATGTGTTGCATCCGTTCTTGCGACAAGTTTAACTCAGAAGCAATTTTTCTACCACTGCGGAGTGGATTTCAATTCAATCTGGCCTTCACTTTTCGAATAATTTCTGGTGTTGTTACCGTCTTTTTCATCCACTTTTTGGATGTGATACGACACTGCCAGTATCACGGTAGCGAGCAATGGTACGAGAAACAAAAGATCTATTCACATTTAAATGCTGGAGTGCTCTAACGATGGCCACCTGGGGTTTTCCAGCCCAATATAAAGCAATCACACTATCACGCTTGAATTCCATCACGAATAACTTCTTTTCTAAATGTAATAGATCAAAATGCTTTTGTAAGCTTGTAAGTAATAAAATGAACTATCACTGGAATAAATCTGTTAGCTGTCAGGCGAAAGGTTTACAAATGGTAACAACCTGAAGTTGGTTGCAATACATATCAGCCACCCTGTATATGTGAATTCTAAGAGCTATTTTTCCCCATAACTTTGGAACGGATCGGCTTATCTTATTCAAATTTTGACAGTATTTAAGTTAGAGAACGTAGAATTTAAAAATACAAGAACATTAAAAGTGTACTTAAAACGTTATAGAAAGGAGGCGTCGATATAATATATTCGAATACAAGGAATACATTCAAACTGCGACTTTGGCTTAGGTTTAGTTAGGTGGCAAGCTCTGTTTCAATGATAATTTTGTTCTTAATCCAAAGATTAGTGCCATTGAGATACCTCATACCAATATACGTGCCGGAGTATTAATTTATAAAATGAATTCCTACTAATAACAAATAAACGATTAAACGATCGCCTTCAAAGCATTTGCTAAGTCCAATATAGCATTTCCGATCTATAGCGCAATAGAATTTATTACGAATCATTTTTTTTTCTTCTTCTATTCAATTGTAAATCGTAAATGTTGTACTGTTTTTACGGAATAGCCACTACATCCGGTTAAACAAACATGCATACGTACGTACAAATTCCTTCCTATGTGTATGCGTATTTGTATGTAGTGTATAGAGAGAGAGAGAGAGAGAGAGAGAGAGTAATGTATGTATGTGTGTTTGTATGCATAGATGCGTTAGTTTTAGTATTTTATAGCCACAAGTAGTTTAATTTTTACAAGGTAATCACCATATTGAAGTGTATCTGTTCAATTCATTTCAATTCTCTCTCACTTCCGTCTCTTTCAAGTTTAGCGTATATTTTTTTGTTTTGTTGTTGTTGTTGCTGATATTGCTGCTATTGTTCACAGATAAATTGCCAGAGATAATTGCTTAAAGTTATTGCCATGGTGTAGAAAACTATTTTGTTACCATTTATGGTTAAACATAAATAACTTTATCTATCTCCACCTCCCATTCACTTCCTCTGTGATTCCCCCTTAAGCGAACGAATAAATGAAAGTGTGCGAGCATGTATTTGAGAGAATATATGTATGTGTGCGGGTGTGTATGTGTGTGTGCGAGTAACAATCATATAGCAAATCCTGTCTATATAGTTATAAATGTTTCCATGTGAATAAAATATTTTTATGCATAAATTTTGTGTAATTTTATGTAAAATTATTCTGATTTTTTTTCTATTTTTCCGTTTTCTGTTTCTATTACAGTACGAAATTCGTTGAAATCATGACAGAAATGATTGTACGCATAACGGTTATTATTTATTTCTCTTTATAAGTTCATAAGTATTTATAGAAAAAAGATAGTTTTCGACCACTTACGTATGCAAATAATTTAAGCTAGCAAAACAGTAGCGAAATTAATTTTTTTTTTATTTGGGTTTGACTCAACGTTCTTAAGTTCTTAAGTTATTAGCGATTTTATGGCACTTACATCCTCAGACCCTCACTAAGGGTGGATGCTGGCGAGGGAAATGAAAGACATCTACTATCCAATTGACTAAAAGTTAAGTAATTGCAAAACTCCATTGAAATCGCTATAAAAAAATATAAATTCATTGTCAAAATCTTATTTTCCCTATGAAAAGAGGTTAACGATTAGAGGAGGCTCATATGCTGGTAGTTTTAATTCTTGTCTGTTAGATTACACGGTGCTACAGTGAAAATACACCCGAGTAACTACATAGTCCACGATGTTCAGTTAGTTTAGTAGAACTCAAAAATGCCTTTTTTACATTTATCGAACCCTACAAATTTCTAGATTACTCAAACATTTCTGCCCCGATTTCCAAACTTTAAATCTTGTTGGAAAGGAGAGAGATTGATCTTTAAAACGGTATACATTATTCTATTATTCAACATAATATGCTATGAGATTTGATGAGGTAAACTTTGAAAATTCGAATTTTTTTCATATTTTATCAAGTTTGTCCATTCATAGTATCAAACTTTAATAAAAAAATAAAGGATAAGTGATAATATTCTTAAAGTCTGTTCTCTTGTGAAGAGACTGAGTGATCATTGGATCAAATCAGACAAAAATTACCGTAGTTATTATATAAGGAGTCTAACAGTCGAGTGATATTTTTTATATATGATGGGATGACATCAAATGAACTTCTAGTTCAAAAATTTTCAGAATTTTTGATGGATCTTGATTGTTTATTAAAAAATGTATCAATTTCAAGTTTGCACAACTTTCAGAAGTCGGCTAATATTTGTGTTTTTTGCAAATATTATTATTTCCCTTTGTGCAACTATTGGCCAATTTCTGGTGGTCGTTCAAACGTGAAATGAGTGAAATTGGTATGAAAAGTTGCTTCAAAAATCTGTGCTTCGGAATTGACTTTAAACTGTAGATCACTCATGAATAAAATGAATGCGACCAACATACATTCTGTAAGAAGCTATGCCGTAATCCTGACTATGGTATTGTAATGTTCTTCAATGTGGTGTTTGTAAAACCTCATCATAAAATAAAGAAGCACTAAGTAATCGCCGAAGACTAGTGTGTTGGCTTACTAACCGTGAAGTAACGCTTCAAATGTCAGGTTAGACACATTGAACAGAACGAAAATTTTATTCGACAACTGCTTCTATGGAGATTGCTGGATTAAACTCTAAGAATAAATAAAATTGTGATAAAAAGTGTTTCGAAAATCTTTCCACCTATCATTTATGCCTAAAATTAACACACACAGCACAAGTGATGTAAGAAGCTAGACCATAATCTTGCCGGAAGGGTTCTGATGACCTATAAGGTATGAGTATAACTTTCCCTGTAGATGGGATTTATATTCTTACTTTTTGGAAGCGATCATTTTAATACAAACCTTTGCTTCGACTATGTAAATTTGTGTTTCAATACATTATCAAAACGAAACAGATGCAAAATTTGTTATGAAATTTATTTGAAACAATTTTGAAACTCCGTTTTTATCCTATTGTGAGCAAATACGCCTTTGATCGTGAACACAGCATTCCGACATTAATCCTACGATTAATACATGTTGTTTAGCACTTTCGGAAATGCTAACTATTTCGGTTAACTACACACAGCTTTAGCGTTCTATTACCATTGGAGATTTTCTACCTGTGGGCGTTGAAATCCGTCGATCATTAGGGAGATCGTATCGAAAGCATACTTTAAGAGACCATTACGTTAACAGGCTCAAAAATGCTTGGTACATGAATTTGAAAGCGGATATGTCATTAGTAGACTGAAGAGTTGCAAACGACAAACATAGCTTTGAATACTCCAACACTTCAATCATAGTAGTAAACGAAGAAGTAGGCTCCCCTATTATAAGAGCTTTTCCGATGTTAACAATCTTCCAAGTGGAAATATTGATTTACCTATTGGTAATGCATTATTTTCATGGTCTAAGCGACATAACGTCACTAACCTGGCTTTCTAAATGTTAGAACAAACATTTTATAAGATTTTCTCTTTCTATCCCAGTAATTTTTTTTTTCTTCAAATCATAAAAGCCACTTCCATGCTTCCTCTAATCTCCAGTTTTATAGAAACCCAAGCATCTGTTCAGAAAACTCTACCCATACTTAAATACATAGTTGATCTTTGTTAAATCCATACAGGGTTCTATGGAACCTCTGATTAAATGCACGTCTTTCGGCGACTTATTCTCAAACTTAATTTCTCTACAAATTTAAGCTCTTAACATTCTTACCTTTATCCCATTATTGTTGGTAATATGTGTACCACATGTATGTGACAGATACATATACGATATTTCAATTTTTCAATTAAAGGCATTAAAAAGATTTTCTTTAAATTATTAAAGATATTTTCATCTTCAACTTTTCATTTAAGGCCATTAATTTTAATACCTACTGTATATTATCTTGGTTTAATTGTAAAGACATTCCTTTTAATTTAGACTATGCAGGCAGGAATATGAAGATAAATTTTCTTGTGTTCCTTTTAATTATTCTTTAAAACATTTTTTGAAACAGATTTAATTTCATTTTCAATCACAGAAGAAAACATTATCCTTTCATGTCCTCCACATGTAAAATTAAAAAGGGAGTGAGTCATGCGTCTTGCGACTCCCGCAGGACGGCTGACTGTCTTGAATTGTTAATGTTTTTTTTTCTAAAGTAATAATGAACTGTCTTGTAACCACTTTTTTAAATAAAAAAAAAATAGAAAGAAAAATGGAAAGTAATGAACGACTATGTGATGCATTTTGAAACGAAAGCATTTCAATTTTGGTTCCAAATTTAAAAGTTTTAATTTTATGGCCTCCAAAACTTCGTGAGAGAACGAATACCTTTATTATGCTATCAGATTTGATGGACAATTTGGTCATTATAATCCATCAGTCAGGATTACGAGCTAGCTAATGAGCATGAGTGGCGGCACCTACAATTTAAAGTTTGCTATGACGGTAAAATAATTTTGGTAATTCTTAGTTATGCTTAAAGTTTTTAACAGAAATTTGTAGAGAGCAAGTCGTATTTTGTTTTGTTGAAGAAATCAGACCTGGGATTTGAAACGTCACCTCACGCTATCTACTAGACTACAGCGAATACAATTTAACGGCTCTCTAATCGATGAGGATGAATCACTAAACACCCTTTAAAACTCCCTATTCAAATTGATGTGAGTACCCCTTTCGATGACATAAACTTCCATTTATATACCCAAAACAGTGGGTATACTAAGTAACGTTTTGGTTCACAAAATCACTGCGTTTACTGGTTCTATTCAGCGAACAGTTCAGAACGGCGATGTCATCCACTTCAGAAATGTTTTAAAATTACTACGTTTCTACAGTGACTAGATACAAGCATACATAATTCATTACTACAACACTTCAGTCTGGATTACAACCTGACTACTCAACCCACATTTGTAGTGGGTGTTAGTTTTTTAAAGGAGTGGCGGGACCTGCAGTTTGAAGTCGAGTCCAAATGACAGATTTTTAAGAAACTCTCCATGGCACTTTTATTTACTCCTATAGTTTTTGCCAGATATTAGCTAAGAGATTTAACATCAATTAGCGGATGAAAATTAGTTTGGTTGTCATATCATTTTTTGTGTTAATTTGTGTGGGATTCATGCATCAGGCTTCCATTAGGCTTAATCTTATCTTAGTCAAGAGCGTAGCTATTGCACAATACAAACAAAGCATACATGATGACTGAATAACAACAGGTTATTGATGGGGCTTTCTACGACATTGAATTTGCGTTCGAAGCTGTATTACGTTCACAGGCTATTAAGAGCCTAGAAGACAGACTGATGAGATGCCATCGACAAACATCGCTTTGAATGTTTCAACATTTCAGCCATTAATGACCAAGTCAAAAAGCAAAAGAAGAACATCAATTACATAATCACTGGCCGCTGTCTCGACCTTGTCTCGGGGCGCTTCACCAATCTCTCTCTGGTGAGGGCTCCCAGGCGCAGTGGAATTTCGACAAACTGTAGGACCGGCCAGCTCACCAGAGCTGGTGCGCCCCTTTCGGAATCCTCTTCTGTTGAAATGGGTATGTAACTTGCCTCGGTCAAGTTGACCATTGGCCGGAGGTTCCTTCGGGAGGGCAACCTATCCTGGGCCAATACGGAGTCCAGCTCCATCGCAAGACTCACCTGGTCCAAGATAGATGGAAGGTGTACCAACCGATGTCTTGGTCTTGGTCGTGATGTCATCTCGCCTATGGTGGCCGTGCATACAGCTCGTTGTATCATGGGTAGACACGCGGAAAGAATGAGGCTTCCTTTTAACGACTTTTGTCGTGAATGCAGGTCCACTGCGGAAGAAGAGGCTGTTTGTTATTCACTTTCTTTGCCAGTGCCCGTCTCTTGCCAGGTGTGGATATAGGTTATTTGGCTCCCCATTTCTTGTTAGCTTAACGGAGCTATCATCTATTGATATCAAGGATATAGCTTCGTTATCAAATTTCTGGCTGGTTTTCCAGTGCGGGGTAGTCGTGCTTTTGTTGTGCAGCCCTTCCGCTGATCAACTTCTTCCTTTTCCGTGATTTGGTGGAACTTGGTTAGTTTCTGCGTTTATCCGTGGCATGACAACGGGCCGCCATGCGTGCTCAAGTGAGCTTTGTAATATCACAGCTACCACTCCGACCTAACCTAACTTAATCACCAAAAATATTGAAAATTTTTGATTTGTTTTCTTGTTATATGGCGATATATTATGAAATCAACCAGAAAAATGTTTCGAATCTCAGTATATTAAAAAGACAGTTCATTCAAGGTGTTACCAACGTTTGCTTAAACTAAATAGATCCCCTTTTTTTACTTACATTGTTTGCAGTATATGAGTATTAAAAATTTTAATGTAAAAATCTCAGTTGAAATTAATAACACACAAGTAATAAAAATATTTTTTTTCTTTTCCTTTTTTTGGTATTTAATGTTGCTGTTATTGTTGATGTTGCTGTTACAGTTGTTATGTGGCAACTTAAGGATAAGAAAACAAATACCGAATGAGATTTATCATCGTCATCATCATTATTATCATATAAAAACAAATACACATACACACTACATACACGCTCTGTTTTATAACCCTTTCATCTAAAAAAATTATAAGAAAATATAACGTAAAGCATAGCATATTCGTACATACAGAGCTCGTATCCATACTCTAATCGTATGTGTGCTTATAAACACAGGCATTATCAACGTTATCGCTGTAAATATTGTTAAGAAAATCTCAACTCAACTTTTTTTAATCCAAAAAACAACAAAAACAACAATAATTGCAACAAAAACGTTTAATTTTTAAGCAACAAAATAATTACAACAAAATTACAACCACACATATACACAGCAGGCGTATACTTGTACTTACTCATGAATTGTACAGAGTAAGAGAGAGTGAGCGAGTGTTTAATAAGAATTTATTGTATGTCTGCATGTGCGTGTGTACATGTGTTTGTTAAAAAGTATTTGTTTTCTTATGAAAAACAATTCAAATTCGCTCTCATATTTATCTTAACACTCATACTCACGCACATGCTTTGTAATGCGGCATACATTATGGGTTGTTGAATTTATCCACAACACCGTCTACAACAACATCAACATCAACAACAACAACAACGCCAATATTAAGAAAAATATAAGAAAATTAAGAAAATTTTTTGCAATTGACATTTATTTTCAATTTCATTTTCAAAACTTGAGTTCAAATCAAGCCGATGAGATTTTGTACCACAATTTGAATGAAAATCTTAACGTTGTACAGTGGTAAAGAAAATTATACATACAAACTCTTATGAGCCATGGATCCTTATATATATATTCTTGGATTATTTGATACTCATAAATACTTTTGAACGATTTAAGATTTTAAAATTCTTCCATAGAATCTTCCAGTAGAGCAACTTCTGAACTTTGACAGTTAAAAGCGGCCATTTTGTTTAAGTTTAATCGGTCAAATAACATACTTACATAACATAATTGATCATTACAAACTTTTAGTCAGGATTACAACCTAGTTTCTCACAACACTTATGTTGTGTGTTAGTTTTATATAGGAGTGGTGGAATCTACAGTTTAATGTTGACTCCGATGTTTGAGACATTTTTCATGGCAATTTCATTTTCTCCAAGAGTTCTTGCCAGAAATCTACTGAGAAGAGTTAGCCGAAGAACTAATTATTAATTTTTTGTTTTATCGTAGATGTCTGACCTGGATTTTGAAAGCGTGGCCTCACGTCTAATACTACTACCTCGATGCTACCGGCGAGACGGAGACTCGCAGTTGGAAGCAGCATTATGCTCTATGGAGGCTAAATTTGGACCGAAACGCCTAAGGTTAAGAAGCGGGCAAACTCACTGCTATCGGTACAGAGAACGGGTGCATAGCGTATCGCGTCGGCATATCATACAGTGTCTGCCCCAGCCATACTTGTGATAGCAGGTACAATCCCTGTGGATCGCCTGGCAGTAGAGCGGATGGAGATTTGTAAGGCGAAATCGGCTGGAAATCACATAACCGGCCACTACAGGGAAAACAACATTACAGAATGGCACCGACAATGGAACGATGAAGCTAGAGGAAGTTGGAAGGCGAGAGTTATATATAACATAAATCCATGGGTTGATCGAAAAATTGGAGAGGTAAATTTCTATGTTACGCAGATGCTATTGGGTCACGGATATTTTAGGAAATATCTGGCCAAAATGAGCAAGACTGACACCTCTTACTGTCTTTACGAGGGAGGGGAAGTAATTGATAATGCGGAACACACTATGTTCGAATATGCACGCTCGGCAGATTGATTTGATTGATCGATTGGAACGATCACGACCGCTAACATTGTCGGAGTTATGATGGCGAGTAGGGAGAATTGGACCTCAGTGATAATTTACGTGAAGAAGACAGATCTGGAGGCTGCAGAGCATGTAGGCACGCCGGTATAGATAACACTAGCTCATGTGTCCAACGAAATCCCAGTCGGGAACCTGAACGGAAGGAATAGTGGAGACACTTATAACCTCAACCTTCAATATGCAATCCGGACGCGGATTTGAGCATGAAGGTGGCCAAAGGGCCAAAAGGACTCCACTCCGAAGTAATACCGTTGTTGTTCTGGATTGGGCACAATGGTCCACGGGACGAGGGGAGATTTAGGGGTGAGGGTCCCACACATGGTGCGGTTATATACTTTTATCCCTCCTCGGCGTAAGAAAAATAAAAAAAAAGAAAACTACCTCGTCTACCTAATAGATTACCGATGCACAGATTTTTTCAGAAGCTTTTCATAGCATTTTCATTGAAGACTGCAGAGAGGAAGCTGTTGTCTGACCTGGGGTTTGACTCATGGCCTCACGTCTAATATGCCTACACTCTACCTGCTAGTCTACGTCGACTACGAATGTGTTGTTATTTCTTCAATACGTGTTACCAAATAATCGGGTACGATGTGTGTGCGTTGAATGGGCTTTGGAGCAGTTGTCAACTGATCTTCATTTTTATCGAAAAATCATCTTCAGCGATTAGGCCCACTTGTTCACAATGTTCAAAATGGAGCGATACCATTCCACATGGGATACAAGAGCGTCCAATGCATTACGAATAAGTCGACTTGAAGTTCTAGTGATTCGAATCATTCTTAAAAATTTACAGTCTTAGTTGTTGTTACATTTATATACAAAGAAGAAAGAAAAGACAAAGACAGCAAGCAAAGCAACACACAACCTTCTAGAGAGTATTGTGGTGTTTGGACGCGAATCATACTTATTTTGTCCTTCGTGTATATGTAGACTCATTAGGACTCGAAATCAACAACATCATGCGTATTGTTAAGTATGAGTATGATGAGTACTTCAAACTTTGAATATGAGTAGTTCGAAATTAAAAAGAAATTAAAGAAAATTAATTAAAAAATAATTAGAAACTTAAAAGTATGGCTCGAATCTACTTATCGTTTTGAATACTCATTGCTGTTCTCTGATCTAGACTCAAACGACATGCCACACAGCTCATGCCACACTGAATGTTCTGCACAAGAGATTTTAGTATTCTTACATGCAGGTGATATGAACTATTGACCGAGATCATTCGAATTGACTCATTTATAGTTTTACTTGAAGGGGTTTCTTAATACTTAGGTATATGGAAATAAGCCTCAAACCACAGCGGTTCCCAAGGCCATCATTAACATTATCCAACTTCAATTTCGGTGGCTAAGACCTTTTGGTTTCGGTAGTAGGTATAGTTAAAGACATTGAATTAACATCTTCAATCCTCAAGGATACTTTTGAAGTTATAATGAAATTCAGCTCACTAGCCTAATTAACTATTACTGAATTGGCTATTTAGCCTTTAGTCCGGATTACAACCTTGCTTAGCGCACCACTCATATTGTGTGGAGATTTTATCCATGAGCGACGGAATCTACAATTTGATGTCAACTTCTCATAGCAATTTTATAAATCACAAGACTGTTGAGAGGATATTCGAGACTTCCAAATAGACCGTTTATTTTCTTTATTTTTCGTCTTTAGTGCTATAAAAATGCCAGTTTTGGGACCAAGGGGAACTCAGCTATTTTCAAGACATTGCAATTTAAAAACCGATTGAAACTTTCGGTAACATTAATAAGAGGAAAAAGATTCGAGTGTTTTCATTATTAGGCTGTCATTTATTACAAGTTTATTTTGGTATTCTTGTCGTTATTAAAAGATGTCCTCATAAGAGAATGAATTTCTATTTCATACACGTTCTGTATATTTTACGCATCACTGTAAATCAGTGGTAAATGTGTGGGGCCATGTACATATAGGCGTTTTGTATTGTTAATAATGATGACAATGTTTATTGTAACACTCATATACACAATAAATATACACAGACATACGCACCCTCCAACATTTAAATACTCGTTGTAACGACGTCCTATTTTGTTGTAATTTCCAAGTGAATCCTTAAGCTATTAAAAGCAGCCCGTTGTTCTGAAAAGCAAACACAAAACGTACGAGCGAACGATGGAGCGATCTTTGGCGTTTATTTTAAACAGCATTTTATAATCAACAATGGATGACAACAACAACAACAATAAAAGCAATAGCAACAGTGTTAGCAGCAACAGTAATTATAACAATTGTTGTTAATATTTTTTTATACACACACACACATACGCCCTCACTTTAAACCGACACACTCTCATTGACTGACATTCTCATGCACACCACATTCATTCTCACGCAATCTCTGACAGTAAAGCCCGATGCTTGACAATGATAATGAGTGACATGACATGACATTACATTACATTACATTACGTTACATACTTTATAAATGCCAACACATACATTCATACACAAGCACACATATAAAGACATACATGCATATTTGTACACGTACGCTATGGAATCGAATATTGTTAGACTATGAGCACAGATAGCTATTGTTTTGTAACTCTGCTAGAAAAGTAGGATAGTGGGTTAAGGTGTCGACGTTACTATTTGGAAAACTTAAGAAAATAATTATTAAAATAAGAAATGAAGTTTTACTGTGGCCCTTTGAAATGTACTTTTCCTGGTTTAAATGTGGTTTTTAGGCTTAATGGGGTTACAATCAACGAAAGCAACAATAGAAGTAAGCAAAACAGTGGTGACGTTGTTGGAATTGTTATTCAAAAATTCAATTGAGAAAATGAACTCTGAACTCAACTTTAAAAGCATGTATCTGAATCCAATATTATTTATATTGGAGGAAAGTAAGGCAACTGCATCATTGACGTTGGAGCACGATGTTAAAAATGGCATGAACAGTATGCAGAGACAAAATGTGCTTTAAGCTGGCATTAGTCTTTTACTTTTAATTAAAGTCTTAACTGCTCTAGAACCAATAGAACTAAGACCACCTGATAACGAATTTAATTTCCTGATAAGTATCTCCTTTAGCCTGGTTTATTATAAGGTTACGTTAGGTCGTAGTGGTAGCTCGGATATCACAAAGCTCACTGGAGCACGCATGGCGGCCCAGTCCCTGTACTAACCAAGTTTCCGCCAAATCAAGGAAAAGGAAGAAGTTGGTCAGCGCAAGGGCTGCACTACAAAAGCACGAATACTTCGCACTGGAAAACCAGCCAGAAAATTTGATGAACGAAGGTATATCCTTGATATCAATAGATGATAGCTCCGTTAAGCTAACAAAGAATGGGGAGCCAAATAACCTAGAAAGAAAGAAGAGTGAATAACACTTTCCTCTTCCCCAGTGGACTTGCATCCACTGGCAGAAGTCGTTAAAAGGGATCATCATTCTCTCAGCGTGTCTACCCATGATGCAATGACTCGATGATGCCACCACAGTCGAGATGACATCACGACCGAGACCAAGTAATCGGTTGGTACGCCTTTCATCCATCCTCAGGGTCAGGTAAGTCTAGCGGTGGAGCAGGACTCCTCATTGACCCAGGATAGGTTGGCGTCCCGAAGGAACCTCCGCGCAATGGTTAACTTGACCGAGACAAGTGGCATCCCCAATTCAACCGATTTATTATAAAGCGAACAAGTAATTGCTGAAAGTGCCGAAAGTCCATTCAAAATGGTTCGATTTTGATTTCATTCCATCTCTATGCTGAACAGATTTACGTTAACCCAGAACAGAATACATCTTAGGAAACTGATCTGTATGCATAAGGGTGGAAGCAAGGTATACCTAAAATTGACATCTGCAGAAGCTGAACTGAACTGAACCATCTTCTATGTCACTGTTCGGCACTGACGTATATAAGAAGAAGAATTTATGGAATGAAATTTTGAATTGAATAAATTTTGGGATGACGGTGAGATGCCAAGCTGGTGTTATAATTACTCGTGCTGCTGACGATATGGTCGCAATTGGAAAGGGTATCCCTATAATGTGTGGTCCCACAAATTTTAAGATGCTGTCTACAATGAGAATTCTCTATCTATCTATTAACACTTGCCCTGTTGTTTACTTTTAAGAAACATTAATGATACACAGCACAGAGCCACACAGAATGTGTCCCCATGATTCATACTCTACAGGCTGGACTGGATTTTCATTAAATAAGTGAACTCTAAGTCTACAAAATCCTGCAAAAAAAAACCAGGTTATTTCTTGAATGCATAACTCTGATCAATTTCTAAAGTAATTTATTAACAAAACTGTGGATACCCTCAAATCTTCCTGGTTGTGCCTACGTAGTTGATTTGGCGTCTCCACAGTAACTTTGATTTAAACTTATAAGAGCAGAGCGCTAGAATAGTAGCGTAACTGTCAAACAATACTTCTATGACCTGTCTTTTGTACCATCTTTCGATGGCAAAACCATCCGTCTGTTTACCCCAAAATAGTTCCTTTTTTGAAAGGATACGCAGTTCGGGATGGACCGTTTTGTTACTAATTCATGTGGTGAAGAATTTAATAGAATCACAGAGTCAATTGGTTTGATCCAGCAAGCATTTAAGGAGAGAGATGTCAGCCAACCGATAACTTAGGTAAGGATATTATATTACCTATCCAAGGCTCTGAGGTACATTGGTTATCCGATGCCTAATACATAAATACATAACTGGACATTACAAACCTTCAGCAGGCTAACAATCTAGTTTCTTTATACGACTTATGTTGTAGTGTGTTAAATTCAGACATGAGTGGTGGGATCTAAATGACAGATTTTTGAGAATCTTCATAGCAATTTGTATTTACTCTGAGAGTTTTTCCCAGAAATCTGTTGAAAGTAAGTAGACAATGAAATATTTTTCATATTTTATTTGGTACGAGATGACCTGACCCAGTAATGTGAACCGTGGTCACATTATCTACTAAACTATGGCTAGTTTAATTCAATGCCTTTGCAATACGCTCCAGACGTAAATGTAGATGTTTAGGAAAAGTAGGCATACATTTAATAATGCTGTGATGTCTTGTAACTCTAATAAATTAGGCCTTATTTAGGGCTTAGTTGTCGTATTAGCTCGCCTAAATCTAGAAGTGCATTCGTCATTTCTGTTTCCATCTTATATTGATAAATTTGGAAGTCAAGTTTTTAACAGTGGAACCTTAAAGTCAGTCTGTGCCTTCGTATGAATCTGAATATTGAGATGGCCCTACTGGCCACTCTCGGTTGGGAGACTAACTATACTAAAGAGTACGCCAAATAACTTTTTTTTTTGAAAATGCTTCAAAAAAAATCTGGTAAATATTTCCGCAAATTTCTTTTTTTATTTGAAAATACAATCCTTCCGGTTAATAATGGAAAATAATTTCATTCAAATGGCTGCCTCGGCTGGCCATGCAAGTACCCTACACGATCAGTCCAATTTTTAAGAACATTATCGATTGTTTGCATCTGTATTTCACCAATGGCTTGACGAATATTGTCCTTTAAAGCGTCCATTGTCTCTGGCACAAATAATAGTCCAACGGTATCAAATCGTAGCTCCGAGGTGGCCAAACGATATCTGCTTTGGGGCTGATAATGCGATCTTTAAAAACAGGACGCAAAACAGCGAGTATAGCTTCGGCTGTGTGGCACGTAGCGCCGTCCTGTTGAAACAGAATGCCAATATCCTTCTCTTCATTCAAATTCGTTCAACATGACCCGATAACGATCGCCATTGACTGTTACGGCTATTCCTTGCTGATTTTCGAAGACAAATGCCCCAATTCTGTCCTCTGGACCAAAATCCGCACAAAACAGGGACTGGTTTTGGGTGCGTCGGCTTTTCAATGAATGCTGTGCCCCAAATGTAACAATTTTGCTTGTTTACATACCCACACACAGTCGATAATGTGGTTAAAAAGTGGACCGTTCGTGTAGGCTACTGCATGGCAAGCCAGAAATTTGAGAGAATATTCAGTAGTTTTTTTAAAGCATTTTCAAAAAAAGAAGTTATTTGGTGGACCCTTTATAAGAACCCTAAATCTTGTAATATATTTGAATACCGTTCCCTATACAAACTGCCGAACTTGAGTGAAACAGTCAAATTCATGATTCTCGTATTGAATAATTTTTATTTACGATTGCGCACGACTCCAAGGATGTTTTCTAAAATCAATAATGATTAGCACAACAAATTGCCAAATCTCTTGTTTTCTATTCGTCTTTGACAAGAAAATCCATTAATATGGACATATTTGCTCAATAATAGGCTTTGGAAAGTTAGTCGGCAAATTTTTCTCACTCACTCTCTCTCTCTCTCTCTCTCTCTCGAATTAAAACCGGAAATATTTCATTTCATAAATAATGCAAATCAAAAAAGCAACAAAAATTGAAAATCATGACACTGTTCTACGCATAAAATAACTGTACTTTGAAGTAAAAGCAACTTGAAACATGGGCTGTTGCTGTTGCTGTAGCTGTAACTGTAACTGTTGTTCGACATTATATACCATGCCAGTGGTAATATTAACAGTAACAGCAACAGTCAGTCAACAACAATGTATTTATATTTGTATGTGTATTTGTATTTGTATGTGTATTTATATGTGTATTTGTGTGTGTATATGAATGGATATAAACTGTATAGCAAATTTAAGTTGATTACGCTCCAACGCTTTAGGGTAATTAATTATTTTCAAATTAATGGCAAATTGTAAAGCTCAGTGCTAAAGCTTCTACCAATGCCACTACCACCATCACCACCATTACGACAAAGAGCATGAGTAGGCCTGTTAATAAATGTAACAAAAAGGGTCTATATGCTTAAGTTTATATGACAGCGTCTGAATAGGAGAATGAGTGAATAGGAGTGTGTGTGTGTGTGTGTGTGTGTGTGAGTGAATGTGAGTAAGTAAGTGACTGACTGTCAAGGCATTTAGTTGTTAGTCAGCCTTTTTCTTTTTTTGGGCTGTTTGCTTGCTTGTATCGCTTAATGGGCCGATTTAACTTGTGTAATTAAAATTGTCAAGGGTTGCAAGCTATAATAACATTGCGACGACATTTGTAACAAACACTCACACTCACACCTACACTCTCACATTAGATATTGTATTGTGGCAGAAAGAATAAATTGTACAGGGAGTACAAAGGCGTTCTACATACAGAGTACTCTTTCAAAAAAAAAAGTAACAAATTAATGAATGTCTGTATGGCTGTATGTCTGTAAAATGTTACCAAAACTTGTGTAGAAAAGTGAAGGCCTAACAGCGTAGTAGCAGTTAGAGAATGCCTTATAATATTGCAATTATTTATTTGAGCAACAATTACTTGGCTAAACCTGCCTTAAAATTTTCGCATTTCAATTTTAGTTTCATTGCTTAACTCCTTTGTTTAGTAACAACATCATCTCCCTTGACATCACCATTAGCCTTCCCTTATCATTTGTATTAAAAATTATTTCCATCTCATTGAATTCAATTATTTGTAGTTGTACACGAGCATTTTAGTTGAGACATTCAATAAATTTGATTCATTCATCCATCCATTGCTTAATACCTCCTCCTACTCGTCTGATTCTCCTTTATAGTAAATAACGGGTTAACTACAAAATATTTTCTTACATCCTGTATTATGGTCTTAAAGTAAAACCAGTAATTGTATATGTATATGACTTTATATGTGGGTATAGTACATGTGTGTGTGTGTCTGTATGTGTAACCTTATCATATAACGATTAATTCATGTCGGGCTTATCTTTAAGACATAAATTCTCGTTTAATACCCGCCTTGAAATCCCACTTGATGTTCAAAAATGTTTATGCACGAACTGTCAGTTACATGACGATGTTAAGAAAACAATTTGTTTGGATACTTAATAACGAGAGACAGAGACCGAGAGAGTTAACGCGACAAAATTTACGCGCTCTCTCTCTTTCCCTCTCTTTCTCTCTTCCTCTCTATATCTACTACTCTGCCTTTAGTCATTCTTAGTATCCTTAAGAATTCTTAACATTTACATAAGAAATGATTTTTCTTTGCTTATTTATGTGGGCTTTTGGTGTCGGTAATTGCAAACACTCTCAAAGGATTTATTAAATATGATAATAAAAGTGGTTTAATTAAAATCACTATGTGTGTGTGTGTGTATATTAAATATTAAATGTTTAAGATGGTTAAATTGATTTACACACATAAATGCAAAACTATAAACTACACTTAAAGCCAGCAAGTGTGGTACGAACTAATTATGCAACAAGCTATACCACAATGATGTAGTCGGCGCTTTTTGTATGGCCACCAGCTGGCAATACGGACCATTGTTCTCGTTTTCAGATAACCAATGGGTAACAGAGTTCTGTTTAAAAAATGGGAATAGTACAGTGAAATCTTGGTATGTCAATACCAAGGTTACAGGGTTGTGATCCTTGATCAGTGAGTACAAAAATAGTCGTATTCATGGTGTAACACAAATGCTCCAGCGGGATGAATATTTTCAAACCCAATATCTTAGCTACCGACGTCATAGCGACGTCTGAAGGATCTATTAGAGGTTGAGAACGTTTTGTCCTATCACAGAACGGAAATTATTCAATCAATATGCACTCAGACAGAGGAAAAGTTCATGTGTGAAATCAGTTCTTCTCTGTAGATCTGTGGATGCCAAAGATGTGAACATCTTGAAGACTTTCTAAGCTAGCAGACAACCACAAGGACCTACAACTCATGGACCTTACATAAAAGACCAAATATAAATACAATCAAGGCCGGCGCTAAGTAAGATAATCACACCCATTGTGGTTGATTTGAATTTCTTAGTAAGGTATCTTAAACGCTAGATTGCCAGCTAACTGGAAGGCAGAAAGGCATTTATTAAGCTCAGAGGCCAAATATCATGATATCGGACTATAAATATTGAACGGCCACAAGGAAAAATACTGTCAGGGTGTATGATATGATGATTCATTTATGAATTGCCTGTAAGAGTGTCGTAGGTGTTCCATTTACTCATCAGACTATCTTACCATCTTCCTGCAGGTCTTGCATGATTGTCTGTTGCGGTCAAGGGAACTTGATTTGATATTAGAAAAAATAATTAAGAAAGCAATTGGATATCCATATTTATCGAAGAAACTTTAAAATTATTTGAATAATATTTATATTAAATCAAAATATTAAATCAAAATTTGAGAAACTCTTTCAGAAGAAATTTACAGCATCGCTAAGAAAACATTGGCAATATAATGCAAAGCCTGTTTTTTAACTACGTTGTCCCCATTTGGACATATTTTTTAACAATAAAAATAACACGAAATTGCAACCATCAAGAATATTGACAATACATCTAGGTCAGGCGGAATGATGTTCTGGATTCCCAAAATAAAGCGATCAAAATCACGCAGAGAGGTAAGCAATTTTTCAACGTATTGAGAAAGAAGACAAACAGCTGAAGACCAGCCAATACCTGCTGTCTTGTCTACTTACTTAAACCACCAAATTCTGTTTGAAGGTCCGGGTGGCGCTAACTTCAGCATCATTTTAATATTAAAAGCAGCTGTTACTAACTTTAATATGGGCAATCCTAAATGTCAAAATTAAAGCGGCGAAAATGATGCTGAAGTTAGTAACAGCTACAGATACCAACCTCCCCTTACTGCCTTTACGAGGAAGGGGAGGTAACTGATGATGCAGAACACACTATCTTCGAATGTGCACGCTGGCAGAGCTATCGCTCTGCTCTGACGTCGATGATCGGAACGATAACGGCCGCTAACATTGTCGGGGTGATGATTGCGAGCAGGGAGAATTTTTCTTCAGTGGCAAATTACGTGGTGCGCATTCCGAGACTAAAGAAGAGAGATCTGGAGGCTGTAGGACATGTAGTCACGCCGGCATAGATTACACTAGCTTACGTGTCAAACGAAGTCCTAGTTGGGAACTTGGACGAAAGGAATAGTGGAAACACTTAGAAGTCTCCTCAACCTTCAATACGCAATCCGGACGCAGGTGTGAGCATGAAGGCGGCCAAAGCGCCAAAAGCACTCCACTCCGAAGTAATACCACCGCAGTTCCGGAGTGGGCACAACAGTCCACGGTACAAGTGGGGGGATTTAGTGGGTGAGGGCCCCACACACGGAGGACTTGACGACTTCCTCTATGGTGTGGCTAGGTACATTTGCCCCTTCTCGGCGTAAAAAAAAGATAAAAAAGAAACCACTACAGATTCCAAAGAGTAAAAAAGGACTATTATAGTAGGATAGTGAGAAACAAGTACTCAGGCAAACTGGCTAAAAGTCGATTCTGAACAACAGATTTATTTACTACCACAGGGTTTAACATAATGCTGCTCAGAGGATGTTGCCGAAGAATTTTATTGTTTTTGATGCCGCACCATTTGTTTGAACCGTGGCCTTCACATTCTATAAGCCAACACACTACCTACTAGACGACCATTAAGCGGTCGCTATATTAAAGTTGAGAAAAATGAAACTATGTGCGACATTATCATCGACATTCTTTACTTGTTTGAAAGGCCTATAGATGTCATTATGAGTGGAATACAATAAATTTCAAATGTTCTTTATGGGCTCTCTTCTTGGAAAGCATTCAATATGTCCAATCTTCCATGACTGTGACAGAATTTAATCGATAGCATGAGTTATCTTGATTTTGAGGCCCGTAGTGGTATTTTTTTATGCTTATGCACTTGCGACTTAAGAAAACCTCCAGAAGAACAGGGTCAAATCACAAAATCGCGGTGGCAAATTTACATTATATCCATGAGAGATAAACATGACCTCAAATTGTTCTTATCCAATATGGTATGTAGTGCCTACCATGTTGGTATAATATGTCGCTGGTGTCCAGAACATAAAATTCAGAACAAAAGAAGTTGAAAATCAACGATTTATAGTGCTCGCCGTTGAAAGTTAGTGGACGGATGACGCCGCCAAACCAAAAAACTCCCAAAAAAATAATTTATCGGGATTTGTTAGACTCTCTTGGATCTCATTTGGATCAAAATCTTCCCAAATTCGATAGTTTAGCTGAGAATGATTATTCAAAAAAATTGGGGACATTTGCTAACTGCTTCCGATTCAATTCAATGTTAAAAAATAATACTTTTCCGCAGATATTATTTAATTTTACATGTTCGTAACAGCAATCGTATCCGAATGTAAATAAGCAATCAATTTAATATCGATGTAATATTACCAGGAAATGGAAAAAATAAATCGGTATCGGCTTAAATTACGAAACATTAAAAGCAACAACAACAAAACCAATTTCGAAACACAAATCATTTGAGGAAAAAAAAACAAAAATCCAATTGATGATTCTATAATACAAGTGTGGGGGACAAAATACAAAATAAAACAAAACAAACAAATCGAATATTATTTCGATAACTTTTCTTCTCGATTTTGTTTTTCTCCTCTTGATTTTGGCTAAAATTCAAAGTCAAATAAGTAACTGAAACTGAAACTGTTGCTGTTGCACTTATTAAATTGGCAAGAGAATGAGAAAGTGAAATGAAAGAAAGGCAACAATAACAACAACAAAAGCAGCAGCAGCAGAAGCAGCAGCTAAAACAAGCATTATTTCATCGATAGAAACTAAATACTGAAGTGAAAATGAAATCTTAAACCACAAAGCAATCAATGCGTAAATCGAAAATATATAGAAATCCATTAAGGATGTTATATTTGTTATTGTTATTGTTGTTTTTATTGTTGTTGTTGTTGTTGATACTATTATCTCACCAACAAACATAGATTTCTACATATGTATTCATACATATGTATTGATGAGCACACACAACTACATACAACGAAAGGAAAAACCAATTTTTTGTTTTATTTGTACACCAGATGTGAGAATGTAAGTAAGTGTGAGTGCATATACGTACATGTGTGTGCATGTATGTATGTATGTACGTATGTATGTGAGTTAAGTTTTAATGCCGAGGATAATGGTGTGGCTGATTGTTTGTATGGCTCTGGCTCTGGCTTTGGCTATCTGGCATTTAAGTTTCTTCTCTTCTCCTTCAAAATATTCAGTTTTTCTTGTTTTTTTTTCTTGTTTTCTTCGAATTTTCTTTGTTTTTAATGCTCTGGCTTGCATTCAGAGCAAATATCATCACTTTATAACGCAGACAACGAATGTTTGTATTCAAAAAAATCAGAAACTTAAAGGAATGAATTCTTTTCTTGTATTCCACGAACAGTTCAAGACAGACACAATTGGTCTTCAGTCAGGATGACGATCTATCTTCTCACACATCACTTATATTGTGTGCGTCATTTTTATTCATAAGTGGCGGGACCTACAGTTTAAAGTCGACTCCGAAAGACAGATTTTTGAGAAGCTTTTCGTGACAATTTTATTTTTACTCTCAGAGTTTTTTGCCAGAAATCTGCTGAGAGGAAGACGTCGAAGAAATATTTTCATATTTTCGTGAACTCGTGCCTTACGTCTAATAAGCCAACACACTGCCTACTAGACTACGGCGACAGTTCAAGACGTATAATTTATATTCATTAACATAAAGTTGCTTTAAAGTTAAAGAAGATCAAGGATTTTCACCAAAAGAAGCCTATTGTAACATAAAAATCATATTTGGTGACAGGGAAAACAACTTAACGTGATACAAAATTTCAAGACACGGTTGCAGTAGTTTCAGCTTCTTAAGTCTATCCTACCCATTGCTGATAGGGGCCATATTATTGAACCTCCATCTGCCAATGTAGTGGTTAGTTATTCAGGATGTGTGTCCACTGAATAGGCTCTGTCACCAATGTTGATTGCAAATATATCTTTAACGATGACACCCATTTCTGTATGATCGGGCAGGTGAACTAACAAATTTATAAAATGTCGGATGTAACCAATATACATGAGATCCAAAAGCATCCAATGCATCCTGAAAAAATCATTGCTTGTTATGTATTTTGAACTGACCGTGTGATTGGTCCATACTTCTTTGAAAATGACTTTGGCGAGGCCATCACTGTTAACGGCGAGCACTTCTGTTTATCTGAATTAAATGATTTGAACACCAATAACATGATGATTAACTGCCTTCAAGACTGAAGGATGATGGACAGAACGAAAAGGTAGTATCGACTAGACATCTAATATATAATAATATGGACAATTGCGAATACAATTACCACGTGGAAATACAATTGTAGGCTTTATGAATTGCATTGACCTATAGTCAGTGGTTAATATGGTAAAGAGGGTATAGGATACCTAGAGTTAGAGGTTAATATGGTAAAGAGGGTATAGGATACAAAGAATGCAGCAGTTGGAGTAATTAGAGCTCAACTTAACCATTATTTACTGCAGATAACGCAGGTATTTATAACGGGTGATTCTTTAAGAGCTATAGGAAAATTTTTCAAAAAAAACACATGCAATTCAGAAAAATGCATGAAATTTTTTTTTTTGAATCGATAGTACGGTCCCTATAATTTAATGTTTGAAGATTATTTCATGCAAATGTTGACCGCAACTGGCCCTCAAATGACCAATCCGCATAGTCCAAACGAATAAATGCTTTAATGTTATCTTCCAATGCGTCAATTAAAGAGGGCTTGTCTGTATAGACGTGAGCTCTAACATAGCCCCACAAATATAGTTATAGGCGTTTAATCGCACGATCTAAGCGGCCAATTGACCAGTCCCGAACGTGAAATATAATGTTCACTGAACTCGCCTCTAGTCCATTGTTTCGCGTACTGTGTGGCATGTGGCACCGTCTTGTTGAAACCACATGTCATGCAAGTCTTTAGAAAGGCTTCACACCTAAATTCTTCCGCAAAATTTTCCACGTTGTTGAGTAACAAAGGCCCAATTGCTGCGAAGGGCGACAAATCGATAATTGATGGTCATCATTAACACTGGTCGATACAGCTGCACTATTTTCTTCAGATCGCACTCTACGTAAGCGTGTTGGTGGTTTAATGCCCAACAATGTAAATTTGGTGCGAAATTTAGTCACAATAGCCCGAATAGCCGCTTTAGTGGGTTGATTAAACTGACCATAAAATGGAAGAAGCGCGTGATAAACTTTCTTAACAGGGCACGCGTTTTGATAATAAAATTCAATGATTTGCAAGCGTTGTTCGTTCGTAAGACGATTCATGGTTAAATTATAGACCAAACTGAAGATGTTGGGCAGTGAAACAAAACATGAAACCAGTGTTGCTAAAAAGATAATGGCTAAAAAATCACCCATTATATAATGATCGACGATAAGTTGGACTTCAGGGAGTACATGAAATACATCGGCGAAAAGTTATTCGTGACACAGAGGGCAATAGCAGAAATAATATCACGTAACGGAGAACCAAAGTCCTAATTGCTTGCCCAATATGATCGGAAGCACTCTCTGAAATGAAATGAATTTTATACCTCTGTTCTTTAAGAAAACATATCGCAAGTTGTAGATTCAAAAGAAATGGGAAATGGGTCTCCATGCATAACATAAATGGTATGTTAAGAAGCAGGAATTGTATACATTCCATCCTATCCATAACAGAAAAAGATTGCTAGTGGAACTTTTTTTTAACGGTCATGGCTGTTTCAGGAAATGCCTACGTACACTTCTAAACTGTGTGGATGACGATAGAGCTGCTGATCCCATATCTTTCTACTGTCCAAAATTTAGATGACTGTGAGAAATAAATTGTTGTTAGTCTCGAATGATGAGGTCGCCGTGGTCTTGTAGGTGGTGTGTTGGCTTATTAGACGAAAGTCTGAGTCCGAGTTCGAGTCCCAGGTCGGACATCAAAACGAAAATTTGAAAATAATTTTTCGGTGACTTCCTCTCAGCAGATTTCTGGCAAGGACTCTGAAAGTAGAGAATTGCCAAGGAATGCTTATAACAAAATGTGTTGTTCGGAGTCGCGACTCATGTATAAAATTAACGCACACAACATAAGTGGTGTGAGAAACTCGCACGTAGTACAATGGGTCAATTCGACCACCGAGTACTGTACTTGTCGGAATTGACAAGTACACGACCTCTAACCTTACCTAACCTACTCTCGAATGATTAATTTGGAAATTATATGGCTAGTGTGTTGGCTTATAAGTAACGAGTCAATGGTCCCAAACAAAAATTAAATAGCAGACTTCTGGTACACCAAGTAAGTAATATAGATAGAATACGGCCAGCTTTGACGACAACGCCAAAGTTTGGATTCGGAAATCGTTAGTCCTATGAAAAGTAATAAATACCCGCGAATACTGTACAGAAAAAGAAATTTATAAATTGCAGTTGAAAGTGTCGAAGCTTTTGTACTAATTTTTTGTGGATGACAATGCCTAAAAATATTACGTCTAGTGTTGTCAACATTTTTTTATGTTTCGTGATTGAGGATTGTCCACCGGTTTAGTAACTGTTAGTAACTGTTTATTCTGGATCTTAGTATCCAATGAGAAACTAAGTCAATAACCATGACTGAAGGGCTGTAATGATCAATTAAGTAAGTAAGTATCCAACATTTGAGCATCAAATTGCTGAACCAAAATTGTATTTTTGTATTGTATGCTTCTCCGAACACTCTGGCTTATTAGGAATTAATTCCTTTACATTCTGCCTACACACACGTGTACAGTTTTTAAGTAAACGATTTGATTTGCTTTGGTCTTCAGCAACTATAGTTGTAGTAGCCTTGTTAAGCATTTGCCAATAGTCAACTATACTGCCAGGAGGGAGAAGAAGGAAAGGACTGCAGCAGGCGTTGTACAACCGACTTAAATTTCGCAAAGCTAAGCAATTTTTCTATTTGTAAAGAATAATTTTTTTTTTTTGAAGGATTTATTCAATTTCTTAAGGATTTTATATTTAAAAACACAGAAAAAAAAACCGAAAGCGATGTTATAAAAATAAGAGAAAAATGAAAAGTTAAAACAAAATTAAACAATAGGAAACCAAAAAAATAAAAAATAAAAAATTTCAATTCAATTCAAGACAAACAATGGGGAAGCAAATCTTAAAAAAAAACCGAATCATAAAATAGTTTTCCTTATACAACAATAACAAAAAGAAAAAAAAAACAAATAAAAGACAAATAAGTTTACAAACAAAAAAAGAATAAAAGGTCAGTTGATTTAATAAATTGACTTGTTATTTCCCTCTGGTCCTTTATTTCTTGTTGCCATTGTTAAAAACCATTAAGTGGCCAACGCCAATACATACAGCTATCGAGACGGGCCGTAATAACACACCGAAACTTGAGCTGCGTGGCATGATGTTAAGGCCGTTTTTAATGAAATCAAAAGCATAAGAAAAAAAAGAACAAGAAAGAAAAGAAAATGAAAATAGAAATGGAAAATGTTTGGAAAATTGATAATGAATAGAACCGAATCTATAACTTATGAATGGTAAACCCTTGCCATTAAGGTTATGGCAACAAACAGAACAAACAGCAACAAAATTAAAAAAATATAGGAAAACCTTTTAAAAATGTGCCATAAAGCAGGGGTTAAACTTCTATTCAATTCTATTCAATTGATCACTTAATTTGTACTCGCATAAAAACTTAATTGAGTTTTTAATTCCATTTACAAAAAGAGTTTAAAATTACGTTCAAATGACGTTCTTTTTTTTATCACATTTTCATTGGTTATTGAAAGCAGAAAAATATAGAAGAAGAAGCGAAACAAATCTATTGTTTTCTTCGCCTTTATTTTTATTATCATTTTTAGTGTTCATTTCCAAAAATTATCTACGAAATTAATGCTTCTTTTCATGTTCATTTTCATTTTCGTTTTCATTCAGTATGAGTCTTGAGTCTTGAGTTTTTTTGGTTTTTTTTTTCTTGTTTGTTTATAATGAAATAGTTATTAAAAGCCTTTTTAAGTAGTAAGTGGATGAGTGAGTATTTTTTCAGCTGCTTCTTATTACCATCATCGTCATCATCATCATCGTCGCCACTATCATTGCCAACACTTTAGTCATTATTTTGATGTATTCATTCGGTTTGAATGATTCCATGAAATGAAATGCGTTTTTATTTTTTTTGTTATTTTTGTTACTCATAAAGCATTCAATTGATAAGAGAACGACAGACAATAAGTGTCCAATAAAACAATAGAAAATAAAATTTGGAGAGGGGAAGGGCATCCCAGTATGAAAAGAAATCCTTTTAAAAAATTTTATTTTTTCGTTTGGGTGTTAAAAGAACTAACGAATGACTAATAAAAACTAAACTACTAAAAACTAATTTTGAAAACAATTCAAACTATCTTTTATTGCCACAAGAAACTGTTCAATAACAGCTAAGCTTAATCTCGGTTAAATCATACATTCAGAATGAAAAGCAGCACCATGAGGTCCTAGCACATACTTTTGTTATTTTTGTATAGAATGTTTCAGTATAAACATTGTTTTACAAACACATTTCTGTTGATAATAAACTGTCTTTATTAGCTGAATAACGAAATAAACTCGAATTTTAAAGTAGGCACAGGGTGGCTGATATGTATTGCAACCAACTTCAGATTGTTATTATTTGTGAATCGCTCGTCTGACAGCTGACATATTTATTCCAGTGACAGTTCATTTTATTATTTACAAGCTTACAAAAGCATTTTGATCTATTGCATATAGAAAAAAAGTTATTCGTGATCGAAAACAAGCGTGATAGAGTGATTTCTTTAGAGCCTTCCTGCATTTAAATGTGAATTGCTCGTCAACGTGATACCGGCAGTGTTGCATCGCGTCCAAAAAGTGGACAAAAAAAAAGACGGTAACAACACCAGAAATTATCCGAAAAGTGAATGAAAAGTGATGATTTGATCGAAATCCACGCGACAGTGGTGGAAAAATTGCTCGTGGGCTGAACATATCGCAAGAACGGATGCAACACGTATTGAAAAATAAGTTTGAACTAAAGCCATTGAAGTTCCAAAAAGTGTAACAGCTCACCGATGGACAAAAAAAGTTAGACTGGAAACAGCCAAGGAGTTACTTCGCTTGCACGAAAGTGGGCAGTTACCGAATTTGGTTTTCTGCGATGAAAAGCCATTCCAAATTGAGCAGTTTGTGAACAAACAAAATGATCGGGTTTGCCAAAGAGGCGAGTCGAAAATTTACACCTGCGATTGGCCACCAGAACTCATGCGCCGTCGATTGTAATGGTGTAGGCCGCCATAACGGCCGATGGTCGCTCTCTGCTCGTATTTATGGGGTAAAATAAATGCCGAACATTATAGGGAAAATGTCTTAAAGGCAGTACTGTAATGCCTTGGGCAGACAAACATTTCAGCCGCATACCATGGGCATTCCAACAGGACTCAGCACCACCGCATTCAGCACTCGTGAATCAAGAATGGCTTAAAAAGGAGGTTCCTAGCTTCATTTCTACCGCATAATGGCCACCAAAATCTCCGGATCTCAATCCGTTGGATTTTTGCGCCTGAAGCATTTTGGAGAGTAAGGTTCTCACTAAAAAATAGGCCAAAAGACCGCAGAGCCACTTTCATGCAGCCTGTGATGGCTTTGATTAAATAGAATCGTATCGTATCGCTTTTACATGACTATTTAATTTTAAATTAAATAAAATTTTGTACGAGAGTTTGTTCTAAATTTCCAACAAACATTCCACAATATCAACTTAAAGTTTTAAAGCAATTCTTATATCATGAATAAGTGCTTCTCTAATAGTTATTGCTGTACTTGATCAATAGAAATGCTCTACTCCCATGCAATACACCATTACGGCGATTCACAGTTTAGCTCAAGCAGTTTACAATTGCTTTACACGGCACAACAATAACATTTTTTTGTTTTATCACGACAGCTACAATAGCAGTGATTATCCTCATTGTCATCTTTTGTCAACAACAGGCAAGTGATAGCAGGCCGGCAGGCAGGCAGTCAGGAGATAATGATGATTGCGGTAGTGATGTTGATAAGAGATGGGGTGGGTTTTCCTAACAACTAATGGACCATTTACTATGACAGAGTGATGGATTTGTCGCACAAATACGTTTCACTTCATTTTGTTATTTATTTATATTGAATACCCTACACCATTACCGGAAATTACAGTTTATTGAGCGTGTGGTACAGTGATTGCTACTCGTTAAAGTTTTACTGTTTTTACAATTCCTAACCAATAAGTGTCTAAGTGTCTCCAGGTTCCCGACTGAGATTTCCTTAGACACGTGAGCTAGTGTCAGCTATGACGGCGTACCTACATGGATTTGTACCTGCTACCACAAGTACGGCTGGGGTGGACACTATACGATATGCCGACGCGATACGTGTACAGCCGTTCTCTGTACCGATAGAAGTAAGTTCGTCCGGTTTTTAACCTCTAGAGTTTCGGCCCAAATTTAGCTTCAATAGAGCATAATACTGCTTGCAACCTCCATCAGGAGTCTCCGTTTCGCCGGCAGCGGGTCTCCAATATTCGCTATTAATCTGCTGGGCTGCCCAACGATCTACCGGGCTTTGCCAGCTGAGTACTGAATGTGGTATGAAATGTCAGTCTGGGATCCAGCCTTATTTCCAGATATCTTACCGAGGTCTTGGTCCTAATTATCTCGTTTCTAAATCAAGGATTTCTTGGGTCGTGTATATCTTTTCTGCTAGCTTGATTTCTATGTGTCAGGCAGAAATTTACGCAATCCCGGTACTACTTACTTTGGCATCCAGGAAATAGTAAATAGCCTCCCAATTACGAATTTCTCCTATTTACCACGAGCCCAAACTGCATTGTATTACTAGACAATTGATCGCTCGCATGAAAACAATACAGTCAACGAGTGTACTAGATATTGATCGTTTCTGGGTACAAATTGGAATCTTCGTGATCTGCTTTGAATACAATTAATGAGAGAACCTAGGAAATTGACAGTTCACCAAAAGAACGCCGAACTATCAACGACCTTTTGAGGCTGATGTTTTAGCAAATACTAAGGCAACAAAGCTTATTTCTGAATATATTTCAACGGTGGAAAAGTTATTTAGCATGTACAGCCGGGCTGCTAAGGTTAATGTTAGCTCGTGGTTAGTAGTATCTTCCAGACACGCAACTGTTTTGATCGGTTCACTGTTCCTTGAACATATTTGAATCGACCTAAAGGTCACACAGCAAATAAGAAATATTAGGATATCTTCCATCTGCTGTTCTCCCTTGTGGATTGTTTTTCAAATGAAATGGAATCTGAGCATGCCTAGGAAGCTCTTAGAACCTAAACAGTATTTCTGTGATATGTATGTGGTTCCCTGAAAACCAGTAACAGTTTATAGGAAATATGTTTCCTTCATTTCTGTAGACAATCTGGTAATGATGAGGAGCTTAAGAAGACCAACACTATTCTCAAAACCTTCTGAATTTTAATATAAAATTTAATTCTTCCGGACGAAGCACATTTTGATCTTGGTGGGTACGTTATGGAGCAAAATTTTTGGAAAATGAGGACGGCGCATCCATTACGATAAATGGAGACAGCTATCACATCATGCTCTTCATGGCATTGATTTAAACAATGTTTGGTTTCTACAGGATGGTACAACTTGCCACACATGTCATTACCACAATCGATTTATTGAATCAAATGTTTGATGGCAATTTAATTAGCCGCAATGTTGATGTCAATTGGCTGTCAAGAACCTGCACTTTGCCATTGTTGAACTATTTCCTGTGGGACGCTCTTTAAGAAAGTTGTTATACATACAACTCAGAGATAATTGAACATTTAAGGGTCAATATTTGTAATACCACTGCCTAGATACGACCTCATAAACTCAAAATTTGGTTTGATCGAATGAGTCACTGTGAGATCAGTCTCGGCACCCATATGTACGTCACAACAAAAGAATAAATTTGGCAAAATTTTAAACTGTTTATGTTTCATTGTATTATAAAATTTAAACTTTTAAATAACCCACCCTATACTTACACAGGATCACAATAGGATCACGAAACTATGATAAAAGTTAACTGCGCGTCAGAACAGCACCTGATAGTGAATGGCAATTGCTGTGAAGGCAGCATTTGGTGGACAGGATTACTCTCTTTTTGATGCATTACGAAAATACTTATTTTTTGTCTGGTTTAATGCGGACATGGCTGGATAAGCATATCTGTCTCTGTAATTAGTCGTTGCTTGAATATCTAAGGCCACACAAAATGTATTTATCGAGCGTGTCTATCCAAGGATGATTTCGATCAAAAGGGTTTGGAAATGCAGGTTCTTCCGATACATCTACCTAATTTTAAAGCTTTGAAAGCTTGATGAAATCGGTCTCCATAGGCTTCAGTTTGAATCATGTCCGTGTAGTATTCTTGCAGAGTTTTAAATAGTCGAACTTGACCGAGTATTTATTTTTTGTTTCAAAATTTTTTCTTTTGTTTTCATTCTTCTCTTCTTCATTGTTATATTGTGTTGTGTCCATAAACAGCCATAATGACAATTCTCTAATGTTGTTGTTGTTATTGTTCTTATTGCTGTTTGTTGTCTTTATTTAAGAATTTTTTTTCTTTTGGAGATTGTATTGCATGCAGTTTGCGGGAAATAAAAACTTACACATCAAAAGATTGTTTTCACTTGACGGTTGGCATACATACCTACAAACACAAAGGAGAAGTTAGGTCAAACAGCACTCAGCTGGGAAGAAAGACGGTGGAAAGAGAAATAAAGTGTCCTTAAAGCCATATAATGATTTTACACTTAATTTACTACAGTGTATGTGCGGGAAGAGATAGATAGAAGAACGGCGAGAGCGGGTGGGGGGTGTGTAGATATCACATAAACAAACCATTGCAAACGAACAAAAATTAAATTTATTTTCACACCGCCACTGGCCACGTGACCAGCGAAACGAACTTTATTAGTTCAGTTCAGTGGTTCAGTTTTTTGGCTTTTACTTGCCATTTGTCCAAGAATTTTACTTTACAACCACAATAATGCCCATGATGATGATGTTGGTGATGATTGAAAATGATGGCATTTATGAATAGCAAAAGAAAAATAATAGAAAAAAACAACAACAATCATTAGAAAAGATTAGAAAAAAGTAAAGCAAAGAAAGAAATTGATTTTTACTTACTATTGCTCTATTGTATCATAGAATCCTGCATGCCTGTGTATGCGTGAGTGTGTGTGTGTATGTGTTGAGCTCAAAAATCTATTACAAATAATTTAATAGACTTTCAATTTCATGCAGTTGTAGATTGATTTCTTGTGGCCATTTATACTTTAAACGGATTTCCAAATAACTTTTATTTGCCATTTCCTCCATATTCTCCTGTATGGATATGGCTGGCAGAAGCTCAAACATTTTTGTCAATTTAATTAAGCAGAAAATACTTTTTTTTAGAAATTTCGTAGCAAACAGAAATGAACAAGAACGATTACACATACTCTCCAGTATGTTGTACTAAAGGACATGAACATGAAATACGTAAGAAAATTCAGAGAAATTTTTATTTCTTTTTTTTAAATATTTCTGTTTCGTGCGTTACTTTTTTCATTTTTTCAGTAGTATTTTGTCGAATATCAAATTCTAAAATCATGAGGCTTAAGAGAAATCACACAGAGCCTCTAGTTGAAACTAAAATTGCACTTCAGTATGGATTTGCACAAGAATAATGATCGGGAATATGTTTAAAATTAAAAATTTAGCGAAATAAATTAAAATTTGCAATTTGATTTTCTGCTATAGTACCGCACTTAGGGAAGTTAGTTAAGATCTATTTTGTACATATGCATATACATATCCCGGTCTATTCCTGTATATCATTTAAATTGAAACATTCTGGATAAATTCGGAGGTACCTTATGGTACCTCCATGAACATGAACAGCCTTTAGCCTAACCGCATGACAGGGAAAGTCGTCACTATCCCCCGTGTGTGGAACCCTCAGCAACTAATTCTCCCTCTCCTCTTTTGGACTCTTTGTGTCCACTTCTGAACTACTACTACTCATTAGGAATAGGAATAGCAATATCAGTAGATATTGATATTATCAAAACGAATAGTATAATCAAAAGTAGTGACAATTATAAAAAAAAATGTAAATGAGTGAAAATAGCAGTAGTATTAATAGTAGTAGTAGAAGTCGAATAAATAGTAATACATACAAATACTACACGTATAGCATATTGGATAGAGGTATAGATAACTAAAAAATGTGTGCCCGAAAAATAGTAACCGAAGGAACAATAGGAACAACATTAGCAAAATTTATAGGAAGACTTTCAAAAACAGAGAGGAATGGAATGCATGCAAACAAGAAGAAGTTTCTAATTGTGGCCAACGTAGTGACCACCAGGATAATCCTTGTCTTGATATATTCAAGTTGAGACAAAGCCTCCTCGTGGCCCCTCCTGGATAGGAGTATAAATGATAGGAATATAAATGTAAAAAAGTAATACTATTAGTAGTAGTAAATAACATCAGCATTAGCATTAAAAACACCGGTAATTATAACAGTAGCAATAGTAACAGCATTAATATTTACAGTAGCAATGATAGCAGATGGCAATACCAAAACCATAAGGAATGATAATAGCAGTAGTAAAGTGAATTGGAAGGTCATCACAAGTAACAGCAATTTGGATAGTTATTAATAAAAATAGTAACAGCAGTAGCATTAGCTGAAGCAATAGAAATAGTTAATTATAGCATAAGCAATATTAATAGCCGTTGCCATAACAGTAGCATTAGCAATAGTAATTCCAATAGCTGCAGTATCAATAGCATATGATGCAGCAGTAAAAATAGCTAGCAATATTAGTAGAAATAGTAATTACAGTATCAATAACACCAGAAATAGAATATAGTAACGAAAGGAGTAGGAATATTAGTGGCGAAAGAAGTATCAACATGAATAGCAATAGGAATATCAATAGGAGTAACAATGGAAATAGCAATAGAAGTGGAGCTAGAAGGTATATTAGTATCAATGACCCTAGAAACAGCAGCAACATCACCAGTAGAAGCATTATCAATAGCAAGATCGTTAGCTGTAATAGTATCAATAGCAATATGTAAAAGAAATAGTAAGAGAAAGTAAATAAGCATAGAAATGGGTTTAGTAAAATAATCTTCAAATTACAGTAATATTTGGACTAGAAAATGAACCAGAAATTATTATTAAAATAGTAGAGAGGTAATATAAAAGGAAATATGAATTTATTTTACGTATTTCGGTTGACTAATTTAAAAATGTGTTTGCTGCTGTATATAGTATAAATTATCAAACTCAGAGCTTCAGGTTGGCATGCAACCAAAAACAATTTTACATCAAAGCACTATGCCTACTAATATCTGTCTAATAGTGTTTTCCTACATTTTGATATGTTTACTCTGCCCTTTATCTGCTGACCTTCTTATAAATACTATTTCCTTTGGCTGTCCATATATTGGTAATCAAATAAATTTCAATAACCAATCTATCAAGAAATATTCTTTATGAAAATGGTTTTTAAATGAATGAATTTTACTTTTAACAAAACAAAAGAATAGAACTGCAAAAAAGAGAATATAAAATTGGTAACGAACTAAAAATTTCGACAACGTTTTGTGCATTCAACAATAAAACCAGACATATAGTCTATTTTGATGTGGTCCATAAACTAACATTTTGCCGAGGCTAGCCTTAACACCTCCTTACCCCTGCAACTTCCTATACCACAATCCATGCCTTTAGAGCTCCACATATAACGTTATACCACAAAATAAAATGCTGAATGTGACAGTTTTTTATACAATTTCGATTCAATTCGTTCATTTTCAGTTTTCGTGGCAGGAGAGCAGAGCAGTGGGCAAAGTGAAACGTGTGCAGATAGGAAGCCATCATAAGTCCTATTACAATAATTGATTTATTTGCTGACCGACTGCCACAACTGTCCGTATGGAATCGTATTGAGTGAATAAAAGATTCGTTTTTATGTTCACTTTCAATACGTATGCAGTGAGATGGGGAGAGGGAAAGTGAGAGACAATGAATCTATCGAGTAGCAATAGACTGCCGGTTAACAATATCGCTGATGCTAGACCAACTACTTATATGTACGACTGCAACAAAATGCAGTCGACTGAAAGCAGAGAAATAGTAAAAGAGATGCACACACACATGAGTACATCTGGATGCCTGTGTCTATGAGTTCATAAGCTGTTGCATATACTTTGAGATACAGGCCCATGTATATAAACATAATTACAGTGAAGAGGAACAAAATAGATCTGTGAAAAACCTCATCCATGAACTTCACATCAAATTAGTCTGAAACAAAGTAAGATAGTAAAGAGAATTTATGCTCTGTCTACTACCTTTCATCCTGCCGTCAAAATAATTGAGAACGATTAAACAGCTGAGAGCTAAATAACACCCTCAATAACCTGATAACCTCTGGGAATGGGAAGGAAAGGTGGTAAGTTTAAACAGTCTAAGCGATTTCTTTTTTCGTTTTGATTTGGTTTAGGCAGAATGTGTTTTGTACAAATTACTTCACCATTTGAATCATTTGTCCTTAGCGTTTCCATATAATGAGTTATTAAAACCGATTGCAAACAATTCAATGATAAAACTAAAAAATGTTCCATCTGTAGCTCTATTTTTTCTTCTGCTATTCACGATCTTCAATTCCTATTTCTTTAAGCACACATCAACTCGATTAGACATATGAGCCTAAATAACTCACTCACTTATTAAGATATCCTTTCTCCACATAGAGTCAAGTGAGGTCCAATGAGTTGCAATTTTAGACTCTGAAAAATTTTGAAGCAGTGTATTCTAGTGCAACAACTCATATAAGTAGAGGTGAGAGAGTACTGCAACCGTACAATCTATTGAATAGACCTGAATTACGTAGAGTATCCCTATTATTCCTCACCTTATCCTACTGACCTAATAATATACAACATACTGCTCGAAATCAGTAGAAACAACTATCTACCCCGCACCTAATACGTATTATTCAAATTTATTCTTCTCATCTCAGTACTTACATATTAGGCTTCATTGAAATCCTGAACAAATACTCTTTAAGTCCTCAGAGCCATTATTAAGCTGAGTTTACTTCAGGATAGTCAAACTCCTTTTCTTTAAATAGCTTTAAACGCATTTGGCTTAGTAAGAGCCTATTCTGTCTTCCTTTCGGAGAGTGTACATAATTGGACATTACAACCCTTCAGTCAGGATTACGACCTAGTTTCTCACACCACTTATGCTGTGTGCGTTAATTTTTTACCTGAGTGGTGGGATCTACAGTTTAAAGTCGACTCCGAACGACAGATTTTTGAGAAGACTTTTATGGCAATTTTTACTCTCAGAGTCTTTGCCAGAAATCTGCTGAGAGGAAGTCGCCGAAGAAATATTTTTTCGTTTTGATGTCTGACCTGTGAGAGTATACCCTTTCAAATATCTCCTTCCCCTCCTTAGAAAGCATCGATCAAAATACAGATTACTAGCTTTAGGTTACTTTTGGAAATTTCTTCTCTTTAAACACAATTAGTTTGAGAGAAGCTTCAGATTCTTTCTATCTGGTCCTTCGGCCAGTATACCCTTTCAAATTTCTAGTCCCCTCTCAAAGGAAGCTTCATAGAGTTTTGTATTTTCGCCAGGTTGTCTATACCTTTGGATATAGCAGACGGTGACGTCATTTCTCCTACTAAGTTGAATCTCATATGAACCAAGATTGTATTACAATATCCCGTCCATTTTACATCCAATTCAAATGATATTGCGAACATTTTTGGCATAGGAATCTTCATTTTTTGTTTGTTGTTTCAGTCTGGGAAAAGTAACACCTTTGCTCCTGTTTAATTAGTAGACCCTTCCGTATACCTCAGAATGTTTTTTCTTATAAAAGAATAGGGAGCCTTCAAATTGCTTAATTTGGCAAAATCAAAGAGTCTGTTGTTTCTGTGGAAATCATAATGATGGAAGAATGTGTTAGGCACCCGATTTGTTAGGTTACGATGCCCGTAATAAATCACGTACTACTCTCGTCTGACCATAGGCTGTAAAGCTCTCGTCCTATTTACTATGTGCAATAACACTATCCTCCAACAGAGCCTTCAGCGCTATAATAGAACATTGTTCTCGCTGCCTGTCTCAATTTTTTTTTGGGTCTCTGCATTATTATTATACAAATCCAGTGTTCAGTGGTTGCACCTTCAAGTTTTTCCTGCAATACTCCCTATATAATCTAACAAGTTTTACTTTCAGTTTTAAGGTACTAATTCTATTGATGTTTAGCTTTAGAATTATGAGATTAGTTTACCTTGTAAATTAGTCAAGAATGTTTCTACTTGGATTGATGTAAAGTCGAAATTTTTTACGGGAATTGCAACGAGAGGGATCTCTAATCTCAACTTTTAAAAGATTTTGAATGAGTTTCTAACTTTAAGTTACTTAGTGCTCTTTAGATAAGCAATGCTGTGTAATGCCTGCTAGTATATGTGTGTTTGCATGTGATTGCATTGTCTATTGGTTTAAGCTTTTTATGTCTTTGTGTATGTGAGCATCTGTACAGGCTTTACGTTTAATGCAGAAATTTTCCCTTTTCTTTCCTCTCCATCTACGTATATTTTTACGTTTCTTTTCTCTTTTTTTTTTTTTTGGTTATAGCCAGTTGGATGCAACATTTTCTATGGAAAAAAATCTCGTTTTTTTTCTCTCGGTATTCATTTAAGTTTAAATCTTTTGAATCTTTGTTCATTTGAGTTCATTTTGGGGAAGTTGTTTTTGTTTTTGTTTCTTTTTTTTTTTTGTTTTTGTTGCCATCACTTTATATGGACACAATCATGTGAGAGACACAATCCGTTTACCGCAATAACATCGGCAATTTAATTGACCGAAACGAGAAAATCCGATGACAGTCAATGGGGCGCATAGTGCGGTTTTCCCCATAGAAATTGTATAGAAAACCAATCGAAAATCGTTGTTAACCCGTTCTCCGCCACCCAAAAAACTAATGGCAAGGAAGATGATGATGATGATGATGTTGGCTTTAGAAAAACCTTTCTTCTATATGTACACACTCTCCGTATGTGATGAAAATGATGATGGTGTTGTCATCACACATACCATCATAATGTGCTGCTTTTTTTTGCTGTTACTGCAACTATGTAGTCTCTATTGAAATGTTAACAACATGATTGTGAAATGCAAACAAAGCCAAAATAATTTCGTTAGAATTACGTATTGCAACAAACAAAACCAATTGAATTTCCTTTAAAAAAAAAAATAAAAAATTTAAGCTTTTAAAAGAAAGTCTCCGTAAAAATTAAAGCTTTTGATTTTTTCTTTTTGAAGAGAAATTTAATAAATTTGTTTGGCCTGCTTTCATAAATTGGATTTAATTTCTGTATTATAAGTTGTTGTTGTATTTATTTATGAAATTCATTGCAAAATAAAGAATAAAAATAAAAGGCGTTTATTTTCTATTTCATTTTTTCTTTTTTTTTTTATCAAAATTATCAACGGAAATAATGGCTTCATAAACAACCATTACTCCAGCTAAACATTTGTTATGTTCGTTATAGTGTTCCCTTCCTTTAAAAAACAAAAAAAAATAAAATTTCATACAAACTTCATCCACTCCAACCCACTCGGCTCATGCTAGTAATATTCGAAGTCCGCTTTTAACGAACAAGTTGCGTTAAATGAAAATAGTATCCCGAAATAAATTCCAAGTAAACGAATTTATTTCGTTTTCATTTTTCATTTTATTTTTTTTCATTTCTTTTCTTTTCATTTATAAATTATCCCTCAGATAGTTACAATGAGATAAAGAAAAATGCCAACATACTTGTACTGAAATTGTACTTTAAATCGCACGAAATAATAAGCAACGCAAAAATTTAATTCTCTTCCTTCGAATATAAGCGAAAGAAAGTTTTATGCACTCAAAGAAACATTTTTTTAAAAAAGAGATCAAGCAATCGTTTAGGATATAGATCCGTTATATCCCTTCCTGAAAGGTCCTACATTTTGCCCACAGAATATTTATCTTTACAATTCTGGCGAAGGGTTCACTGTTCCGTGCATTATACAGGCTATTCCGCATTCATTCGAGAATAATCAATCTGATTCCCAGCTCATTAGCTAACTGATTCATTTTTAACCAGGATGAATGTCTGAATATTCTATCGGGTGGGCCATTTATTGATTTAAGTTTGAACCATCTGTTATCTCGAATCTGACAATACTTATGTCATTCTATTCTGTTACTAAATTCATTATATTATCTCCACTGAAAGTAAGGATTCATTGGAAATTTAGTTCCAAAACTAAGACAATTGATTAGAAACTGTATGAAAACGTCGTACAAAATTTGGTCGCAGAGAAGAAATTACTTTATTGCTAAAGTTCGTAAAACTGGTTTCATTTTGGATGCGCCACAGTGAACACACCTGTAAGTATCCAAGCTGCTTTTTTTTGTCTTGAGGATGTGGTAATCTTCGAAAGATACTATTGTTCCGACAAAAGCATGTACTATTACTGGTGCCTATGTGCTAAACCCACCCCTCTAAACACTTCAGCCACTCTTCCCCCGTGGGACTGCCACGCAGAGGGCTGGTTAGCTCGAAAGCTTTATCGCATTAAGTTAAATTCGAAGTCTCCAGCCTTCGGAGTTCTAGCATTACTTCAGCCATTTTCAAGCTGTATTGTCTCCATAGCGTCCTAGAATTCAACAGCTCCTTCATGAGCCGGTTTGATCCTAATCTAGTTTCTCCGGGCTATCAAAATCTGGGGCAGCATGTTAGAATATGTTCCGCATCTTCCTCTTCATCTATATCGATATAGGGGAAGTATCATGTCCGAACCTGTGCAGGTACTTCTTAAAATATCCATGACCAGTTAGAAACTGGGTCACGTAATAATTCAGCCCGCAATGTTTGGTTTCCATTCAAGGGGTTATAGAAGGCACAAGGTGAAATGTCCGTCTTCCCTTTAAACTGCTTTCCCATAGTGACTCTCATTTGTGCATAGAAGGCCTTCTTTCCTCCGCTTTTATAGCCGCTGTCCGTTCCGGACACTCAAGAAGGCGAAAGTATATCCGCCTCATCTCATCCGCCAATATGTCTATTGGTATTGTCAATACCAATACCGCTTCATCAGACACTGTCCTGAAGCCGTTAATAAGCAAAAATTTTCCATATTTAGCAGAAGTTAATGTACTCATTACGAGTGACTGTTTGGTGGGGCTTCCTTGAAAATGAGAACGACGCATTAATTATGGTCAATGGGAGCACTTATCGCACTAAGATACCCAATTTTTTTTTTTTTTTTTGTACACTGTCTTCATGGTATTGATATGAACGATGTTTATGTTCAACAGGATGGTGTAACTTGGCATACATCTCATGTCACAATCTATTTATTACGTCAAACGCTTGATGGCCATTTAATTTTCACAGCGCTGGACTACTCTCTATGGGGCGCCGTTCAAGAAAAGTGTTATCCCAGCAATCCGGAGACAATTAAGCAGTTGAAGGCCAACAGTCGTGATGCCATTGCCGGGATTCAAAACCATATACTCGTAAAAGTACACGGTACTACCAGGCCATCCGCTACAGACATATATAGGAAATAATATTCCATTTCTAACTGAACACAATTGTACTTCACAACAAAGAAAATAAGTTTCGGAAAAATTCAAACCGCTTTCCTTTTATTGCATTATTAAATGAAAACCTTTGAATTCACCATCCTTTTCCTATATCAGTACAATTGTACAATTGTATTGAGCCCTTAAGTTATGCAGTTTAAATGGTTTGTTACAATCAGTAATGTTCCGAACGCCATTATTGTATTCAATTGTTGTTGTTTAATATAGGTTGATACTGCAATAGCATGGCGTATGAGTGATATTTAATACGTTGAATACATAATAATATCCATCATACGCTGTGGTAATACGATTTTTGTTTTATTGAATTTTTAAATTTAAATTTTTAAATTTTCCACCCTATGTACAGTAATGAGCACAAAAAATGCAACACTGTGCCATATGATCTTTAATAAGATCTGTTGCAAAATAACGGTAACTAATTTATCTATTTTCTTTTGCTGTTAATTCTTTCAATTATAAGTTTTCAAAGTAACCACAGTTTATTCCAAATTCTGCTTTAAAAAGTTAAATATTTTTGAATTAGTGAAAAAAGTGCAAATTTTTAGCGAGCAAAAAAAATGCAACATAATAAAAAAATAGTTAAAGTAAGTTATTTATTTAATTATAATTGAAAATTTCTTAAATAAGTTATACAACATGTGTTTTGTAATAGAAGCAGCTCTCAGCTGACAGCAAAACTGCAATCATTAAAGCCTTAGAAGAAGGAAAATCCATGCGTGAAGTTGGACATCACTTTGGTGTAAATCAATTAACCGTATATCGGATTAAATCTCGATTTTCCTTGAGAAATAGTGTGGAAAGGAAACTAGGAACTCGAATAACTACCTCTCGCCAAGACCGCCAGATGATTGCACTAGTTAAAAAAGATCCACGAAAGACCGCAGTGGACGTTGCTAATTTCGCAAATGAGCAAATGGGAGTCTCTATAGGCTTTCACACTGTTCGCCGTAGGTTGAAAGAGGCTAATTTGCATGCGAGACGACCCGCAAAGAAACCTCTCATCAGTGCAATCAATTTGCAAAACGTTACAAGGATTGGTCAAATGAACAATGGGCTAAAGTCTTGTGGAGCGATGAAAGCAAATTTAATTTGTTTAGCTCCGATGGGATAAATTTTGTTCGAAGACTGCCTGGACAGAGATATTCTCCAAGATATCAACTTCCAACCGTAAAACATGGCAGTGGATCAATAATGGTGTGGGGTAAGGAACGATATGTTTAAAAAAAATTGTTGATTTTACGTCACGTATTTACAGGTGCGTTTTCCCGTGATGGGGTAGGTCCCTTAACTCAAATCGAAGGAAAAATGGACGCCAAGAAGTACTGTGAAATCCTTGGAGAACACATGCTTCCTCATCTGCAGGAAAAAATGCCTCCTGGTAGCATATTCCAACAGGATAACGATCCAAAGCACTCAAGTCGCTTAGCTCGAAACTTTTTAAGCGACAATGATGTCAATGTTTTGGATTGGCCATCACAGTCTCCCGATCTAAACCCCATAGAAAATTTATGGGAGCTATTAGATCGGGAAGTTAAGAGGAAACATCCGTCAAATAAGAGGCAATTAGAAGAAATTTTGAAAAGTGAATGGGAGAAAATATCCATTAACACATTAATAGCTTTAGTCGACTCTATGCCTTCTAGGTTGCAAGAAGTCATAAAAAATAAGGGCTACGACACTAAATATTAATTTTAAGATTTTTTTTTGTAAGAATTACTATTTAATTTAAATAAACACATTAAAATTTATGCTGTTGCATTTTTATTGCTCCAATGAAATTCGCACTCTTTTTAATAAATGACAAAATAATATATCATTAACTAAAAATATTTACATAATGTTATTGATAATAGGTATCTATAACTGTAGGGATTAATAACCCAAAGAAATATTTTGAACTGGTCACCATTTTTTTAAATTTTTTTTGTGCTAGCTACTGTATGTACCCACATAGCTCTTCATCATTTAGTGATCAGCTCTAATAGGATTCCTGCAACTACTTTATTACTATTACGTATATAGCCAACAAAAAATTAATTTCTGAATAAAAAAATTCTCCTATAATTTATGCCACTTTATTTTTCTAACTGTAAATTGGCTTTAATGATGTCACATTTATTAAAACCCATATAAACGGGGTATTTATACCCTACATAAGCAGGTAATGTAGTGAAAATATATACAAAGTTCGAAGCTCACGTTTGTAACACAGTGTAAAACAGGTTTATAACGCGTCCGAGGTATCAAATTAATGCGAAGGATTTTTATTTTATCGAAGTGAAAAATCAAATGGTTGAAACGTTAAAAAAATTGAAGCAACTCCACTCCAGATCGTGTCATCGAACTTTTTAGTCAATTTGTTATTTAGCTTTTTGTGGAGCAAAATTCTAGATCCTTGACATGGATATGCTTGTAACAAATAAAGAACATTCCGTTTGAACATTGAATACATCCTTCTCAAAACCCACAAAATTCACATAGCCTGGATACTAAAAGACATGTCTAGTATATCAAGAGAAAAACTTTGAAACTCTGTATTCCAAATATAAAATTGAGAAAATGCCTAATTTTTGTTTCTTGAACTGACAATTTTCTGGGAATTTAAAGCAGAATACGTACGAAAAGTTCACCAAATTATAGGATATTATGCAAGTCCTGTTGGCTTCACCTAAATTCATTGCTTCAAATTCGTAAACTTAAAATAGAAACAAAAGTGAATCTTAATGTTTCGCAATACAGCCAAAATGAAGTTGTCCCTCTTGCTTGGCCCAGTTAACGAATTGTGGCCATTAAGCAAATTGATTCCAGTTAAAATTTATCTTAATAACAATCTGGCTGTAAAGAGAGAGAAAGAGAAAGTGTTTCTCTCCTTTACTTCATGGTGGGTTATTGTACACACATAAGGAGGTTGAGAAATGTACTGAAGACTTGAAGAAATTGAATGAGACAAAGACAAATGTGGGTTAAGATTGTAATTTAAATAAAAATGGTTAAGAAAGAAAGAAAAAAGAAATAAACAGAAACAAAGATAAAATCGGATTTAAAGACAAATTAATAAAAGCAACAGAGTATATGCGACGTTATATTTTCAAAGCTTCATTGATTAGAAATCCATAGCAGGGGAACTTCAAAAAGTGTATGCAAAATAGTGCAACATGGCCACTGCTTGATCTAAGTTTTGCTTTAGTACGCCAAGCTAAAGGAGAAACAGTATTTTCCTGGGCATTCGCATAAATTGATTATGAAAGCAATTTAAAAGTATGGTTTGCATCTACAACAGGTCCATGCAATGAAAGTGTAATTAGAATAAGCGGCCTTCTTTCTTATATTATTCAAGTTAAATCAAGTTGAGTCTGGATAATGGCCTAGCTTCTCACCAACGCTTATGTTGTGTGTGTTAATTTTATAAATGGGTGGCGGGACTTACAGTTTAAACTCGACTCCGAACGATAGAATTTTTTAAAAAACTTTTCATGGCAATTTTTTCTTCCTCTCAGAGATTTTGTCACAAATCTGCTTCATTTGTTTTGAACCGTGGCCGCACATTAATAACCCGCTACACTGCCTACTATACTACGGTGACTATAAAGTCCTACTTAGTTGGTAAACTAAATGTCTGCGTTAAACTTTAGAGGCCATACAATCTATTTTGATCTTTAAAACTTCACATCGTATCCCCTAACCTTATTGTGCCGACAAAAAATTAAAATTCATCAATGTTTCTGAGGTTTCAAGAATGTGGTCTGATGAATCATGGTCATTGTCACGGAATCGATATGCTGGGTTGGGTGGCAATTCGCAATCTGTGATAAATTTGGTCTGAGCCTACAGTGCCATGTCAAAAATTCAAAGTTCAAAGAGATCTTTTCTCAGTGTAATTTTCCAACAAAAGTTTTAATTGCCTAAATCCCATTTGTTTCTGAATAGCCTTACCTAAACCAACATCTCTAAAAAGTTTTTGAATGAAATTTGAGGAGTAATTAATTTCTACAACATCTGACCTCCAAATTGAAGTAGAGTATTTGGACTGATTATTTAAATGTGGTTACAAATCATGGTCTTGGCGAAACTATCCAACCCGCATTTACCAGAGATAATTGGAGCGGGTCCTCTCCTTAGAAATAATATTGTACCTTTGGTTCCCGTCTAATAACCCAACTATCTACTAGACTAGAGGGACTTCAAGACATTATTTGCTTTCTTCTGCGTAGTTGGCAGTTAGACTCATCGCCCAACTTGGACTCTGGGATCTTATGGGCATATCGAGATCTATTGTGGGGTTATATCTAACTTTTGGATAACAGCATTTGATTTTAGATTCCTAAATAAAGATTTCTAAACTAACGTGTTGCACGAAATTGTCTACGGCATATTTACCAAGGGTACTAATGTTAAATTTTCGTATAGATTGCCTGGTGACAGCACTATTTCTAGGCGGTTGTCCTGGTCATATCGAAAGTGGTACATTGTTTTTTGGACGACGAGATTTTTTGCGAAAATCTCTCGATTTACTGTGGCACCCAGGCTGTGAATAAATTCACAACCAACACATCTTTGACAACCGTAAATACTAAAGATTTCTCAGCGAAATTTTAAATCATTCAAAAGTAGTCGTTATATGAGCTCCAGAGAATGGGAATATCGTCGAAAATACAGGTCACCGGCCTGTACAGGTCTAATACGGATGTCACAATATTTAGACTTGTTATAGATAAAATACTAGGGTTCTAGCCGCAGGTCAGACATTTCGAACGTAGCGTAATAGGAAAAAATATTTCTTCTACAACTTCCTTTCAGCAGATTTCTAGCAAAAGCTCTGAGAGTAAATAAAAAATTATCATGAAAAGTTTATCCAAAATCTGTCGACTTTAAACTGTAGATCCCGTCAATCATTTATTACCTTAACACACACAACATAGTGTGTAGGATTGTAATGATCAATTATGTGTGTTTGTACTCAAGGCTAATTTTACTGTGAGGCTTAATTTCTTTACCCGCAGAAATAGACCGTATCCAGCTGGATTGGTATATACAAGAAGAAAATTGATTCACTTCTATCCTTAAATCATATGGCCTTCTCAATCGTAGAGCAATTCTTGCAAACCACTTACGTATGGGAAGTTACGCCACCAAATATGCATTGTGCATAGAGATTTAAATTTTGAAAGAATTAAATTTTAATCGAAAGGGAAAAATGTTAGTTTAGCGGACCATTTAAATTATTTACAATTACTTTGCTTCCCTACAATTTGTGTGCATGTAGAACTGTTTAATGTTAAATGACGAAATGAAAAATGAAGCAGCTTATCATTACAGCTCTTGTAGAGGACATTTTAACACTTCATAGTAATAATCACTACACAATAACAATGTCACAAGTATGCTGATGACGAGCTTAATGAGAAGTAGATGATGATTATGTTGCTGTCCCCCTGTCACAGTTATTTGCTTAAGCCACTGCAGTAGTAAAGTAGGATTGCTTTGGTGGTTATGAAACTGAGGAAAATATGACTGCGGCAGCTAGCTGATGATGTTGACGGTGTGAAGTACCTACAATTTGAAAATTTTCCACTTTTTTCGACAGTTTTTTTTTATTCCACTTTTTTCATCTTTCATTTTGCTGCTGCTGTATTTTTATCAAGTGCTTGCAGCTGTTTGTAGCAAATTGTCAAGAGGTCGTGTAAACTTGTAATAAAATATTACTAAGAATTGTTGAGTATTATTATTGCATACAAATACATTGACATATTAGGATCTATGTATGTATGTATGTATGTGGGTATTTATTTATATTGAAATGTAAGTAAAATGAAAAAAAAAAGAAATGAAAAGAAAAGGATTTTCTTCCAATAAAAAGAAATAGAAAAAAATGAACACATCGTTACTCGTCTTTAAATCCAACACTTGTCTGCTGCTGTTGTTGCAAATAAAATAAAATGAATTTCGTAAAGAATCTCTAATAAAAAGCACACACTTGTAAACAAAATCCAAATAAATTTAAAGTGGATTTTATGTTTTATTTTCTTCCATTCGCTTCGTTTTCTATATATACAGTGGTGGCCTGATAATTAGAAACAACTTAGCAACATGTATGTTTATTAATTTCGTTTCAAAACTTTTTTAATCATTTTAAAACCAAGAGTTAAAAAAGACAGTAGAACATATTAGCTTCAAGTTTGGAATAAAAAAATTCTCAACATTAATATCATTAAAACTATCAATTTCAGGTTGTTCATATAATTAGAAATAAAAAGGATTCTTATAAACAGCTTTAAAATATCTCAATAAATTCACATTTAAGGGGCATAGTCTTTAATATTTTTTCGGATAGCCCTTGTTTTAAAAAATATCTGCAAATCTTTTCGGCAAACTTTGTATCAAACGTTGGCATGTTTGTACTGAAATATTGTGCCAACTTTGTTGCACCAGCTGAAACAATTCATCTTTATTTCAAGGGTTTTGTCTATAAGATATCTTTTGATAATTATTTGAAAGCCTAGAGACAGAAAAACCACTCCAGCAGAAGACAGAATTAAGTGAAGGGCTAGTAAGAGCAACCCTTTCTTATCTTCTCGTGGAATAAAGGCTGAAATTGGGCAATTTTAACATCACAAATATCCACACGAACAATAAGGAGGCATTTTAGGGGTAGCCGTGGTCTAGTAGGCCAGACATCAAAAATTAAAAAAAAATACAGAAAGCATTTTTTCGGCGATTTCTTCTCTTTCTCTTTTTGAAAAGTTTCTCAAAAATCTGTCGTTCGAAGTCGACCTTCCCGCCACTTCTTTATAAAATTAACACATACAACATAAGTGGTGTGAGAAACTGCGGACTTCTTGAGGATGATTGCTGTAGACTGTGTAATGGTGAAGGTATAGCACTGGCCATTTTATAGTCACCAGCAGCAACTGGTTTCCTTACCGTTCGCATCTTCCCTCTTTACACCTTTCCTAAACCTGCACAATGCGCTGCATGAGTAGGGGTCATCCCCTGAGTGCTGGTTTAACAAAAAAAAAAAAAAAAGAAAAATTTACAGGAGTCGAGACTTCGAGGGTACACTGCACAGAAAAAATCGCATGTCTCAAAGAAAAAAATAAAAATATTGAAAATTAATCACAGTTTAGAACGGAAATCCTTAAAAAAGGTCCGAGTTTTTGGAACAAAATTCTCTGGAGTAACGAATCCAAGTGGAAGTCGCCGTGGTCTAGTGGGTAGTGTGTTGGCTTATTAGACAAAAGGCCTGTGTTGGCATCCCAGGTCAGACATCAAAACGAAAAATATTTCTTCGGCTACTTCCTCTCAGCAGATTTCTGGCAAAGACTCTGAGAGTAAAAATTGCCATGAAAAGCTTCTCAAAAAAATCTGTCGTTCGGAGTCGACTTTAAAACTGTAAGTCCCGCCACTCATGTATAAAATTAACGCACACAACATAAGTGGATGTAAGAAGCTAGGTCGTAATCCTGACTGCAGGGGTGTAATGGCCAATTATGTATGTAACGAATCCAAGTTTAATTTGTTCCAATCTAAAAGAAAAACTTGTGTAAGACATCATCCAAACAGGTACAGAGGTACACAATTCAAAATGAGTTACTAAGTTTTGAAAATATATTAGCAAACATACATGTTGCTAATTCGTTTCTAATTATAACGCCACCACTGTTTGTGTAGAGAGAGAGGAAGAGTGTTTTCCCTTTCTTGGCTTACGAGTGATAATAATAATAAAAATAAATGGTTAAACCAGAAGAAAAATGGAAAAGGGGGAAGAATGGAAGAGAAAAAGGCAAAATAGGTTACGAAATAAATTCTGTTATTGTCCTTAACATTAAATCAATGCAGATGTTAGACGAAATAGATGATGGTTCAACAGCACCCTCCATAAAAATTGACTTAAAAATTACAAAAAAAAAAAAGAATAATGAAACGATGGAAATCCCTCTTTTAGAAATTTACGACAAACATAGGCTTAAAATTACATAAAGAAAACAAAAAAAAAATTGGAGAAAATAGTTTTGTTGACAATAAAAAAAATGTTTTTAACTTTAAATTTAAACTTTGCCGCATGACATCAGCTTCTACTACTAAAAAATGGCTGGGGTTGTATAAAACTCGCGAAAAGCTTTTTTATCCATGCACCCCATCATTCCTCTCTCTCTCTCTCTCTATAAAACATTTGATTTCTTAATAGTTTTTTATTATTAAAATTCTTGTTTTTTTTTTTTTTACTTACCGCCACTTCCAAATAACAACGTCTATTTCAATGTCCTTTGCCTTAAGAAAAAGAGAAAAAAAATTCGAAACGATTTAATTTTTTATTTTTGCTCTTCTAAAGAAATAAATAAAAAAAAAAGAAAAAGAATATCTTTTTTAATAATGCCATAAAAACTTATGACATGTGAAGAATCATTGAAACATAAAAAGAATTCAGACAATAATATCAACAACTACAGCAACAACAACAATACAATAACAAAAAAATATATTAAAAACTATAGAGCCTGTATAACTTGGTAGACTCAAACGAAGACATTTAAATCCATATTCTTAGGCTTTTAGTTTTGTTACATAAACATTCTTTAAGATAAAATTTTTGAAACATAAACAGATATTCACATACAGTGAGTGACAAAAAAATATCCCCGCTACAACAGTAGCTTCATACAGGAAATTTGGCATCTGTGTAAGAAAACAATTTGATTAGAATATTGTAGAGAATTGTGTAGGGAATAACGATCTGGCTTATACTCAAAACTCATGCTTGAAATACTCTCGAACCGAACTGTATAATCCGTCCTGGATACCAAAGGCATTTCTGAAGATTAGTAATTCTAATTCAATATACCGAGGAGAACACATTGTTGTATCCTACATGAGGTGAAACTTAGATAAATCCTTGGTTAACAACATAGAATAATGTGAAAGTCGTTGATGTGTAATAAGCAGTGTGTTGGTTATGGTTCAAACTACAGATTTGACTTATCGAGCAAAGCGAAGTATGCAGATTTCTGTCAAGAACTCTTAATAGTAAACACAATTGCCATGAAAAGTTTCTCAAAAATCTGTCATTAGGAGTCAAATTTAAGCTGTAGTTCCCACCACTGATGTATAAAATTCACACTCGCACCATATGTGATGTGATAACATACATACATAATTGTCCATTACAACCCTTCAGTCTGGGTTATTGACCTAGTTTCTCACACTACTTATGTTGTGGATGTTAATTTTATACATAAGTGGCGGGACCTACAGTTTAAAGTCGACTCTGAACGACAGATTTTTGAGAATCTTTTCATGGCTCTAAGAGTTTGTGGCAGAAATCTGTTGAGAAGAAATCGCAGAAGAAATACTCTTTGTATTGTATTTGTCTGGCCTGGGACTCGAACCCTGGCTTTAAGTCTAATAAACCAGCACACTACCTACTAGATCACGACGACTACATTATATTCCTTGCTGAGAGGTTGTAATCACAAATTATTGAAATAATGTGGCGGCTCGTCGAGAGTTTAAAATATCGACACTATGTAGAGAACATTTGCTGCCACAACCAAAGCAGCTTTGAAAGCAAATATAGGGGGAAAAAATTAATGGAAATATGCAGAGTTGTGTCTAAAATAATATAAATAATACCAGAATGGATGTGGACAATTTGAGCTATCTTAGTAGCATTTTAACGAACTCAAGTCATTCCTCGGTGATGGATTTTGCAAAACAGGCATTCAAATTTCGGGATCTGTTTCTTCCACATAAAAATCCGAATACTTTATAAGACGCTCATCCTTTCCCCGTGATTCTTTATGCCGCTGTAGTATTGGATACTATTAAGCTCTAATGCAGCACCCTTGTGTGTATCTCAGAGAAAAATCCTACGTAAGATCTTCGGTTCATTGAGAGTTGACGACTATTTCCGCATCCGATCTAACAATCAGCTGCTTAAGACATGGACGTTATGCAGCTTATTAACAACCATGCAAATCGTTCTAATGGTGGAGGATGATCCAGTGTGAGTGGGGATTTGTAGAAGTCGGCGTAGAGGACAATCTTCTTTACGTTGGAAGGACTAAATCAGGGAAGCTCTGACCATCGATTAGTGTGGCAAACTGACGAAGGCGCACAAGATGCATAGATACCTGGAAGGATGTGTTATGGTAGGTCGAAATCAGTTAATCGGATTGTAAAAGGCCAATTAAATATATAAGTAAGGTAGCAAATTTAGTAGTCAAAAAGTAGTGTTTTGCATAATTAGACGGTAGGCTACGGTTTAAAACCAGGTGAGAGACATCAAATTGCAATATGAACAAATATTTCTTCGCCAACTTCCTCTCAGCAGATTTCTGGCAAAAATTCTGACAGTAAATAAAATTGCCAATGAATAGTTTCTCAAAACACTTGCCATTCGGGGTCGATTTTAAACTGTGGATTCCGTCACTCATGAATAAAATTAACACACACAATATCACAATGATCAAATATGTATGTATGAATGTTTTCAATTTTTTCTGAGCCGGCCTTGAATGTTATGAAACTGTATATGTAGTACTCATTTTTTTGGATTTAATGGTAGTAAATGATAACTCTTCTGATAGTTCTAATTAATTTCGAAGTGAAGACAAAGAAGTATATTCTTTATGACTAAAGTCTGGATTTTATGGTCCAGGTTCAAAGAACGTTGGAGCTGAGAGAGAATCTATCTTCATTATTTTTTTATTTTTTTTTTTGTCAGAGAATTGTTTGAAGAAAGCAGGAAATAATATGAGGTTTATCGTTGTGCCAATTTGTAGGAGTCAAAGTATGTTGTTCACCATTTGTATCTCGGCGCTAATGTGCATAGCTAAAGGGTTCACAAGTTTTAGGCAAGATTCCTTCATTTGTCTTTCAGTTACAATTTGCTTGTACAGTTACCTTATCTCTACTAAACTACCTTTCTTCTTTACTTTTCACCTTCCTTTGGTATATTTTTCTGTCTTCCTTTCCAATTGCTTATTATTTTTATATTGTCTTTTTGCTTGACTTGCCCTACAGTTGCCCTACACTGGCCCGTTTCTGATATCGAATGTTAATAATTCGCTACTCTCCGTCACCGACCCTTCCACATATAAGATGCTGCATTGATTTGGCAGCCAACTCCGATCAGTTACTGCCAACTATGAAAATTTGTATGAAGACATTAACGACTCATATCTGGATAGTTAGTTTCCTGCTAAAGGATTCCCTGAAAACTAGATAGATTTGACTACTACTGTTTACTTCTAATGAGCCAAACTAGGCACGAGAGACCTTTGATGTTTTCTTAGGTAAATTCGGCTTCTCATATAATTTCTCTGTCCTACATTTTGTCACCGACTGTAATGAGTATTCAGTTTTATTTAAGAGTTTCTAACTATATTTCTTTGATATCCTGTCTTTGTCATCAGTGTGTCTTTAAAATGAATTTCTTTTTCCTCATCCTTGTTTTCTTTTTTATTATTTTTAGTTTTTGATTTTTTGTTTTTCTTTTTCCTGTTCTTCTTCCTTATCAAATTGGAACCTGTATTCGGCCGTTTTATGATTTTCTTTATTTGGTCTTCTCTTTCATATGAAGATGATGCTGTTGTTGTTGTTGTTATTATTTTTGTTATTAAAAAATCATGTTGATTTTTTGGCTTATTGTTGTTATTTTAGGCTTTATTTTATGGCCTCGAAAAGAAATTCCTTAAAAAAAAAAAATAAAGAAATGGGGCAAATTGTAGGGAAATCGTGGGAGCTCTGTGTGTGTATGTTTTACGTTCTAATTTCCATAAATATGTTTTTCTTCTTCTTCTTTATTTGTTTGTTTGCTTTTTAGATTTCAGTGTTTATGTTTTACAAGGGGGGGAGGGGTTAATTTTATGAAAATGAATTTCATAAGAATGTCATCATTTCGCATTATCATCGTAAGCAGAGGAGAATCTTTTCCTTTTCCATTCATTTTTTTTCCTACGTCGTACCATTATATTTGGCAACTTTGATAATAGTATTGATGGCAAGAAATTTTATTATTTTTTTTTAACTGATTAAGAAGCTAAAGTTCAAAAGCCAAAAGTCAAGTGAAAGTAGGTTACAAGACATGTTCTCCAGTTTGTCTATTTACGGTCTTAAGGATGACAAGGAGCACAGCCAGTAGAGGTGAAAGGGTTTAACACTTTTAATGTTCTTATGAAAAATAAATTTTATTTGTTTATTTCAAAGGAATTATGGTTGATAACTTGTAATAAAGGATTCAATATGAATAGCACAAAAGTTGTGTAACTTTCTTCATTTCAAAACAGGATTAAAGTCATTCCAATAAGGAATAATTGCTTTGTTTTGCTAAAGAGATCAACATTAGGGTACTATTACCATAGAACGGAGATTGACTACTGCAGTTATGTTGTGTATAAATGAGGTTGAGTTGGTATAATCGTGGCATAGGGACCTGCCATTTATTATATTTATGGTAGAGAGGATCAAAACCAGGGAGGCTTAATGGCAAATAAGTCTAACCGAGGTTCATTAGAGAATGACTGATATTTCCCTCTCTAATCTTTCGCAGCGATAATGAGTGATAAGGGAGGCTGGAAAAATTTGAAATGAGGCCACGGTTTAAACCCCAGGTCAGACATCTCCATTAATTTTGCTTTCAGCTGATTTTGCCATTAAAAGTTTATCAAAATTCTGTTATTCGCAGTCTAATTTAAACTGTAGGTCTTGCCATTCATGTATGCAATATTACACACAAAACATATGTGGTGTGAGAAGCCAGGCCGAAATTTCGACTACACGATTGCAATGATTGTTATACAAACGGTTTGAGGAAATGGCCTATAGCTTATAGATTGGTCAAGTACATATAATGTGCAAGTATCTAGAATGAATGAAAAATTAAAAGGACGGGATCTATGCGTACTATTGGTACTGTCAGGCCAGCAAACAAATACTCAGCTCCTCTAAAGCTGACTCAAGCTGAGAACCGAATTCTGAAGTAGCTCAACATGCCACGTAGAAAATCTAGGCAATCTAATAGCTTTTACGTCAAAACTTTTCTGTAAAGTTGAGCGGAAAAGCGAAGTGAGGCTGACAGTTTTCTTATGTCAAATAGATGTCATAAAATCTAAGCTTTTTATTGGATAATTGCAATGAGAAGTGATTTAAATTATTCATCATATCATTAAAAAGCAGCCTGTGGATATTAGCTATCGGTTTAACAGCCATGATAGGTTCAAAGAACAATAGCAACCGATTTATGCTCAATATTTGGATTCTGTCGTAAGGCCAACGAATCACTAAAATACATAATTAGAACTACTGTGATCATAATGAATATAAAAAGGAAGTAATAGGCAGAGAGACGCCGAACACCATCGTAAAATTTGCAGGAGACATTACGTGGATACCATAAATAGTTTGAGGGCACTAATTCTGTATTCTACTTCCTTGTTACAAACCCTTGATGCTTCAGGCGAAGTACTGCATCGGCAAAAACATCGATGTTTTTAGCTTTCTTATATAAACATCCACCACTCTGCCGCTGGTTCCTAACATTATTTGTTTACCATCCCACATGTCCACAACATTACCTAAGAACAAGTAAGTTACGAGACTTGTTAATCGCAAGCACGGTATTATTGTTATCGTAAAGGGATATCGATTTCGTGGGATATTTTTTCAAAATTATGGGACTACAATTCGACATCTGTCAAACTAAGTTGTGGAACCAGTTTTTTTCTTTTCAGTTCAAAGCCTGACATTGACGAAAATGGATCGCTTGACTATCACACAACGCGTAAAAATATCGCTATTGTAAGTGAAAGTGTAGCCGAAGACCCGAATGTGTCGATTCCTCACCGTTTTTAGGAATCAGGACTGTCTTACGATACATTATGACATATTTTACATTTAGATCTATACCTACATTCATATAAAGTCCAGCTCATGGAACATCTGAAGCCAGGTGACCATTCACAACGTCGTAGATATGTGAAATGGGTGCTTGAACAACAGGCTGTGGACGGCAATTTTCTGAACTAGATTTTCTTTAGCGATGAAGCAGATTTCACACTCGGTGGGTATGTAAATAAACAAAATTGTCGTATTTGGGATTCTGAGAATCCTTAAGAGAGACCATTACATCCAGAAAAAGTTACTGTTTGGTCACCGTCATTTCGGAACGTTATGGTCATATGATAACCGACTTTTTTTGCCTGCTATTGAAGAATACGACTAAGAGAATATGGGATTCTAACAAGACGGTGCCACATGCCACAAAACTCGTGCGAATATGGCTTTATTGCCGCATAATTATTTATAGCCGCATTGTTTTTCGTTGTGGCGATATTAACTGGCCTCCAAGATCATACAATTTGACACCATTAGACATTTTTCTATGTGGGGCTAAGCGAATGACCGTGTTTATGCTAACATACCTTCAAGTCTTGAGCACTTAAAAACCAACATTCGTCAAATTATGTCTGGGATGCCGCCCAATATGTGCCAAAAAGTGGTCGAAAATTACCTTAAAAAAATCAAAAACTTCGTGTGAAGGTTTTTTAAATGATGTAGTGTTTCATTCATAATGTCAACATTAAAAACTTTACGTTTACTTTTGAAACTACGAAATGAATAACCCGATAAATTGAAAATCTTCTGCTATTCATAGTCCTTCGTTTACAATCAATGAATCTGGTTAACATATTTTAGGTCTTCCCCAAGGGAAGCATCAGTTTGACGGCATATTCGACCGTATTTTGTACGTCAGTGTACAGCCTATTTCGGGCAATTTAAAACAACTTTTCTAGTATCTGTAAACGGTTTTTCTGACGGGTCTATTTGCATTTATTTTTTATTTTTTGTGTTATTTGCCTATCACGGTCACTACCGATATTGAAAGTCAATCAGAATGCGTAAGTAATAGCTTCAGTGCGTTTGATCATTTAATTTTCATTAGTATTGTGATTCTCAAACTTGACGGCAAATCTTAGAAGTGGAAGGAATACAAAATAACTCGTTTTAAAAAAATGAAAGCCTTTCCAATGCTTATTAGCCCTTATCTAGATAGTAAATTTATTGGCCTATACTGTATGTAGTAATAATGGCTCTAGTCTGTGTGTGGCTTGGCTTTTAAGCCATGAAGCAGTGCTAAAACTTTTAGAAGAAATACCTAGTCCTTTGAGTCCTAGTGTAGTCCTTTGAAATTTAAACTTTAAACACAATCATTTGATCATATTAAGGATACACATAAATGTCAGATGCCAAACACTAAAACTAACAAAAAAAAAACACCATGAATGACAACAATGGGAACAAGCTAAAAAAAAATCGATTAATAACAAAAACAACAACAACAAAGGCAGTATTTGCCTAAATTATGACATTGTCAATCTAGAATCTACCTGCTGCTGTTGACTAAACTTAAAGCACAGCAAATCCAAAAAGGAAAACCAAAAACAAAAAAAAAAACTTTACTCCCTAGACAGACTTGTGAAACAAAAAGAAAAACAAAATAAATTTTTGAAGAAGAAGAAAACAAACAAACAGATGCCACAAGTGTTTTTCCCATAACCCAAACGCAAACAATTGGGATAATGGAGCAATGACTGAGGGAGATCTAAAGAGTGCGAATCGAATATATGTATGTGTTGGTTTACTTGTTATTAAATTTTGCTCACAAAAATTTAACTTCCTCTCTTCTATGGGCACTAATACTGTTACACTGTTACCCATGAACAAAAACTGACTTAAAGTTTGAATTCTAAAGAGACAAAACAGGTAAATATGAATCATATCGGGCATATAAATTCTGTTTGTATTAGTATTCACATACACTTAGACACACACACACACATGCACACATACATGCATTTGGTTGTCTAAGTTTAAGTGTTTGTTTTCATGTGTTAAAGTTACACATGCAAACGAAACAGTAAAACAAACTTTGGCTGTAAATAAACCATAAGCGATGTGAACTTTGATTCAACAACAAATTACACCTAAAAATACAACAACAACAGCAACTACACTTATACCAACTACCACTACGACTACTACGAGTACAACTATTACACCGACCACCACAAGGACTCAAAGCAAGCAAACCCAACATTAAAAACAAAAATAAAAACAAAACAAGACAAGACACAACCTCATAAAAAGTAAATAACAAAGTTTAAGAGAGTAAATGTAAGTGTATGAACGTCTGCATGTGTATGTGTGTGTATATGATATTATTTACTTGATGGTCACAACATGCCAATGCCAAACACACACATATACAGTGCTGTACCAGAGACACCTTTTATGGCATCTCTCATCTTTTTATTCGTATCATAAAACAAGAATAACAACAACAGCAGCACCAATAACAACAACTGTAATCGGAAGTCAGTTCCATTTTTTTATATGGACTCCTGCTCAGGTTTTGCCTCAAGTTGTGCCAGTCAAGAAATTTCTTCTTCTCCATTTTACAGGTGAATACTCGTATAAACCATAATATTCACTATCACTTTCTCTCTCTCTCTCTTACTCCCTCTCTTACTCTCTGTCTTTCTACTTTTGTTTGGAGCTGAACATTATTTGTAAACAATTTATGAAGAGTGCTTCACATACCAAGAATTTTTCTTTTATTTCTGAGGTTTTATTCTCCGAAAGACCTTTTTTTTATTAATTTTTTGTTCTGCTGCTTCTTGGGATGAACAAAATCAAGAGTTATTTGAGTAAATCCAAGAAGACAGTCCAATAGTTTAGGTGAATAAAAAAATTGTTAATATTTTATTACAGAAGAAAACAATTGTTGTTGTTAAACGTTTAGTAGCATAGAATATACCTGTCGATTGCAGAGTTTGTATTTACCTGGAATTAATATAGCCAAGCAAGCACTCGATAGGTGATAGGTGAACTTTGGAAAATTACGTTTACCAATACGGCAGCATAGGGAGGACAATGTACGTAAACTTGAACATTTTTCTTTTCGTTTTCTCTTGAGTACTTAATTTTAGATTCGCAACCAGATAGCATGCTGGCCATAAGAGATCTACTAATTAAAGCCTATTAAATTGAAATCTGAATCACGCTATTATTCATGGTTCTATGCTCTACAAGTTATGTGGACATACAACATACATAAATACTTACAAAATTAGACATTCATACATACAGGGTGGTTGATAAATAATGCAGCAAAGTAAAGCGCTGTATTTTTTAATTTTATTGTTCAAAAGGAAAAAATATTGGAAATATCATCAAATTTTAGAATCAGTTTAGATTTGTTCGAATTGGCCACCTTTAGTACGAATTATGGCCTTCAAACGGCCGACAAAGCCATCACAGGCTGCACGAAAGAGGCTCTGCGGTATTTTGACCCATTACCGGTGAAGCGCCGTATTGAGATGATCGTCACTTTGGTAGTTTTTAGTGACAACCTTACTCTCTAAAATTCCACAGGTGCAAAAGTCGAACGGATTAAAATCCGGAGATTTTGATGGCCGTTGTGTGGTGGAAATTAAGGGATGAAAATTCTTTTTAAGCCATTCTTCTTTGACGCGTGCCGAGTGCGGTGAGGCTGAGTCCTATTGGAATGTCCATGTTCTGCGACCGAAATGTTTGTTTCCCCAGGACTTCAATACTGTCTTTAAGACATTTTCCCGATAATATTCGGCATTTATTTTGACCTCACGGTCGATGAATACGATCGGGGGCAACCATCGACCGTTACGGCGGCCCACACCATTACCATCGGCGGCGCTTGAGTTCTGGTGGCCAATCGCAGGTGTAAATTTTCAGCTGACCTCTTTGAGCAAGTAAAAACCCGATAATTTTGTTTGTTCACAAACTGCTTCAATTTGGAATGGCGTTCTCATCGAAGAAAACCAAATTCGGTAACTGGTACCATTTCGTGCAAGCGAAGTAACTACTTGGACTCTTTCTAAGTCTAACTTTTGCTTGTCATAAGGGCTCTTGTACTTTTTGGAACTTCAATGGCTTTAAGTCCAAGCTCATTTTTCAATATGTTTTGCATCGTTAGCGATAGTTCAGCTCACGAGCAATTTTTCTGCCTACTGTGGCGTGGATTTTCGATCAAATCTGGCCTTCACTTTCGGAATCATTTTCTGGTGTTGTTACTGCTTTTTTTTGTCCACTTTTTGGACGCAATGCAACACTGCCAGTATCACGATAACAAGCAATGGTACGAGAAACAAACGATTTTTCACCTGTAAATGCTGGAGGGCTCTAACGTAGCCACCTGTGGTATTCCAGCCAAATATAAAGCAATCACAATATCACGCTTGAATCCCATTACGAATAACTTTTTTTTCTGAATACAATAGATCAAAATGCTTTGGTAAGCTTGTAAATAATAAAATGAACTGTCACTGGAATAAATCAGTCAGCTGTCAGACGAGCGGTTTACAAATGATAACAACCTGAAGTTGGTTGCAATACATATCACCCACCCTGTATATAGTAACGCAGAAGACCATACCCTCAAAGAATACGTTATTGATACCTCAAGGTATCTCTATAGTTTTTCTTTTTTGTATCATTGTTCCACAGTAGTATGTGAGTATGTGTAGTTGTAGAGAGGGTTTAGTTTCTGTTTGCCCTACATATGTAGTCCTATCTTATAATCACGTATACAGCCAGCAGCAAATTCCGCTGGCTTCTGTGCTATTGTTTGGTTAAGCTAAGATGCCTGATTTAATATCAGAGTAATACAAATATCTTCAAGATACCTAAATCTTGTCGCATAATTATGCACCAAGCGAGTAACCGTCCCTTATCCCAAATATCTTGCGGTGATACGACTTGCTGCTCCTGGAGATAGTGCGATGTCATGTCACACTCTTGAATCATTTTGCTTATCCTTGAGTTCCATTGAAAATTTCTCTGGATAGAGTAAGCTCTTCATCACTCCCCTTATAAGTTGTCAACATTTCCAGATTACCCCGATTATATACCAGAATATAAATTCAGATCCCTCACTTATTCCTAATGAAGACGCCGTAGTCTAGTTGCTATTATGTAAGTACTTATCTTTTATTGTTCTAATACCAACTGTTTAGCGAAAGAACAGACTATCACTTTATGAAACTCTAGATACTGTGGTTAAGGATACCTTCCACAACTTCTAGGAAAGTCTTGCTTGTTAGCATTAAAAATTATTTGAAAATATTCCCAAATATTATACGGTTTTTTATTTTAAAACGTTTTTTTATTGTTGTTGTTCTTATGTACTCTCAACACCTTAAAGTGTTCTTTCTTTAAAACAATTATTTTGTTTTAACAAGGCATTAAAGCATTAAAATTGTCTTCTCAACAGTTAAGTGCCAATTAAAAGAAGCAGAATTTTTAAAAATATTTTTCTATTCTTTTTCCATACTTTTTTCTTCTTCGGTTTTTGTTGTAAATTTTAACCTTAAACTTGTAGTCATTAACACTAAGTTCTTTTGCAGCTTTTCTTGCTGATTTTGCCGTCAGACAAATATTGATGTTGGACTTAACATGCATGCATTACAAATAAACCATTTATTGCTGAGACCCAGACAGACAGTTGAATAAGAGGACACATACATATTTAAACGTATATTTAATACCCTCACATACCATAAGTAGTCACATAAAATATTCGAATACGAACTCATTAGACTAATGTCGACTTTGGTTGAGGGTTTCTAAATGAATGAAATGTTGGCTGTTTGGCTGGTTGCCGGGTTGTTTAGTTGGCTGAATGTTTGCTTTTGCATGGTTTGATGAATGTGTAGAAACCTTGTTGCATTTCAATGTTTGAATATCATTGTTTTCATCATAACCATTAAGCTGGTGCAGGGAAGTATACCGTACATTTGTTTTCCTGATTTAAATTGAAAAATTTTATTTTTATTGGAAGAACCGATATATTTTTATTGTTGTTTTTAAACATTAAAAGAAACAATGTTGGAACAATTTTTTAAAAATGTAAATAATTGGTTGTCCTTCCCCTTTTTAACACATGTCACTCAGTTAATTGTTTTCATTGGTTATATTGTCATTGCAACTGTTGCTATTGGGCTTCCTAAAAACGTTTGTGCTGATATTGAAAACCTCCCTTCTGCATGCATGCCTTTGTCTCTTTAGCTTTCAGTGTTTAAATTATTCTTCATTTTTTTTATTGCTTTTCGTCATTCACTTGTGCAAATTTTGCACTGCCGTCAACTTTTATTCATTGTCTTGACAATGTCACACAGGTGTTTCGCATGAAAATATTAAAAAAAAAACATCAGCATGATTGTTGCCGTTGAACAAAAAAAAAAATGTTAAATAATGGCAGCAGCAACAACTTATTGTTGAATTTTTTGCCTCAAAATGATATATGCATGTGTGTAGCATATAGTCTTAGGCTCTTACATATACAGAAACGTATGCACTTGACAACAATATGAAAGATATCTTGTAAACTCTATATATAAGCGACTGTGTGTGTTAATGGCAATAGTATTGGTATTAGCGTAGGTCGTTGGTTTTCTTTTTTTGTCGATTTTCTTTTGAATGCACCCCGACCCACTTTTGAAAAATGAAAGTGTATTTCAATGCAACATCCCTCGACAAAGAGGGGGGACAGAGGTTACAAATGCAAATTTGTCAATGCAATGCATTTTTCTTTAATACGAGGCACAATTTTAAAGTGATTTACTACGCTTAACAATACTTAGCTAACTAAGTTCCTGATGAGATATTAATAAAAAAAATTTTAAATAAATTTCTTTTTATTTTTCTACGATATTAATAGATAAATTGCCTATTAAAATGTTATTCATTCACTTTAAGCTCTTACGGTTTTACAAAAGCGTATGAGTGATATTATTTATTCAACATATTAAATATCACTCATACGCCATGTACCACATTTTAAACAAGACTTCTATACAAAAGTAAAGATTATATCATACCGTTTATATTGCATAATTTAGGGGGGGCTCAATACAATTTTGTACTTAATTAACTTACATACATGCATGCATACATAATTGGCCATTACAACCCTTCAGTCAGGATTACGACCTAGCTTCTCAACACCACTTATGTTGTGTGTGTTAATTTTATACATGAGTGGCGGGACCTACAGTTTAAAGTCGACTCCGAACGACAGATTTTTGAGAAGCTTTTCATGACAATTTTTACTCTCAGAGTCTTTGCCAGAAATCTGCTGAGAGGAAGTCGCCGAAGAAATATTTTCCGTTTTGATGTCTGACCTGGGATACGAACCCGGGCCACGGCGACTTCAGTTTAACTTAAAAAGTTTAAATTTAATAGCGGTTTGATAATTTTAAAATTTTATGTTTTGTTGTAAAGCAAAATTGTTCCGGTTAGAAGTGGAATATCAGTACCTCACTCCATTGGACACATTTCCGACTGAGTAGGGCTAATCTTGGCCTTAAAATGCTCAAATGTCTCTAGCTTGTCGACATCACCCTTATCTTTAATGGCACCCCACAGAAAATAGCCCAATGGTGTCAAATCGCTGCCTCTTGGTAGCCAATTGATAGAAACATTTCTAATTAAACAGCAAACAAACGCAATAAATTGCTTATGGCATGAGATGGCAATTAGAATGCTATTTAAATGAATGCTATTTAAAACGAAAGAAACTAGTCCGGAACTTGAAATCGAGAAATCATCGTAGAATGATTACTCTGAAAGTACGATTTGAATTGCACAAGCTGAACTACAAATAGTAATAATTTTTCAATATGCCTACGTACGTATTATATTAGGGTAGTATTAATGCTGCAAAAGTTAAATATTTAAATCCGTATTTTAAACACATTTTAAATGTTTTGATGCCTTTGTTTAAAGTATTTGAATACAAACAAAACTTAAGTACCCTGAAATCAAATCTAGCAGTTAACAAACAATTTCTTAGTGCTGTTTCGAATTTTTAAAAAGTTAAGGGCTCTTATATCTTATCTAAATCCTCCAACTATCAGTTCGTTAGCATTAGAGAAAAATCAAGTTTCAAGTGGGATATTGATCAGTCTATCTACACAGAATCTGGGATTCTTGCAACATGAGTCTAATTATATCTATTTTAAAGGGCCATTGTTTGGCCATTGGAAATTCCTTTGTCGCATTCCATTATAGTCGTTAATTCTACGAGCATACGATATATTATATTCGCATACAACTTTTGAGGGTATTCCTATTATCATTTCATCAATTTTATTGAATAATGTAGAGAATAATGCTGACAACACACCGGACATACATCTAAGTGTCTCTTTCTTGACAGCAATTTCAATGATTGTCTCTACATGCAGAGTCCATGGCAACCTCCTTTCTGAAAAAATGTACGCTGAGTCACACAATATCGTTCCAAAAGTCTGGTTACCATCCTCAGGTAATATCTTGATAGTTTGCTGCATAATTCAGGTCTTCTCCATAAAAAATTGCCTCAAACTTATTTGGTTTTATAAAAGTATTTGCTTCTCTCTATCAACCCTTACATTGAGCATAATATTGCAAGCACCCACTACTAAGCGGAATGGAAGATCCTCTAAAAGCAAGCCAGTGTTCTGGCTCATTGCTAGGGTCTGGGACATAGCAGAAGCTAATTTAATTTTCCTTCGCTCGTAGTAGGTTAAATTTGGTCGGAGTGGTAGCTCTGATATCACAAAGCTCACTAGAGCAAGCATAGCGGCCGATTGTGATGCCACGGGTGAAAAGAGTCCCTGTTCTGTCCAAATTCCACCAAAATCAGGTAAAAGGCTGCACATTCCTCGTAGTAACGTTATATCAATTTACACAAATCTTGATCGCAATGCTCTGGACTCCGGAGTTGATCAGCAATGCCGGTTTGTTTGCTAGGAAGAAATTATTGTTAATGGATGTTGCTCCTTTTGACGGTATACTGCTGTATTTAGTTTAGTTATATTTAGAGATACTTTGTACGTATCTATGACCGAAAAACCTTATGGCTTTAACACAAAACTGGCGTAAGTGATCAATGTCAGGAGAGTTGGGAAAGAGAACAACGATATTAACATTAAGGAAAGTACAGTAAGACCCCGCATAACGCGGGGAATACGTTCCAATAAATTCCAGTGCTAAACGAAACAGCGTTAAACGAGGCAGTTTAACACGTACATATGTACGTTGATGACAACTAATAAATCAACTGTGACGAAGGAAAGCTTCGTTTGTAGTGTGATTGCGTTTTCAGAAAATACATTTGGAATCTTTATTTTGGACAGACTAACAAAAGAGCGTTGAAAAAGGTACATAGTACACACCGTCGAAATATAGTGCTCCAATTTTGGTTAGTACATGACAGTTTCATTTGCAACCACTTAATACTGAAACAGCGTTAAACGGGGCAACGTTAAGCGGGTTCTTACTGTATTAAAAAGATGGGGCTCTTGTACACGTATGAGGATCCACAGAGCACTATTAGAAATAATCTATTTACTATAAGCGGACTAAAACGCAAGATTTTGCTCTTTTAGGGATACTGAAGAGATGGTGATCTCTATTCTGAACACCTCCTAACAGAATTCAAATTGAAAGAATTGAAAAATTGAATTGAATTGAATTGAACGAAGAAGGCATCTGCTGAGCCTATTTGTCGACAGAATATGAATGATTGAATTCCTAAGAATGGTCAAACGGAAGATTAATCTTGTTAATGTTACTCAAGCTATGGAATATATTTGCTTATTTGCTTTATGAAACTCAAAAGGTCAATACTACAGAAGCCAGAAGCTTTTTAAATAAACTGTTTCATATTCTCTTAAAACTAAGCCTACCCTAATATGTCAAATATCTTCTTTATATGCATTTTCAGTTTATATGCACATATTTTAGCCAACAAGTACAAGTTGGAGGTCAAAACCATGCTTTAACACACGCCCCTCCCCCCATTTTTTTTTTTTGTTTTTTTCATTGTCTCTCAATGAAATAGACTAGAGGTTTAATTTTCATTTAAGAGGCTTTTTTAATCCGATTTATAGGCAACATGTCTTGTCGTCTATTGTTTATCTTGGCAAACCTAGAAACCTTCCATGGTTTTTTCTTATACCTACGTTATGAAGATTAAACATGGCAACATGTAGACGTAGATGTAAACGCCAGTTAATGTCAATGTGAGGATGGTAGGTAAAGGCAAAATTTAAATGCTAATGGCATACAACATATGTGCAACCCAGTTGCATATTAAAACTAAAAAGAAGAGAGAAGACCACCTGTTTTCAGATTTTAACAACGAGATATTTTGGGTACTTTTTTTGTTTTTTTTTTTTTGAATATAAAAATCAAATTCATTTGAAATTTAAAATGCTTAACTAATAGAGCCCAATAATGGCTATTTATTTATTCTTACAAATGTTTAAACTTTTTATAATCGAAGAAAAAAGACCAAAAAAATAGAACAACCAACATTTGTTTTGTTCGTTGTCCTTTCGAATTGTTGTAAAGAGAATTTTCAAAAATGAAATGAATTGTAAGAGCACAAGAATAACAGAATAAGTGAACTGAAAAGCAAAACTTTTTCCATTGTTTAGTACAATATTATTTAAAAATTGTAAACTTTTTCTATATTTCATTAAACAATTCCAAACCAAGGTCCCCCATTTCGAAAGAGGGGTTATTTTCATCTCCAGTTTTAAAAAACCATTTTCAAAATTTTTTCTTTTTTTGTTTTGTGTGTATTTTCTGGTGTTTTTTCTGTTATTTAAGGGACACTTAACAACTTATAAAATCATCCTCTTTACTATTTAAAATAAAAATCAAAATAAAAAGAAGAAACTTTTCAACATTTTTGTGCTTGTCGCAAGTATATGCTAGTCTATGCCAGTGTCTTTGTATTCTTTCTTTTAAAAGAAAATAAAAATTCGTTTTACTTTTACGGCAAATACTTCTCCTATTTTATAGAAATTATTTTCGAAAAAAAAATTTTTTTTGGAAAAAACTTGTAGACTAAAATGCGCTTTATTATGTTAATGAGCATAATATCGGGGTTTATTTTTTTTTTACTTTTTTATTTCTCATTCTGTTTCAATTTTGTTCTCCAAGTTTTAGGAAAAATTATGAAAAAAAAGTGGCCAAAATTTCTTAGAGTTGTTTTCAACCTACCGAAAAGTAAAAGAGTCTTGTTGAACTCCATTTCGTTGGGATTCACTTATAAAACCCATATGAATATGGCTTAATATGCTCGTAGAAAATATTTTTTAATGGCAAAAGTAACACACGTTTGCTTCAAGATGGTGGCTCTGTAGAGGACTTAAAGTGAAATGTGTTTTTCATAACAACATCAAACAGTGGGCTGATCTTGTGGTAATTAGTTTCTCAAGGTTTATTTATTGAATAAACTCTTCAGAGGTTAGTGGATTTAGTAAGGATTTCAAAGAGATCCTTCAAATCATTTATAAAGTAGCAAACAACGGGCGCCATTTCGGTGTTAGCGCCCTACTTGCCCTCTTTATTCGCTCTGCCAAACTCAAACTCAACAAATTCAAAAAACAATATTTTTCAACACATTCTTTTCAACACTATCTGCATCATAGAAAATTGCAGATAGGATCTAATGACGAAACACAGCCTTATATGATAGCCGTTTGAATTTAAAATTATGAATCAACCACTGCATTAGCGTTAACGCTGACATCAACATCATATCATAGAGTTTTCTAATATGATGCTTTTTATAAGGTTACTCTCCATTGGATTCCAGATCATGTTAAAATTCATGGTAATTAGCAAGCAGACAAACTTGCGAGTTAGAAACCTTCCATGTCCTTGAGTAAGAAAAAACTAGAAAGATGCGCTCAAGTTCAAGACAGGCAAAGACATCTTGTCTGGGTCCCCAAACACTGCGACATTTCGGGGAACTACAGGCCAGACGGGCTTGCTAGGGCTGACGCACTTCTTTCGGAATCCTCTTCAATCATCATGGGAATGCCACTTACCTCGTTACTTACTGCTAGGTTCACTTGGCCCTCTATGGATAGAAGGTCCACCAACCAGTTGCTTGGACTTGGTCGTAACATCATTACGATCACAGTGGCTATGCTTACAGGTCACTGCATTATGGGTATAAAGAATGAGACTAGCATTTAAAGATTTCTGCCGTGTATGCAGATCCGCAGAGGAAGAGGAGACTGTTATCCACTACCTATGTCAATGTCCATCTTTGGGAGTTACAGATATAGGTTATTTGGCTCTCCAATCCTTGTCACCTTGACGGAGCTATCGTCCATTGACGTCAATGACACAGCCTCGTTTATCAAACTTTCTAGCTAGTTTTCCAGCGTGGGGTAGTCGTGCTATAATTATGCAGCCCTTGTGCTGACCAACTTGTCTCTCATTGGCTCGGATGACTTGGTCAGTACAGGGACTGCGTTCACCTGTGGCGCCACAACGGGCCGCTATGCGTGCTCAAGTAAAGTTTTGGTATAAAGCTACTACACCAACCTAACTAACTCATCTGCGAGGCATAAGACCTCTTAATCCATCAATGAAATGGATTTCAAAGTTTCTTTTTGAAGCTAACGCCTTCACTTCTCCTCAATTCTTATTTAATTTGCTAGGATTTGAAGCCCTCTTTTATACCAAAGTGTATGATTAGATATAGTTGTTGGCTGGAACAGACGTAGGGTTTTGCAAAGGCAATGGTTCACGAATACTTGCATCTTTCGCATATCACGATCGAATTCGCATTGAAGATTGAAGAGAGGGTGATATCCGGCTAGATTTTTAGCGGCTATGGGTATGTCGTACCTTTTGCAAACGATATGATGTAAATTGTCATTGTTGATTCCGAACAGCATTCTCAAGTTTGCATTGAAAAAAGACATAGAGGAGGATTCTTTGGATACCATAAAATGTATGAAAGCAGTACAAAAGATCGTATGGTTGCAGTACTGAAGCTGCTCTTCACGGAAAAACTTTAGCACGGATTCATCTTTCTCTAATTTATAAGAAAGTCCTGCTGCATCAAAAAATATTTAAAAAAAAAAATAGGACTTATTCCTCTTTCCATTGTTTTTCAAGAGTTTATAAAAGTCATTTGCAATTCGCATTAGAATTTAATTTTCTCATTTTAATTTTAATTAAACGTACCACTGTGTCGTCATACGTGGTACGTGAAAACAATTTAATACAAAATTTTTGTAAATTAGTTGCTAACAACTTGCAACACACTTCGCATACAGCAACATACGACTAAAAGATTCTTCAATAAGCAGGAATGCATGTACATATGTACGTATGAAGGTATGTATGTTGGATATTTGTTAATGGTTGCTACATGCCAGGCAAGGTAAACTTTTGATTCCAGCACATACGACATAACAATATAACAGCAGCAACAACAACAGCAACAATAGCAATAAAATAAGATAGAAAATGATTCAACTTAATATTTAACTCTTTACAAGCAACACATACATATATACATACAGTTGTGTTCAAAATAATGGAATGGTAGCACGTATTTTCAAAGTTAAAAATTTTTACTGTACCAATTAGCAAATCATGATATATTCTAATGGTAGTTACGAGATATGTAAGAAATAAAATACAAAAAAGAATCTCTTGATTTATTTCTGCATTTACTCCATTGACTTCAGCTTGATCAAAAATATAGAAGTGTGAGTGTCCTTTTAAAAAGACAAAAATAATTAAAAACCTTTGAGAAAAAGGTTAGAACTTAGAAAAAATTAAGGAAATCTTAAATGATCTCAAATGCTTTAAAATATAAAAAGAAATCCCGAAATGCGTGGGCGCAAGGTCCAAACATCAACTGCCGATGACCGCCAAATTGTGCGATACAGGAAAATAAATCCTTCGGCGTCTTCAAAAAAAATTCAAAAGCATCTAAATCTTGCCGTAAGTGGCCCTACTACTTGTAAGCGTCTGATAGACAACAATTTATTCGCAAAAAGTCCACCAAAGGTGCCATAGCTGACAAATTAAAACATGTAGCAGCAGGCTTAAATTTTGCCGGAGAACATATCAAATATTCGAAAGAAATATGGAGACACTAGAGGTGTGCACAAGACATTCTGCTTACCTTTCACCGAATGCAATACTGTAGTGTACTCTTTTCAGTTGCTCTTGATTTTACGAGTGCACTGAAATGTGTTTTTCACATTTATTCAATGTATACAACAACACTTATTTGCCTATGAAGTAACGGAACTATGCTTTGTGTGGTAAGAGCATATTTTACTAATGAAACTACATTTTCAGTATTGCCATATGAATATCAGTAGTGCAAAAAAAGTACTAATGTACGACGAAGATGCTCTGTCGCCCAGAGCAAAAAAAAGAAATGCATGTTGTGACTCTATAAAGAGTTCAATATTTTTATTGCACTCTTCATACAACTCTCTTTTATACTGTTGTACAATGGCTTACGAGTGCAGTTGTTTTTTTGTACTCTATCTTTGCTTCACACTTATTTATATTTGCAGTTAAAATCAATATTCGGTCCAGACAATATGTTAGACGTCTGCCCTAACAACAAATATAAAGCTCAGTACGCACAAAAGACAGTTAAACATGGTGGTAGAAAACTAGGGAACTGGGGAAGCTTTTCATATAATGGTGTAGGCTCAATACATTCAATTACAGACTGAATGGATAGGAACGTCTATGTCAGCAGTTTGAGAGAACTGATGTTACCATATTCCACGCCTCTAGAATGAATATTCCAACAAGATAATGACACGAAACACACCAGTAAATTGGCAAATAAATGGTTTCGGGTTAATAGGGTGAAGGTTATAGCATGGCCAGCTCAGTCTCCGCACCTTAATCCCACAGGGGATATGCTAAAAAATATCCTGCAGAGAAACAATCTTCAAATACAGAAAAACTATGTATCACAGTGCGCAGATGCATGGCATTAAATTCCTTTAAACATATGCCAAGATCTTATTGACTCAATGCCTTTACTTTTTTAATTTTTCTTAATTTTAAACTTTTGCTATTATTTTGAACACAACTGTACATGCATTTGCAGCAACATGATGATGATGGTGGCAAAATCCTTTCTGTTTTTTATTGTTTGTTCTTGAAATATTAAATGTTCTGTCGTTTCCTTTTTTTCGTTTTGCCTTCTTTTTTCTGTTGTTGTTCTATTCACACAACATTTGAGTCGCATTTAATTTTATTCTGACGGGGTTTTTTTCGGTTTTTTGGGGGTTTCAAAATTTTTGGTTGAAATTGTTGTAGATGGTTTTTTTTTTTTGTTAAAATATCATTAACGCGTTAGCAGCAAGATTATTCCAAACTTTTTTTTGTTATTATTGTTGTTGTTGTTGTTTTAACTGTAATAACTTTGTTGTGTTGTTTTGAAAAAAAGTACTTAAAACCACCTTCAGCATGTATAGGAGGAGGATACCAATTTTTATTGCGTGCTATGCAAACACTATGAAGATGTGTTCAAACTAGGGTGTATCTTTAAACAATTTCCAAAAATTCATATGAAGAAATTTACTTTAGGGTTACATTTTAGGGCAGCAGTAACAGTAAGAGCAACAACAACAGCAGCAACAGCCCCGGCATCCTTTTAATGCAGCCGGGCTTAACAACTTTTGCCGGATGTGCAAAATGTTGCAAGACAGTTTATTTGCAGCATATAAAGAATTCTGGCTTTGTGTGGCCTCTTCTTTAATGTTTTATTTAAAATTTTGCAATTTTATTCATATTTTTTGGGAGGAAAAAAAAAACTTGCATTTCATGCTATAAACGCCCTCTTCATGGGGTTGGTTGCTTATTAATGGAGGTGGATTGTGAGAAGAATTTTCAAAAAAAAAGTAAAACGAAATGAGAAGAATCGAAATAAAAATAAAAGAAAAATTAAAAGGAAATTACACATTACTTAGACTAATGTTACAACAATGCCAACATAACTTCTCTGCAATTTTTTTATGTAATTTTATTTCCTTCACTTCCAAAACTGAGAAAGAGAAAAAAAAATGCCAGAATAAAATTGTTAAACAAATACAATTTTCTCTTCTCTATGCTTATATACATACATACATACATACATATATACGTACATACATACAGTAAATATAAAATATTTTAAAGTCAAGGTTAGTAAAACTGCATATAAATGCTTGCAAGTGCATATGATAACTCAAATATGAGTTCATATATGAGTGTTTGCCTTGTGTTACTTAAATGCTGAGAAATTGTTTTTATTCCGAATTTTTTTTCTGTTTTTGTTATTGTTTTTTTTTTTTGTTAAAATATCATTAACGCGTTAGCAGCAAGATTATTCCAAACTTTTTTTTGTTATTATTGTTGTTGTTGTTGTTGTTTTAACTGTAATAACTTTATTGTTTTTGTTGTGTTGTTTTGAAAAAAACAAAAAGTACTTAAAACCACCTTCAGCATGTATAGGAGGAGGATACCAATTTTTATTGCGTGCTATGCAAACACTATGAAGATGTGTTCAAACTAGGGTGTATCTTTAAACAATTTCCAAAAATTCATATGAAGAAATTTACTTTAGGGTTACATTTTAGGGCAGCAGCAACAGCCCCGGCATCCTTATAATGCAGCCGGGCTTAACAACTTTTGCCGGATGTGCAAAATGTTGCAAGACAGTTTATTTGCAGCATATAAAGAATTCCGGCTGTGTGTGGCCTCTCTTTTAATGTTTTATTTAAAAATTTTGCAATTTTATTCATATTTTTTTGGGAGGAAAAAAAAAACTTGCATTTCATGCCATAAACGCCCTCTTCATGGGGTTGGTTGCTTATTAATGGAGGTGGATTGTGAGAAGAATTTTCAAAAAAAAAGTAAAACGAAATGAGAAGAATCGAAATAAAAATAAAAGAAAAATTAAAAGGAAATTACACATTACTTAGACTAATGTTACAACAATGCCAACATAACTTCTCTGCAATTTTTTTCATGTAATTTTATTTCCTTCACTTCCAAAACTGAGAAAGAGAAAAAAAAATGCCAGAATAAAATTGTTAAACAAATACAATTTTCTCTTCTCTATGCTTATATACATACATACATACATACATACATACGTACATACATACAGTAAATATAAAATATTTTAAAGTCAAGGTTAGTAAAACTGCATATAAATGCTTGCAAGTGCATATGATAACTCAAATATGAGTTCATATATGAGTGTTTGCCTTGTGTTACTTAAATGCTGAGAAATTGTTTTTATTCCGAATTTTTTTTCTGTTTTTGTTTTTTTTTTTTTTTTGGTATAAAAATTAAAAGTAATAAATCTATATGGCTTTTAACAGACAGACATTCAGTTTAAGAGAGAAATAGACACTGTACTTGTAATGGACAGAGTGAAGCTAGCATGTAAAGATGTTTTACTTTTATCAGCGTTCATGCAGCAGAGGAAAGTAACTATTTTAACGAATTTATTAAATGGAAATTTATACAGTACTCGTACTCGTTTACAAAAAAAGTAATGCATTTTAATGTTTATTTAAGAGGGTTTTCTCATAAGGCCACAACTATCTTTATAATGGATCAAGTCGCAAATGTACCCACCTACAAATGCAGTATGATGAAATGTGATCACTTCAAAGAAATATATCTTATTTTCTTATTTTATTTATTCAAGTCAATGGACAAATTTCTTACTGACTAATAACAATTTTTATTTTTTTTATTTTATTTTTATTGCCTATGAAATATTCCTACAGGCAATAACATTACAAACTATGACATTAAATTTTATTTACAAAAACTAAGAGTTTAAATGCTTGATTATATTATTTTTTAAGACATTATTCGATAAAGAAAAATCAATCAAATTATACAATTTATTAAATTCGCTGCATATTCTCCTTATTGGATCAGCACCAGCATAGTTGGTTCTAAAAAATTGTATTGATAATGGGGTAAAATGACGTGACGGACGTTGAGGAACATTAAAAGTGATATCATGGATTAAAAAACTGGAGCCAATATCACCAGTGATTACATTGAATAAGAACGAGATATTTAACATAGTTCTGTGACTTTTAAGTGTGGGAAGTTTGATTAAAGTTAGTCTGGCAGAATAAGATGGTAAGCTAGTGGGATTAAAATTCAGTCCTCGTAGACAAAATATCAGAAATTGCTTTTGTACAGATTCGATGACATCGGAATATTTTTTATATAGAGGATCCCATATTATGAAGCCATACTCTAGTATAGGCCTCACAAGAGATGTGTAGAGCGATTTAGCAACATAAGGATCGTTAAATTCTTTTGCCCACCGTTTTATAAAACCAAGCACGCTTTTTGCTTTATTCACTGTCATAGCTATGTGCGGAATAAAATTTAGTTTGGGATCAAGCAAAACTCCTAGATCCAGGAAGTTATCTACAAGCTCAAGATCGTATCCATCAAAAGCATATTTTGCAGGAATCGGATTCTTCCTTACAAATCTCATGTATTTACATTTTTTTAGATTAAGCTGCATTAAATTTAAATTACACCATAACTGAAACGAATTTAGGTCCTTTTGAAGTAGTTTCTGATCGGAAATTCGGCGATAACTTAGGAAAATTTTTACGTCATCAGCGTACATTAGGATGTTGGAATAGCGAATCATATCAGGTAAGTCGTTAATAAACAATGAAAACAGAAGCGGTCCAAGATGGTTACCCTGAGGAACACCAGAAAGGACATCAATACTTCTGGAGCAGCAGTTTTTAAAAAGTACGGTTTGTTTTCTGTTAGTTAAATATGAGTAAATCCATTTTAAACTAAGATCGGTAAATCCCATTAAACGAAGCTTCCTCTTCAAAAGGAAATGATTAACTTTATCAAAAGCCTTGCTGAAATCCGTGTAGATACGTCTGTTTGTTGCTGATGAAAAAATCCACGACAAACAACTGTTGAAAGATGAAGCAGGTTTGTTGTAGTTAAACACTTCTTCCTGAAACCGTGCTGATAAGGTGATATCAAGCTAGAAACCTGATAACATAAATCATCAGTAATCATATTTTCAAATAGTTTTGGAATTATACTTAGTTTTGCAATACTACGATAATTTGTAACATCGGACTTATTTCCTGACTTGAACAAAGGAATAATGAATGAATATTAAGACAAGGTGAAAATATAAAAAGGAAACAGACGGAAATATCTGTCACACTGATCTGATTGTTATCACAATTACCGTCACATAGCTGAAGTATGTATATCTAGTATTGTAGATGACAGCCGGTGTAGATTGGTAATATCAGCAATTAAGATGAGTGAGGTTCAAGTCATACTTATAATTTCAAATACTTACACGCATTCATACTTGTTTTGATATCATACTCATACTACTCATACTCAAAGTTTGAAGTAGTCGTCGTAGTCATACTTAATAACATGCATGATGTTATTGAATTCGACTCGTCTCTACTTAACATTTACACGAAGTACAAAATAAGGCTGTAAATTTTGATGAGTGATACGAGCCACTCGAATGACTTATAAGTATTATAAGTATTTTCTAAATTTATGAATCAGAATGAGTAGGCGTGTTTGATTCATAACACATTTCGAATGTTGTGAGTTTGATGTTAACGTTTTACTCCTACTCATTGCTACTTATACTTATAAATCAATGTTGTAGCGAGTACGAATGAATCAGAGTAGTTGAAAATTTGATGAGTGGTTATGAGTAGCAGAAAAACGATTCATTGCTGATCTCTGATCTACACCTACATATCTTGTGTAATCAATTGACTTGCATATTTAAAAGTCATAAATCCCACAAAAAGTAATTTCACAAACACACTGTGAATCCAAAAATAATACACTCCGCAAAGTATTTTGAAATTTCTTGCCCAAATGCCACAACAAATGGATAAGTGCTGCATAGATACATACATGAGTGGCGGGACCTGCTGTTTAAGGTTGACTCCAAACGATAGCCTTTATTGTAATTTTTTATTTACTTCCCAGAATTTTAGCCAGAAATCTGCTGACAGGCAGGGAAAACAAATTCTACGTAAAAATATGAATAAAACAGTAAAATACAAGCCTAGCACTGGCTTATCGAGAAACTGAACTGGACTGAACTAGAGGACTGTAATGCATTTTAATGCAATTTAACTACATTGCACGCCTCTTTGAGGATTGAAATATATATCTGCTCCAGAGAGATAGATACAATCCCACAGTCAGGATTATTGCCATAGTCTCTCACACCACTTACGTTGGTATTTCATTTTAATTTAATCATTATATCGAGTATGAACGAAATATGAAAAAAAACAATCCTTCGGCACCTTCCTCTAAGCAGATTTCTGGAAAAAAAATCTAAGAGTAAATAAAATTGTTACGAAAAGTTTGTCAAAATACTGTCCTTCGGAGTTGACTGTAGACTGTAGGTCCTGGCGCTTATGGATAAAATCAACAAACGTAATATTAGTGGTGTGAGAAGCAGGGATGTAATCCGGACTGAAGGGTTGTATCGACAAATTACGTATGTGTGTATGCATACGAAGCCAGAAAAGTTCGGTGGAATGGTAGGAACTTTTTGAAAATATACACTTAGTAAGCCAAGCATTTATTAAAAGCTCGGCTTATCTCCCACCTTATATTTCGATCCTCTGATTGTGACAATAAATTATCAGAACATGGAAACATGAAAACTAAACGACGTTAATGCATACTAGAAAGAAACGCCTGGTATTAGGTATCAGATGCTAAAGAGGAAGTTCCCTTTGTAAACAACAAACACTATTTTGAAATTTGTCAAAGCATTAGTACTGGAAGCGATATTTTAGGGATCTTCTTCTTAAACGAAGAGAGAACATCATGTATAATGGGTAATACATTCATTACTTTTAGTTTATGAAAAAAGCATGGTATCGGCACAATACATCTCTAATGTCGTAAATAACCCCATTTTAAGATGATTAGAGATTAGATTAGATTGATTGTAGTCGCCGTGGTCTAGTGGGTAGTGTGTTGGCTTATTAGAAGAAAGGCCGGGTTCGTATCCCAGGTCATACATCAAAACGAGAAATATTTCTTCGGCGACTTCCTCTCAGCAGATTTCTGGCAAAGACTCTGGGAGTAAAAATTGCCGTAAAGTGGTGTGAGAAGCTAGGTCGTAATCCTGACTGAAGGGTTGTAATGGCCAATTATGTATGTATGTAGAGATTAGATTAGAGGATGTATTCCAGACTTATTCATGACTTAGCGGCTAACTTTTAATCCCCAAATATGAAAAGTTTGCCACCTTCTAGTTCTCACTGAATAGTTCCCAGTAATGGCTTCCAATTTATGTTTAAATACTTTTAAACAAATTTCAACATGGCAACATAATATTTTTGACTCACTTTCTCTGAAAAGTACTTAATTTTCCATTTACAATAAATTTTTGTCTATTAAAACTTCTCTCAATTACTCTTCAATAACCAGTCATCTAAACTCGAGACGGGCAAACGAAATACAAAAACAAAACAGAAAAAAAAAACTTTTTTAAATGAAATAAAAAGTGGAATAAAACAGTACAAAACAAAATCAAAACGAAACGAAAATTCTAATTTGTCACAAATAATTGTTTTTATTTTTCTATTTTTTTTTTATTCGTTACAATGGCAATAACAACTATCAATGCAACAACAACAACAACAACAACAACTAGAAATATGATAAAAAGAAAGAAAAACTAGACACATTTCATTTGTTCATTTATAATCTCTCGTTCTTTTCTATTCCATTCTGTCCTTTTCGATGCTTACATACATACATACATACACAAGTACATAAGTATGTATGTATGTATGTAGATCCATTCAATAGTATTCAGTCAGTCATTCATTCATTTAGACAGTCAATCATATCAATTTTTTCTTATTCATTTGTTCATTCGTTCATTCATTCATGCATTCATTCATTCACTCATTCATTCAACATCATATTTCATGTTTATTAAGCTGTTGTGTAAATTGAAAATAGTAGTCCCAGCTAGAAACTGTAGCAGTCGTAATGGAATGAAACGAAACAAAACGAAAGTGGATATGGCAGTAGAAATAATAGATCTTCACTAAAAGTGCGCAATAAACAGAAGGACAATGAAAATATAAGACAAATTATTTCAATTAGAATAGACTAAGCTGGCGCGCTCGGAAAGCCAGACAGTATAGTACGAAGATTATGCAACACTTAATATGGGCCTCTGTTTAGTTGTTCGTAGTCTACTTTCTTACTTACTGGGTTAATTGACCACTAACAACTCAATGAACAGATTTCGGCTTTAACACATACTACCAGGGACCTTCCTTGCGCGTCTTCGCCTAGTAGGTCATACCAATCGATGACAGAGATACGACAGGCGCAAACTTCTGCCAGTCCCTTCATTAAATATCCATGTCGCCGGATCATTTTCTTCCATGCAAACCACATGCCGGAGCCAAAACAAACTCCAAAACGCTAAGGACTTCATAAAGCTGCATAGAGGTTGGATCGAATGCAGAAATCGATGCCAACTAGGAACGAATATTTTACGTATGACTTTTCTCTTGAATACGCTGAAGGCAGCTGCTACAGTGTCCTGGTTGTGTTGTGGAGTTCTTGCTTCTACGCCATAAAGAAGCATGGGCTGGATGAGCGTCTTGTACATTTGTAATTTTGTTTTACGAGAGAGGTCTCTGCTTCTCAATTACATAATTGGTCTCTGCTTCAGTCAGAATTATTGACCTCGTTTATCACACTACTTATGTTGTGTGTTAATTTTATACATGAGTGGCAACGCCTACAGTTTAAAGTCCACTCCGAACGATAGATTTTTTTTTAGAAACTTTTCATTGCAGGTGTTTTTTACTCATAGAGTTTTTGCCAGAAATCTACTGAGAGGAAATCGCCAAAAATATACTTTTTGTATTGTGTTTTGATGTCTGGCCTGGAACTCAAACCCTGGCTTTACGTCTAATAAGCCAGCACACTACCTACTAGACCACGCGTCTCTGTTTCTCAATTGCCTCTATAAAATTCCTTGCAAGCCTTATGATTTAGGATTATGGAGTTTTCTTTGTGCACTTGAGTAACTCACTAGTCTAGGTTCCCGGGGACAGTCGCATTCCGGGAAACTGCAGTACTCCTTCCGGAATCCTCGTCAATCGATTTTGACACCTACCTCGATAAAATTGGCCATTGGGTGGAAATTCTTTCGGGACAGCTACCTACCCTGAGTCAATGAGGAGTCCTGCTCCACTTCCAGACTCATATGGCCTTCGATAGTTAAATGGCACACAAGCTAGCTACTTCTACATGATCGTAGTATCATTTCGATCACAGTCGTCATTCTTACAGGTCATGGCGTTATAGAAAGTTACCCAGAAAGACCGCAGCCCCCATCTAACGACTTCTGCCGTCGATGTAGATTTGTTTAAGAAGGGAAATTTTCTATTTACTTTCTACAGGTGCAGATATAAGTTATTTGGCAGTTAATTCCTTGTCAGCTTAACAGAATTATTATTCGTTAATATTAATGTTATTGTCCCGTCGTCTGTTAACACTAAACCTACCATAAACGGGTCAAATGATCCATTTTGCATTGCTTGTCAGAATTTCTTGAAAATAACAATATCACATTGCCAATTTGCCTTTGCGACTTTTATTACAAAATACATCGAATGTGTTTTCCAAGATTTACTCCTCTCTTGATAATTTTTTTTTACCGAGAAATATATGAAATCTACCTTAAATACCGCAAGGTAGGAATATGAATACATGAAGTATCGGTAGGTTTAGTGTAAATGTGCGGCCCTTTCTTTCATCAACTTCTGCCATAATCTGGTGGAATTCGTTCAATACATTTCCTGCCCTTACCTGTGGCATTACAACGGGCCGCTATGCGTTCATCAAATCTACATCTTCAAGCCTAACCTAACCAAGCACCTATTGGGAAAAGTGATCCTAAGATTGAGCTCCAGACTGACAAGAAAAGTAAAGGCGAAGCCAAAAAAAAGGAAGCTATACATGGACAATGGCGAATAAGTTTATTAATCGTTTTGTTATCTAGGGGACACCAATCACTGTCTTGGCTGTTTCCTTAAAAAACCTCAAAATTTCTGAGACCATCAGGCTAGCTACCATGTTTTTTTTTTTTGTATTTCCTTCTTACCCGATAAAAATTGCTGAAGGACATCTGGGATTACGCTTTTGGCTTTAACACGTTTAAGATTAAAATTCGAATACAACTGCAATCCTTATTTCGCCCCTTCAAATCGAATGTATGAAGAATGACAGGAATTGCTGGTACTGTTGAGATAACAATAGTTTTGTATCCTCTATTCTTTGTTACTCTATGCCAATAAGACACAAATCATATAGAAATACTGCTGGTAGTTATACTGATGAATTATACTTCATAACAAATGACAAAACTCTGAATTTTATGGAAAGTCTAAGAGCAGGTGATGGAAATGGTATAACGACCAGAGGGCAATAGAGTACTTTTTGGCATTTAAAAGTTTTTGGTGGGTGGAGGAGAGGAAAACTTTTCCAAAAACAAAATACAAAAATCTGTAATAGTTAGAGCAGCTACATTTTCAATTTATTTGACGTGCAAATAAAATTTATGCAACACTTCATTTATACAGAAACATAAGGGTAGAGTGTGAGCTACGGTAAGAATGAAGTTTCCCATTTTCTCTTTTAACGATTTTTATGAATGATTGTATGGAGTACATGTAAATATAAATGTATGACGACGTACGAGTAGGAATATAGAAAATGATTGTAACCAATATTTGAATATGGAAATTGACTGTCTCCATTTTTTTTTTTTTTGTTTTTCTTTTCTGTTTTGTTTTTTGTTTTCTTTTTCTTCTCTATGGCTGGATGTCTATACTCGTACAAGTGGGCCACAGTAAGTAAATTGACTGCTTTGAGGGGTGAAGGTGCTGGTGCTGGTGCGTGCTGGTACATGTATATACAAAGGAAACTCTATAAAACAAATTTAAATTATAATTTAAAATTGTTAAGCATTCAACCAACTCATCCTTTAACACATTCTACAGCACAAAGCTATTCTTCCCTTTATTACCACTATGAGTCTATTAAAAAGAAAAAAATCCTGTCCTTTTTTCCTTTTCCCATATATTCAACACACACATACACAAAGTGTATGGCTGTGTAAATGAATGCTTGGAATTTAACTTCAAGTATTTGTAACGTAAATGAGATTTCTGATTGTAGTTTCCATGTGTCCTTAAGACCCTTTAAGGACTTTTTGTTTTTCAGCTCTTGTTTTTCATTTTAGTTTCGTATAAACGTACGGTTTATATTAAAACAACTGTTAGTTTTGCATGTTAATTTACTAGAAGAACATACACACACATACACACACACACATATACACACACACACATAAATAGACCCGAGCTGTCATAGTGTGCTTAAAACAAAAGGAGTAAATTATTTGGTGGATCAACCTGGGCTTTTTCATTTATTTGATGACTTTTAAATTGTATTAAGGAGTCCATTTCAATCTTCTATTGTGTTGTAAGTGAAACCCTTATTTAAGCAAAATTTATATGAAATTAATTAAACTTTTCAGTTTTGCAGTAACAATTTAGATGGAAAATTTATTTTATGCATACATAACAGCGTTAATAGCTTAATTGTGAAGGTTTTTTTTTGGTTTTTTATGGAAATTGGGTCATTTAAAGCATAACGGATTTTAAAGTGGTTTTTAGTTTTATGATTTAATTTTTTAACGAGTTAAAGATTTATTTTATGACTTATTAAAGATAGAAATTTGCATCACCAGATATTTGAAGGACACAAAACAGCACATTCTGTGTCATTATTCAGAAGACCTACTCAAGCAATGGTTGGAAAGTAAGAGCCAAGACTGCATCCAATTAAACATACATCATTTGCTCCTTGAAATCCCTTTAATCAGGATTATGGCATTAGTTTCTCACACCACTTATGTGATGAATGTAAGCTTAAAGTTGTCTCCGAACAAGAACTTTTTCGAGAAATATAAACTTCAAGTGGCTACGCAGTGGTTTTAAATCCCATCAGATGCTTTGTATGTTTGTGGTTGTCTGATTGATTTGTCTGATATTATATGTGATTACTCACAATAGAAAAATGAATATGAGATAGTGAAAATAATTGAAGTCATTATAAATAAAAATTGTCGAACCCTACTGCCTGTTTCCTTTTGCCCTATCAAGCTATCTTTCCTGTATTCCAACACCATACGCTATATGAATAACGACCATTCCTCAGTGTTGATCTCAAAAACAAACAAAAAAAGGTTTGGGAATATACGAACTCCTATGCAAAGGGTTTTAAGTCAATAAACAGCATATCAAGATCTAGACGTGAGGCCTCTGTTCAAACCCCAGGTCAGACATCTCCAACTAAACGAAATACAGTAAGGCTCCGCTTAACGCTGTTTCAGTATTATGCGGTTGCAAATGAAATGGCCATGCACTAACCAAAAGCGGTGCATTATATAGCGACGGTGTATACTATGTATCTTTTTCAACGCCTTTTTGTTAGTCTTTTTAGAAAAAAGATTCCAACTGTATTTGCCGACGTCTCAAGTCTCACAGTACGAACGCATCCTTCCTACGTCACAATTGATTTATTAGTTATAATCAACGTTACTAGGTGTATACATATGTACGTGTTAACTTGCCTCGTTTAACTCTGTTTTGTTTAGCGCTGGAACTTATTGGAACGTATCGACCGCGTTAAGCGGGGTCTTACTGTATGAAAAAATGTTTATTCGTCAACTGTCACTCTGAAAAATATTCTGAGACTAAATAAAATTCGCATTTAAAATTTCTCAAATAAGGTTTAAAAACGATGCCCCACAACGTCATATGCGAAAATAATTCCTGCCATGAAGACTTGCTCCAAATCCTTTATAGCTGGGAGCCTTTAGGACTCGTATATAGGTTATCTTTGACTTGGCATGTGTTAGTATCTCTAATGTTCATCTCTGTCATTATTGGACAGATGAAATTACTTTGTTTCTTAATTTTCCCACTTTACATGCGAAACGGAACCGGTGCAACGCCATTTCTGTGAGTTCCCGATCAGTGTAAAGACATATAACCAGCATTACATAACAGTATGTTGCCTCACAGTTATAAATTTTGATTCTATTGATTGTTAGATCAACAGCTGTTGCATTATTAGATCTACTCCATAGGAGAAATTTGAGAGAGACTTCTTCACTATCCTGGCCATTCAAAAATACTTTGAACTTAAACTGTGAGGCCTTTAAATTTAAATCAAACAAAGTGTATACATCAGATGTCATTATGCATGAGATAAAAAAAAAATCGTTTAAATGTCTGCGGGTATTGACGTATGCTTCTCTGGGTTGAAATGTCCTATTTCCTAGGCTGAATTTGGCCGATGTTAAGAATTGTTTTGTGGCTTGTGACATATACGCATTAGGGATCCCAATCGGGAAATCTTGATTCCCGGGATTTTTAAAAACTTGTCCTGGGATTGTGAATTCATATGCATTTTGACCCTACAAAAGGTCCTTAAAAAATTCTATATCATTTGACTTTAATAATAGCATCTCAGATGAGAACAACCCTATTTCCATTGCTATAAAGTTATTTGATGCCATCGAACTGTGCAAAAGCCCTATAAAATTAACAGGTTTACTGATTTAGATACACAACTGTCCACAGAAATAGATTAATTTACATCAGGAGATGGTAGAGGTGGAACTATTTTACCAACAAATGTTGATTGCGAAAAGTTTTTTTCAATAGCAGCGTATGTTGACAACAAAATTCGTTCAAGCCTATCAGATCACATGTTCGATGCTTTAATCTTTTTGTTGGAATCCAAATAATTTTCTTAACACTAATGCATTTGCATATGTATGTATGGATAACTTATTTTTTCGTTAATTTACGCTTTTTTGTTACTTTTTGACTTGGAATATAAATGATTTTGTTAAAACAAATATTTTTATAATTTTTTTTTTCATTATTAATTAGATAAAATCGTGTTTTTTGGTTCCAGGATTTTGGGATCGGAATTACAAAATCTCGAATCCCGGGATTTTTCAAAATCAATCCCGTTTGGCATTCCTATATACCTGCGACTAAGAAAACGCTACAATAAAATATCTAATATTCTAACATCTAAAGAAGTCGCCGTAGTCTAGTGGGTAGTGTGTTGGCTTATTAGACAAAAGGCCCGGGTTCGAATCCCAGGTCAGACATCAAAACGAAAAAATATTTCTTCGGCGACTTCCTCTCAGCAGATTTCTGGCAAAGACTCTGAGAGTAAAAATTGCCATGAAGAGCTTCTCAAAAATCTGTCGTTCGGAGTCGACTTTAAACTGTAGATCCCGCCACTCATGTATAAAATTAACGCACACATCATAAGTGGTGTGAGAAGCTAGGTCGTAATCTTGACTGAAGGGTTGTAATGGCCAATTACGTATGTATGTAAAATATCTAACAAAGTGAAATAGCCCGTTCCCGCTGGCCAGATCACATCACCTCCACGTGAGGTGGCTGTCCCCTCAAATCGATGGTGCATGATATCCAATGTGATATGAGCTGTGTAGCTCGTAGCGTCATCCTATTGAAATTACAGGCAGTTTTATCTAAATCATCTAATTCAGCCGAAAAGCAGTTAGTCTTCCTATGGCTTGCTGTGGACAGTAAAGGCCTGGTAAATGTCTTAAATCCATACCAAACAGTCACATTTTCAGAAAGTATTGGACTCTCCTGGACCTCATGTGGGTTCGAATCATTCCGAATTCAACAATTTTGTTTGTTGACTTAAGCATTCATCTAGAAATGGGTGACATTGTAGATTATGATTTCTCGATGAAGAGGTGGATCAGTTTCCAACTGCTCCAGAACACATGTCGTTGTTTTTGATAGTCCACGATGAATGTGCAAAACAGGCTGAAGAAATCACAGCTAATCGAACAGACTTGGCTTCAGCAAGATAGCCGTTATCAATTTTAAAAGTTCAGATGTCCCTATTAGAAGCACCGATGTAGAAAGCTTCGTTTTCACTCAATTTCTTTTCAATTTCTACGAAAAGAATCTTTAAATAAAATATTAAAAATCGTTTTTCCTTTAAGTTTCCAAACTTCCTCTACTTAAACTCCTGCTGGCTTAAGGATATATTATTATTAGCTCTCTGCTAATGGTTGGGTGTTAATGATTTTCGTGTTATTATTTATTAATTGATCCTGCATGTAGTATACGTTGTAATCACAGCATTTTCTATTGATTCTAATTGACTTGGCATTTTCTGTTTCAGTGTAAAGCACTCAAAAGCGAAGAGGATTGAATCTCTTAATCGAATTATTTATTAACTAGACAACAACAATAATAACAACAACAACAACAGCAATAGCTACAGTAATAGCAGCAACAGCTATAAGTTCATTAGAATTTAATATACCGCCGTATAAAACCTTTGTTTGCAAATCGATTGCAAATGTTCAAATCATCCTCAGGGAACGAGGAACGTTACTCATGATGTTCCATAAGTTGATTACTAATGACACAACGATTTCATTTCAGTGCTTAAGAAGCGGTTATAACTTGGCTGAAACTACTTACAAAAGTAGTTTCTTTTTTTCGTCTTTGTGGCAGCTGCTGTTATTGTTGTTGTTGTTGTGATTAAGACAAAAAGTCCAGGTCTATGAAGAAGAAAAGAAGAAGAAGTAAAAGAAGAATTATGGTTATACTTTCTTTAGATGACTTGCGTCATTCGATGGCAATCGAATAGTGTGTCAGTAACACGCCCAAATCTCCATAAATCTTTACATTCCTATTCCAATTCCTATTCCTCTACTCAGGCACACACACACACTCAGCACTTGTACACTCGTGTATATGTACGTCGTAGTCATATACGGAGCACACTGAATCGATGTAAAAAGTCACAAAGGCTGTTGCTAATGTTTGAACTTTCCTTTTCAATTTTTCCCATCTAGAAAACAACAATAACAATAACAACAATAACAACAACAATATTCAACTGATGTAAAAGTAATTTTTCTTTTATTTCTTCTCATTTTAGTTTTTCCCATTTCCACTAGAATAGTGTTCAAAAACACAAAAGAGAAAAATATAGAAAGAAGGAGAGAAAGAGAAAAAAAAGAACGAAATTTTTTTTGGCAAAGTCTACAGGCGCCTGTTTTGACTGAAACTAAAACACCAAAATTTTATATTTTGAGTTGGAGGGGGCCAAAAGAAAAAATAGGTGTTTCTAGTTTTACCAGAAAGAAAAAACAGTTCTAGGCTGCTGGATATTGTATTTAAAGTAATAGAGTTGTTGTAGTATTTTTAGCTTATAATAACAACAAAACATTGAATGAAAAATAAGAAAAACTGAAATAAAGTGAAGCCCAACTGAATGCCATCGAAAAGAAAAGAAAAGTTGTCATAGTCATAGCAGAAGTGGATAAATCTGAACAAAGAGCCAATATGTAAGAAGAAATAGAAGAAGAAAAATCATAAATCATTATTTTGCAATCACATCCGGCACAAATGTGCCATCAAGCATGAAGCCAAGTGTACGTTTTACGTTATAAACCAACACGTGAAGGCAATTAAATAGAACTGATGCTGGCATAGCATAACAGCATTAGCTATGGTATGGGCTTTAAAAACTATTGAGTAAGTGAGATAGTGTGTTGGCTTATAAGATGAGAGTTAGTGGTTCAAACACCAGCTAAGACAACTCAAACAAAACGAAATAGGAAAAAAGTAAAAATCGTATATTCGGCGAGTTCACTTAAGCCCGAAATTATATGAGTCTTCAATGAAAAATATCATCAAATCAATTGATTACAGTATTACCTCGATTAACGACGTCTCGATTTACGTTATTTCGATCAACTTCGTCAAAAATTTTGTTCCCTTCAATTTCGATTTGCGTTGTCATTCGATTTATGTCGCCTCTGTTGGTTATAAACAAAATAAGGGGAATTCCCTCTTCAATTCAACACATACCATAAAAAAATAGTACGAGTTATTTGAAATTCAGCTTACGTCGTTTCGATTTACGTCGCCTTTTTCCGAAACATTCTACGACGTAAATCGAGGGAATACTGTATAATGGTATAATCTGCAATAAATCGATTGTTGCAGATTCTTGATATGCCATCTAGTTACATACCGAGCAGTTGAAACCACATGAACTCCATTTTTATGTTCCTGCATTGAATTCCCTTCAGCATCACTGTATATTACGGCATTTTCTTATCAAAGCCATGGCCAATCACACGGTCTGGCCCAATTCCACACCTAACTCATAGATTGCATGAGTATTGGATCATTTCTAATGGGTTCTATGACTACTTTCTGAGCAACAACTTCAAAAAATTTGTATATTTACACAGTCACTCAACTTAGACAGAGTTTCATCGGAAAAGGTCATTTCTTTAGTAAACTCGACATTTACTTCACCATGCTGTATTGCACATTGAACGAATTTCAGGAACTTACCAAGGTCTGTTATTTGCGTTTGTTTCTACTCACGAAGGTGGAAGTCGGTGTGTTTCATGAAGGGGAAAAAACCATGCCGAATTTATATTTCTGGGATTTCACAGACACTTTTATTTATTTTTTTATTTTAACATGTTCCATCAGTGAATATTTTTCGAGCTAAATCATACCGTCTGAAACTTCCACATGGAATTCGTGAGTGTTTTTCAAGAGACCAACTGATACATTGACGTACAGGAAACGGCCATAATTCGTTACAATTTATATGCCACTTTTCCAACTGTTGTTCATTGACCCTTACCTAACCTTACAATGATACGAGAAACAAAAGATTTATTCACGTTTAAATGCTTATGGTTTTGCAGCCAAATATAAAGCAATCACACTTTACGCTTGAATTCCATCACGAATAACTTTTTATCTGAATGCAATAGATTAAAAGGCTTATGTAAGCTTGTAAATAATAAAATGAACTGCCATTGGAATAAATCTATCAGCAGTCAGACGAGCGGTTAACAAGTGATAAAAACCTGAAGTTGGTTACAATACATAATCAGCCACCCTGTAATTAGCCTGCGCACTACCTACAGCGACATTGCGATGCTCTTATTTACAACAGCAATACTTTCAAAGGCTTACTAGTTCGTTGACGAACAACCGCTATTCTGTCTATAAACACCAGAGTTCACTAAAGTTTGTATATCACTCTTCGAAGGGTTGACGTATGAAATTATTTTTTAAAAAATTTTGTAAAAATTTTTACGTTTATAACGCATTGCGCTTCATTTTAATAATCGAAATGAACATATATGACAGCTTCCAAATTTTAGAGTTGACAGGTGAATCTCATTGAGACACTCTTTATAAATATCGAAAAATAGCTAACAGATAGCAATGTCAACGGTTTTTGGGTGGCGAACATGCCATTAAGGAGAACTGACCGGTTTTATCTGGAGCATGGAGTGATTTTAAGGATCACGGCAAGCGTCCTTACCTCACACTGGTGATTTCACACGAGTGATCTAGCCTTTGAACACCAAGCTGCCCGCTAACCTAACCAAGTAATATGTAAGAGTTTAGAATAGAAAATCACAAATAGCCGCCACTTAAGCTCAAAATTAATATTTGATCAATTATTTGGCATTTTATACAGAATATTGGGTGCATTGTTGGGTGTATGAAACAAGACGACAAGAGAATAGAAAAGATATGCATCTTCTTCATTTGAATCATTGTTCGATAATGGTTAGGTTTTATAGTAGTCACCGTAGTCTAGTAGATAGTGAGCTATCTTATTAGACGTATGGCTTCGGTTCAAGGTCAGACATCTTGAACGAAACCAAAAATGAAAAAATATTTCTTCGAGAGTAAATAGAGAAATTTTAGTGAAAAATTTCTTAAAAATCTATCGTCCAGAGTTAACTTTTACACTCATGTGTAAAATTAACAAACACCACATTCGTGGTGTAAGAGACGAGGTTCTTGGTTAAAGAGTGCAGATACATATGTATATACAGTAAGACCCCGCTAAACGCTGTTTCAGTATTACGCGGTTGCAAATCCGGTGTATACTATGTATCTTTTTCAAAGCTTTTTTGTTAGTCTGTTCAGAAATAAGTCCCCAAATGTATTTTCCAAACTCGCAATCACAGTACTAATACATTTTTACTGTGTCACAGTTGATTTATTAGTTGTCATCAACGTTACTAGGTGCGTAGATGTTGTCTCGTTTAACGCTGAAACTTATTGGAACGTAACTCCCGCCTTAAGCGGGGTCTTACTGTACGTATGAATGGTTAGGTTTTATAAAACTTAGAATTAATGAGTGTGGTAAGACCATCATATATTGTAAAGTAAATGTTTTCATTGCTTTTCAGCTGCTATCGACTGTACTCATGTATGAGTTATCCTTATATACTCGCATAAAGTGGCACTATATATTGAGAGAAATCGAAAAATATCTCTGGCTGTATATACAATAGACTTTAAGTTCCAAAGAAAACATGTATTTCATTTCATTTCATTTATGATCGAAGAAATTCCATAGCATAACTGATTACACGGGATTAAATTTTATTACGCCTTCAAAATCCTTGGTGTTGTACAATAATTTTTAATAGTTTTTATTGTTTTTCTTTACTTATTTATTTATTTATTTATTTCGTTGTTTGTTAAACAAGTAAGGACAACAACAGCAACACCAACAACAACAACAACAAAGTTAAAGTTAATCATATTTGACCTGTAAAGTCCTATTGATTAAATTTTAGATTGTTTCAGTCATTCATTCCAATTCGGTATTCGCTTCGTTTTCGTTTTTCTATTGGCGTCAGGCATGCCTTTTCATTTTGATTTCTTTTCCCCTCCTCCCTTTTTTTATTGACCATCAATAACTATAAACATTTTGTTTTTTTTTTATTTCCTATTATTGTTGTTGTTGTTGTATATTTCTATACAATTTTCCTATTGCCCACTATTATTAAGTGAATCCTTTAAATTTTTCATTCGATTGCTGTTCTATTTGTATTGCTGTTGCTCCTGTTGCTGTTTGTAATAGTTGTTTGCAGTTGTTGTTGTTGTCTACAAAATATTTATTGTTAAATGTCACTCAGTGTGAGTGAGTGTATTAAATTAAATTGAATTAAATTTAACAGAAAATGTAACGATTGTGTAGCACTTTAGTTCAAAAAAATAAAAAAAAGTGGAAAAAAAATTGAAAAAAAAAAAACTTTGTTTGTAAAATTCATTTAAAAGTTTTTTCTTTTGGTTTTCCTCGATTTCTTTTTTCTTTTTTATATACGAAAATTGTCAAATTAAGCCATTTGTGGTTAAAATAAATATCGTTATAGATGTGAGAGGGGGGAAAAAGTTTTAAATTAATAGCGCAAATGAGTTTTTATACGAGGGATTTAATAAATTTAATAAACAGACTTTTGAAGTCATTGTAGTCTAGTAGGTAGTGTGTTGGATTATTAGGCCAGGCATTAAAAGCAAATACAAAAAGTATTTCATCGGCGATTTCCTCTCAGCAGATTTCTGGCTAAAACTCTGAGAGTAAATAAAATTGTCATGAAAAGTTTCTCAAAAAAATCTGTCGTTCGTAGTCGACTTTAAACTGTAGGTTCCCGCCACTCATCTATAAAATTAACGTACACAACATAAGTGGTGTGAGAAACTAGGTTAATAATCCCGACTGAAGGGTTGTAATGGACCAACTATGTATGTATGTAAACAGATTTATGCCCATTATTACAACTTCCTGTTAAACTTGAGTTTAGTTAAAGGTACCTTCAGTTAAAGGGAACTGTAGAGTTACTTTTAACTTATTTTCGTAATTGCAACTTACAGATAAAATAAAGTTCAATTTTCCAAAAATATGGCAATACCAATAAAACCGCTCAATTAAACAACTTGTTTTAAAAGCATGTTGTCTTCCTATGCGTCAATTGAAGCTGGCTTGTCTGCATAGGCATGAGCTTTAACATAGCCTCACAAATAATAGTCTAAAGGCGTTAAATCCCACTATCTAGGCAGCTAATTGACCGGTCCCGAACGTGAAATAAAATGTCCACCGAACTCGCCTCTCAATAAGTCCATTGGTTTGCGGCACGTAGCACCGTTTTGTTGAAACCACATGTCATGCAAGTCAAGCTCGTGCATTTTGGGCAAAAAAAAAGTTGGATATCATCTCACGATAGCGCTCTCCGTTCCCAGGTACGTTACGATTCTCAGTATTTTTGGAGAAGTACGATCCAATGATGCCAACAGCCCATAAACCGCATCAAATTGTGACTTTTTTCTGGATTCATTGGTAGCTTTGCAATGCATCTGGATGATCTTCACTCCAAAATTGAGCGGATGGATAATTTGAGGCACAGTCGCGGTCTACATTTGCATGAAATAATCTTTAAACATTAAACTATATGGACCGTACTATCGATTCAAATAAAGATTTCTTGCATTTTTCTGAATATTATGTGTTTTTATATTTTTTTTTTTTAAATTTTCCTATAGCTCTTCAAAAATCACCATTTATTTACACGGCACACGATAATACCACAATGACTTCCATTTTCGCATTTATCTAGAACACTGTGTTCCTACTTAAAGCTTTCTTTCAATTAGGAGTGGTCTTCCTAAAATAATACTTTTAATTGCATGAAAATTAATCAGTAACAACGACAACAACAACAACAAAATTAATTTTAAATTAATAATTTAAAGTCAAAAATAACATGAAAATTCCAAGAAAACTATGTGTACGCCATGTGTATGCAATAGCAGCAGTATGGGTGGCAGGAGTGTTTGTTCGGCTGTGGCATGTTGCATATGGAATTCATAAATCTTTTATGAGGGGCTCTACTATTGAATATCCTGCATTAACTGCCTGCTAGATTTGATAAGTCTCGACAGTCAATCACAAAATAATTGAAATGAAAATTGCATTTACGACAACAGCAGCAGCAACAACAACAACAACAATAGTAATACAATATCAATAACAACAATAACAAATTAGAAAACCAATTGTGATTACTACTCAATTTCTAAACGTACATACACACATTCATTCATTCCTGTACTCCCTCATTAATTTATAAAAATCTATTATTGCTACTCTTGTTACTATGTACTTAGTTGCTGTTGTTGTTGTTGTTGCTGTTGTTGTATGTATACAATTAAAGTCTAGGCTTTCAGTAACAAATATCCTTAAAAAAATAAAACAAAAATAATAGACTCCCTTTACAGCTGTTTAAGTAAATAACAATTGATTTCATTGCCTGGTTATGGGATAAAGTGTGCAAGGGTCGAGCGAGAGAGTAAATGTTGTAAAGTGAGGAAGTGAGAACCAAAAGTTTTAATTTAAAATTAAATGAAAAGAGGATAGTGGTGCTATACGATTATTAAAGGTGCTATAATGTGCACACTGGGTACCAGGGGTTTCCGAAGGCATTTTGCGCGCTAAACACGACTCAAAAACTATTCATCAAATTAGGTTTTCGAGAAAAAGGGGGTTGAAACCAATAAAACTTACGTTTTTGGCCATTTTTGAAAAATTGTAGAGCTAAACACGCATGGCACTACTATTGATATTTGCTCTTTAAAAAGAGCCCAAAGCCAAATTGATTACATTAAAGTAGAGGGTACATTATGCCAAGGGATGGCAGAGAAAAAGAAACTAATTACAGAGGTCCTTAAAAGTTAATCAAGTCGTTGATTACAAAACTTCATTTAGACTTAAAAAATTCAAAATGGCGGATGCCATATGGCGGTCGAAGTAAATCTTATTAATTTTTATAAACCTTGACTGCCACAATGGATCCGCCATTTTTCAGCTGCCGTATTAATATATCTAAACTTTTTAAGAATAGAACACCTTACGAAAAGCAAACGTAGTAATTATGAAAACTTTTTCAAGTTTTTTTCTGAAGTTTGAAAATATTCGCAGGGTAGTTAAAAAAATTTTCAAGAGAAATTAATTTTTTTCCACGTACATACATACATAATTGGTCATTACAACCCTTCAGTCAGGATTATTGACCTAGTTTCTCACACCACTTATGCTGTGTGTATTAACTGTGTACATAAGTGACGGGACCTACAGTTTAAAGTCGACTCCGAATGACAGATTTTTGTGAAATTTTTCATGGCAATTTTATTTACTCTCAGAGTTTTTACCTTTTTGTATATTCGACTTAAGACTCTGGCCTTACGTCTAATAAGCCAACACATTTTGTAAACCTTACTGCAATAAACGAGATTAACTTAAAAAACACGAAAACTTTAATTCGATATTCTTCTACAGAGACTCAAATTTCATAAAGCACTACTCTGTGAATTTTGTCTATTGCCCTGCACTATCATGCGTACAAAATTCAACTTACACAAGAGCTCAAGCAAGCGGATCATGGAAATTTTAAGCAATTCATTCAATGAAATCCATAAGAGAAGCAGAACGACAAACTCTCTGATGTGGATTATAAAAATGCGATGTAATTGCACCTTAATTTTTTTAATACGCAGTCAACTGTACGGTGACTGTGAGTGCAGCAACTGTGATGGCATTCATTATAGGAGCAGGATAATGGCCTCAACTGGACCATACGGATTTGAACGGCATGACATTTTAAAAATTTATTGTAGCAACAAATTATTTCTAGAAATTCTAACAAACGTACATATACAGTGATAGGTTTCCTAAGCATTTCCCTTAGCAATTATTTATTCTTATTGGTTTCGGCAACACTCCACCTATATCAAACTATCGCGACTAATTCTTTTCATTAAAAGCTTTAAAGGATAGAGAGATAGTACAAGATTCGTTGGAGGGTCCTTAGTCTATGAGGTAGTATGTTGGCTTTTCTCAAACAAAATGAAATACAAAGAAATATTTCTTCGTTAACTTGCTCTCAGCAGATATTTGGCAAAAACTCTGAAAGTAAATTAAATTGTTACGAAAAATTTCTCAAAAATATGTCATTTGGAGCTGACTTTAGACTGTAAGTCCTGCCAGTCATGTATAAAATTAATACACAAAATATAAATGATTGGAGAAGCTAGGTTGTGGTACTGACTGAAGGGTTGTAATAACCATTTTCTCATCATCCAAAATATCCTTTTCTTTAAGTGTTCCACACACAGAAAGTTCTCTTAACATTCCCGGATGGCTTCCTTATGATATGTTCTATTTAAAGATTGTGGAGGTCGCCGTGGTCTAGTAGGAAGTGTGCTGACTTATTAGACGTAAAGCCAGGGTTAGAGTTAGGGTTCAGCAACTTCATCTCAGCAGATCTCTGGCAAAAAAAAAACTTTGAGAGTAAATAAAATTGCCATGAAAAGTTTCTCAAAAAAAATCTGTTGTTCGGAGCTGACTTTAAACCTTAGATCCTGTTTATTATGTATAAAATTAACACACACAACATAAGTAGTGTGAAAAACTAGGTCAATAATCCTAACTGAAGGGTTGTAATGACCAATTATGTATATGTGTACCTGTAGAGATTGCAACATTCTATCCAGAATCAGTTCAGGACAAAAATATACTGGACAACGCTAATATTATTTGCTCTATGTATTCCATGTATGAAGTTGTATATAGACTTTCTAATCCCAATTCTAACTGAGAGTAGGTGGAAGCACAGGAAGCATGAAATATTACAAATAATTAAAGAGCTTATGGCGGCGGTAATCGGACGGTATAGATAAGTGCTTGAGAAACCTTCATATGAAATAAGTGGATTTTTATGATGCAATTCGAAGTAGTGAAATGTTTGGAGTTTCTTCACCCTGAAAAGGTTAGGTTAGCGGTTAGATTGTTGTTCACAAGTAAATTTACTTGGTGGCCAATATGGTCCATTGGGTTAACCAGTGTGCCATGATTTGTTAGTGATGGGTCCTCCTGAGAAAGGTCTTCAATTTCTTCTTTGTGATAGAATAATAAAATAAAAATTATGTTTCTTCCCTTAATAACCTCTATAGCAGACCACATGCCGTATTCAAACTGCCAAATTTGAAAAACTCCCAAATGGAAGAACCAACTGTTAATAACTGATTCAAAGTGAAATTTAAAAAATGTTTACGAAACAACAACAAAATAGAAATCAAATAAATAAATAAACTTAACAAAAACAACAACAACAACAACAAAGAAAAAAACTTTCTAAACAATCTACCAAAATAAAAAGGATAACAAAAAGAAATTGAAAAACATTTTAAAATAAAAACAAATAAAAATTAAAACAGATTGACTTTTTCTATACAAATGCTGATACAATAGCAACAACAACAGCAGTAACATAAAAAGGGTTAAATTATTTACATTTACGAAGAAGAAGAGTAAAAAAAAAATTTTAAAAACAGGACGAGAAATCCCCAAATGAATGAGTTGTTTTTGTGGTGTTTTTTTTTTTTGTTTTTTTTTTTTTGGAAATTTTGCAGGTGCATTTGTAGCAATACAGGTGAGCAACAAAATTGTTATTATCTGGTGTTGTTGCAGTTGTCGTTGTTGTTATTGCAAAAACAAGAAAATCAAATAAACTAAATACAACAAGGATTTAATTTCATTTCTTTTTTCTATATTTGTTTTGTTGTTGCTGTTGTTTTCATAGCAATACAATTCCAGCACATGTAACAATCTAAGACAGACAACCAGTCAGTCAGTCAGTCAGGCAGACAAATTGTTACATTTTCAAGTCTATTTTATGTTTATCCGTCTGTCTATTCATTGCTTGGGTATTTGTGCAACTAGACACTGTTGAATAAATGCATGAGCAAAGGAATGAATGTTACCCTGTTTGCCAGCAACAGCACCAACACCATCTACTCCATGGCCATCATGTTACTCGTTGTCTAATTTAGAAGTAGATTGCATTTATACAATATTGATCACAGTCGTTCTCATCATTATTATCATCGTCATCATCGTCATTATCATTGTAAATGCATTCAGATTAATTTTTAATTTTTCAATCAATTCTAATTCAATTTTGTCCATTTGACAAGGCTTTCTATTTATTTTTTTTTCTCATTTTTCTTCGATGTTATTTGTTATGTCGTTGCAATCAAATACACCAACCAGACCGTATTTGCTCTCTTTCTCCTCCTACATTACCCTGAATGTGTGCCTGCCTGGCTGCCTGCATGCCATTGTGGCAAGTGAATCCAAATAAACAGGCAATGCTGCAATAAATAAGTAAAAACAGCAACAAAACAAGAAAGAAAAAACAAACTAAAACTCATACAAAATTACAGAGGGGACTCAGTAATAGCACAGAATAGGAACTTGACTTAACAACAAGTGCTTGTTGCCTGTTTTCCTAGCTACCTGACTGCCTTCCTGCCTCCATTTCTTTTTTTTTTTGCTTTTTGGAACTTTAAAAAGTGGCAGGCATGTAAGTATATGTAGGGATACATTTAACAAATGCAATTTTATTAAATGTATTGCAATGTTCTACTCCATACCATACATGTCTAATGTCATTTACACTCACAAAGTAAATGTTAGTAAAAACAAATATGCTTAAGCTACATTACATACTCATTTAATTAACCATTAACAGCCCGATTAACGGATTTCGGCCTGTAGCAACACATCCTTCCAGGCGCCTTTGTTTCTTGCGCGCCTATGCTATTTGGTCACACCAATCCTTCTAACGGTCACAAAGTCGCCCACTTCGCCGACTTCCGCAGATTCCCGCATCAAATACCCATCCCGCCGGAGCATACTCCTCCATTCGAACGACATGGCCGACCCAGTGCAGCTCTGGATATTAATACGCTGCACAACGTCTATGTCGTTGAGGAGCTCTTACAGCTCACTTTTGGATCGGAAGTGGAAATTTTCGCCAACTCGAACTAGACCAAAGATTTTACGTAGGATTTTTCTCTCGAATACTTTCAAGGCTGCTGTAGCCGTTCTTATAGGGTCCATGCCTCTGCGCCATAAAGAACCACGGGTAGGATGAGCGTCTTGTATAGTATTAGTTTTGTCGCATGAGAGAGGTCTCTGCTACTCAATTGCCTATTGAGACCATAGCAGCACCTGTTGACAAGAGTTATCCAGCATTTGACCTCCAGACTGACATCATCTTTGGTAGTAATGGTGAAGCCAAGATATTGATATTGATCGTATAAATTGAATACTCCGAGTAGCTGTTCAACTAATTCTAATTATTTCACGCTATCCCTGCAGTGATAACTCCTTTAGTAATTAAAAGAACTGAACTGAACTGAAGTACTACCCAGAATAAATATATTTTACCCGACGGCACCAGCTTTCATCTGCAAGTCATCAGTAAACACCTTACATTTATCGGTGAATCTATTAACACTGTGATTCATTGCTCTTTATCGGAAACAGATGCGAAAGAGAAATTACAGAAATTTAGTACCTTTTCTATGCATTTCTTTAAAATCGAACTCATTTTATTAAGATCATGTTCAATGCTGCTTGCTGCCAGACCCAGAACAATATCCAGAGATGTATGAAGAGGTAATTCGACTCACCGTCGTCAAATTCTACATCATACTATGCACTCATACGTGAAAGCCACATGATTGTATTGCCGTTGTTCGGGCTCCTGATTCCAGTCTTCCACATATGGTCCATATAATCTCATATCCTTTGAGAACAGTTTCTTCTCCAGGAGTTATCTATAACTCCGTCTTTATGAGTTCAATGGTAAGCATCTACTTTCCTGTTACCACGAATTCAATGATTTTAGTTTCCATATCACTTAGAATAACCAATAATAACGCTCCGTTCAAGTTCCACCTAGTTACGAATGAAACGAAATATAAAAAATATTTCTTCAGCGACTTCCTCTCAGCAGATTTCTGGCAAAAACTCTAAGAATAAATAAAATTGCCGTGAAAAGTTTCTCAAAAATCTGTCATTCGGAGTCGACTTTAAACTGTAGGTGCCGACACTCATTTATAAAATTAACACACACAATAGAAGTAGTGTGAGAAACTAGGTCAATAATCCTAACTGAAGGGTTGTAAAACATTACTTCTCTTGTCTTTTTGGAAGCCTAATCATATGAGATATGGGAGCCAACATAACTGCAAGTTAACGAAGATTAACGATGTGTCTTGTATCGATTCCCCCATCTAACGTTTTTTTTTTCTTATTTCTTGATCTCATGTCTGATTTGACAGATAGTTAGTTTTATCCTTCCGCTGAACTAATGTGGTTATCTAAGCGCTAAACCAATTGACCATCCAATGCGTTTTCGCTTCGCTAAGTGGGAATGCAATCGACAGAAGATGCCGATTTTGGCAACAAATCATCCTGAAGCTCATTTTGATCTAGGCGGGTATGGAAACAAGCAAAATTGTTGCATTTGTGGCACAGAAAACACGCACGCATACATTGAAAAGCCAACGCACCCAAAACGAGTCACTGCTTGGTGCGGATTTTGGTCCAGAGGCATAATTGGGCAAGGAGTGACCGTTACAGTCAATGGCGATTGTTATCGGGCCATGTTGAACGAATTTTTGTTTATAAAAATTGAAGAGGAGGATATTGACAACATTTGGTTTCAATAGGACGGCGCTACGTGCCACACACTCGATGTTTTGCGACCTGTTTTTGAAGATTGGATTATTAGCCGCAGCTGCGATTTGACAACGTTGGACTATTTTTTGTGGGGTGCCTTGAAAGATAAGTGTTACGCCAGCAAGCCAGAGACAAGTGACGTTTTAAAGGATAATATTCGTGAAGCCATTGGTGAAAAACAGCTGCACACAATCGATAATGTGCTTAAAAATTAAACCGATCGTGTAGGCTACTGCATAGCCAGCCGAGGAAGCCATTTGAATGAAATTATTTTCCATTATTAGCCGGAAGAATTGTATTTTCAAATAAAAAAAGAAATTTGTGAAAATGTTCAGTTGTTAAAGTTATTTGGCTTACCCTATACTAAATTATCCAGCAAAATTACGTTTTTTTGTTTAGCAAGGAGCTTGGGCAATCAAATTTCTATTTTTTGAGTGTATTTCATGGCTGTTGCTTGTGTTCGTTATTTGTTTTTTTTTTCATATAAAACTGAACTGAAGGACTTTTTAGATTTTTACATGCTTGGTTGTTGTAGTTGAAATAAAAACTACAACAACAAATACAGCAGCAGTATATTCTTGTACATTTAAAACTTTCAAATAGTCAAAGTAGGTGTGTATGAATTTTTTACATTTCCATCATAATCGAATGAAAAAGTTTCATAAAATTTTGTTTTTTTTTTTCTCCATATTTTTTGTTGTTTTTCTTTACGTTTTTTGCTTGTTTTACAAAAGGAGATTATTTGTGAAAGGAAAATAAAAATAAAATATAACAGCCAGCAACAACAAGTTTTACTGCATTAAAGTATTGTTTTGACTCCCTACTTGCAAAAGTGTAACGATGCTGGTGCCGATGTCGATGTCGATGGCAATGCAATGCAGTTGTTCTTATTGCACACGGTAGTATTGAATCACAGAACAACGTAAGACAGCAACAAGAAATAACAATAACAGTGATGTGGTATATGTTTAACATGCATCATCGTCAACATCGTCATCATCATGAACATTTGAGTATACCACTGCCACTGCCACCGATACTGGCCGTGCTCGTGCTCATGCTGTTGCAACTGCTTCTTGCTTTTGTTTCTTACACCCAACGTAAATGAGTTAAAGTAGTTGAGTTGGGTGCGAATCAAAAACTCTACGTATGTAGTACTTGCCGGAAGGAAGTTCTTGAGACGATGATGTTTAAGTGGAAAACGCTTAAAAAACTTTCTTTTATTCGTTCTTGTGTTTTTTTTTTTTTATTTAAAAAAAAGAGAGCCCACGTTAGCTTTACTTACAGCAATTCTTTGTTGCAAAGAACAAAGCAGAACAACAAAAACATTCAGTTTTTGGAAAACAATAGAGTCTCATGTAAATATGTTTTTGCATCCCCAACAACAATGTGCACAAAAGCAAACTATTCAACACTGTACTCCTCCGTATAGGATTCAGTTGATGCTGGCAACGTTTATAATCTGCTTGTAAATTTTCATCTTTAAAACAAAGTTACCCTCCATATTATATTTATGGCTTCGTATTCTCCTCCATACACTTCCATAGAAATTGTTTAACACCCAGTGATCTTTTCTTTTCTGTAACACTTTAAAATTTTCCTATGTATAGGTAGGAGCTACAACTACAACCATAACTTTATCAGAAACAAGGAAAAACTTGCACTTTTCACTGATTAAATTTTCTTTTTTTTTTATATCCGTTCATAATGGGAATAATTTTTGTTTTTCTTTTCGCTTGCCAGAGAGCGCGGCTGTTTTTCAGTGTTCTTTGTCGGGAATATGTTAAAGCAGAAGTTTTCCTTTGGTATTTAGAAGCAAACAAACAAAAGCAGCCCATTTGTTTGTAGGTTAAAATAAAATCAAAAGATTAAAAATAATTTTATTCCTTCAGCCATATGTTAAGACCATAATGTTGTTGCTTTGGCCCAGATTATTATAATATTAAATGAACCTAGAGCAGCCAAGATATACGTATGCAGAGGCGTAAACTTCTATTCAGTAAATTACTTTGGCGTCCGAATAGTTATCAGATAATTTCCAGATTTTTATCCTACTTAAGTAATATTTCTCATACATTCTATGGATTGCTTCATGAACGAAACTAAATCTGAGAACAAGGCCCTCAAAGTACTGTCTCAACAATCGCAAGTTAAATATCTTGACATTCACTTTCATTACGCAGAAGAGTTCAGATTTGGCTGCACCAACGGCGTGCAAGCTCCTCTTCTCACGAGATCGTCTACTTGCTCATTGCTAAGAATTCCTACAAGACCTGGTAACCACCAGATGATTACCTTATTTTATTTATCTAGTTGATTCAGTAGTTACCCCAGTAGTTAGCAGCCTGTTAGTTAATATTGTCCGTCAAGAATAATTTTTCTTAAAACAACGTTGATACAACGCTTGCGATGATAAGAACATCCACCGATACTGAGTGAAACCCTCTCAGCTTTAAAAAATTCAACCAGAGAACAACTCCAATAATCTATGTATGATGTTCCCATCCTCACCGTTACAATATCCATATCTGGGTACAATACCTAGGCAAATAACAAAGTCGTGAATGAAATCCAATGTCACAGCCATTATCCGGCTTTCAACAAATTAACTTAAAGCAGGGAATGTGCTAAAAGAATGGCAAGAACAATACTAACGTGGATAAAAGTGATAAAACATTACTTCTCCTGTATTGCCAAGCCCAAATCAGGTTGTACAAGTAATATAGCATCACTGCGAATAAAGGAGTAGAAGAAAATATTTGAAATCAAATAGATAAAAAAAGATGGGATGGATCGACGTCCTTATTGTTTATGAAATCAAGCTAAGATTATTTCATTTAAAATTTACATGAAAAGTTCGAATGATTTTTCATTTCAGGACCACAAATGTCTTGGGACAATTTCACTGCCATGCACTTGCAAGCACCACTTACAATACGCTTTAAATTAGTGGTAGGCATCCCTTAGTTTTTTTGACACATATTGTTCTTCTTTTTCTGTCAATATTTTCTCAGATCGATGGTTGGTGATCTATGTCATCCACCGTATGTCGTATGATATCCTATTGGTTCGTTGCCTGCCCAGTGGGCTTTAAAATCTTGCCGAATAATTCGCTACTGAAACCTATGTGGTGTTGTTTTGTATAATTATGAAGAACTGCGTCTGCTTCACTTGCCTTAAACTCACAGAAATGCAAAAAAAATTGCAATTATACATAAAAACATTAGTGAAATCAAAGTTTGGAAAATGTTCGGAAAACTATTTGAAGAAGCTAAAATTTCACTAAACTTCCATCGTTGCTATATTCGGCTATACAAAATGGACACAGTATAATTTCTACATCAATACTATAACAGATGAGCTTGTGGCTGTTGGAAGTCGCCGACTTATTAGACATGAAGCTACGATACAAAGACCAGGGCAGATATCTCCAACAACTTCCTCTCAGCAGATTTTTGGCAAAAATTCTAAAAATAAATAAAATTGCTTTTAAAAGCTTCTCACAAATCTGTCATTCAAAAACGACTTGAAACTGTAGGTCCCGCCACTCATGTATAAAATTACATGAGTGGTGTGAGAAGCTAGGCAGTAATCCTGACTGCAAGGTTGTAATGATAAATTATGTATGTGTGTATATACAGGGTGGCTGATATATATTGCAATCAACTTCAGGTTATTACCATTTGTAAAACGCTCGTCTGACAGCCGACAGATTTATGCCAGTTACTGTTCATTTTATTATTTACAAGCTTACAAAAGCATTTTGATCTATTGCATTCAAAATATAAGTTATTCATGATGGAATTCAAGCGTAATAGTGTGATTGCTTTTTATTTGGCAGGAAAACCACCGGTGGCTATTGTTAGAGCCCTCCACCATTTAAATGTGAATAAATCATTTGTTTCTCATACCATTGGTCGTTACCATGATACTGGCAGTGCTGCATGGTAGAAAAATTGCTCGTGAGATGTACATATCGCAAGAACGGATGCAACACATATTGAAAAATGAGCTTTGACTAAAGCCATTGATGTTCTAGAAAGTGCAAGAGCTCACCGATGGACAAAAAAAAATTAGACTGGAAAGAGCTAAGGAATTTTTTCGGTAGCACGAAAGTGGCCAGTTAACGAATTTGTTTTTTTCCGATGAGAAGCCATTCCAAATTGAGCAGTTTGTGAACAAATAAAATGAAAATTTACACCCGCGATTGGCCACTAGAACCCAAGCGCCGCCGATGGTCCCTCCCCGCTCGTATTCACCGACCGTACGGTCAAAATAAATGCGGAATATTATCGGAAAAATGTCTTAAAGACAGTATTGAAGCCCTGGGCAGACAAACATTTCGGCCGCAGACCATGGACTCAGCATCACCTCACTCAGCTCACGTCAACCAAGAATAGCTTAAAAAGGAGGTTCCTCGTTTCATTTCCACCGCACAATGGCCACCAAAATCTCCGGATCTCAATTCGTTGGACTTTTACGCCTGGAGCATTTTGGAGAGTAAGGTTCTCACTAAAAAAATACCAAAGTGTTGATCAACTCAAGACGGAGTTTTGCAGCAAATGGGCCAAAATACCGCACAGTTAGTTTCGTGCAGCCTGTGATGACTTTGTCGGCCTTTTGAAGGCCATAATTCGCACCAAAGGAGGCCAATTCCAATAAATCTAAACTGATTCTAAAATTTGATGTTATTTCCGGTATTTTTTTGCTTTTGAACTTTGTTGCATTATATATCAGCGTGTTTTGCATTGAAATTCTTAAATAATTTTTTTTTGTCTCTCTTATGTACGTTATCCGTTAAAACTTATCCTTTCCAGAATTGTGTTGTGATGAACTTTCTTGTTTTATATTTTTTTTTTCTAGCCTATATTACACTTTTAAATCTACAGTAGCGAGCGCAAAAAATGCAGCACTGTGCCATATGATCTTTTATAAGATCTATTTCAAAATAACGGTAACTAATTTATCTATTTTCTTTTGCTGTTAATTCTTTCAATTATAAGTTTTCAAAGTAACCACAGTTTATTCCAAATTCTGCTTTAAAAAGTTAAATATTTTTGAATTAGTGAAAAAAGTGCAAATTTTTAGCGAGCAAAAAAAATGCAACATAATAAAAAAATAGTTAAAGTAAGTTATTTATTTAATTATAATTGAAAATTTCTTAAATAAGTTATACAACATGTGTTTTGTAATAGAAGCAGCTCTCAGCTGACAACAAAACTGCAATCATTAAAGCCTTAGAAGAAGGGAAATCCATGCGTGAAGTTGGACACCTCTTTGGTGTAAATCAATCAACCGTATGTCGGATTAAATCTCGATTTTCCTTGAGAAATAGTGTGGAAAGGAAACCAGGTAGTGGTAATCCTCGAAAAACTACCTCTCGCCAAGACCGCCAGATGATTGCACTGGTTAAAAAAGATCCACGAAAGACTGCAGTGGACGTTGCTAATTTCGCAAATGAGCAAATGGGAGTGTCTATAGCCGTTCACACTGTTCACCGTAGGTTGAAAGAGGCTAATTTGCATGCGAGACGACCCGCAAAGAAATCTCTCATCAGTGCAATCAATACAAAGAAGCGCCTGGAATTTGCAAAACGTTACAAGGATTGGTCAAATGAACAATGGGATAAAGTCTTGTGGAGCGATGAAAGCAAATTTAATTTGTTTGGCTCCGATGGGATAAATTTTGTTCGAAGACCGCCTGGACAGAGATATTCTCCAAGATATCAACTTCCATCCGTAAAACATGGCGGTGGATCAATAATGGTGTGGGGTAAGGAACGATATGTTTAAAAAAAATTATTGATTTTACGTCACGTATTTACAGGTGCGTTTCCCCGTGATGGGGTAGGTCCCTTAACTCAAATCGAAGGAAAAATGGACGCCAATAAGTACTGTGAAATCCTTGGAGAACACATGCTTCCTCATCTGCGGGAAAAAATGCCTCCTGGTAGCATATTCCAACAGGATAACGATCCAAAGCACTCAAGTCGCTTAGCTCGAAACTTTTTAAGCGACAATGATGTCAATGTTTTGGATTGGCCATCACAGTCTCCCGATCTAAACCCCATAGAAAATCTATGGGAGCTATTAGATCGGGAAGTTAAGAGGAAACATCCGTCAAGTAAGAGGCAATTAGAAGAAATTTTGAAAAGTGAATGGGAGAAAATATCCATTAACACATTAATAGCTTTAGTCGACTCTATGCCTTCTAGGTTGCAAGAAGTCATAAAAAATAAGGGCTACGCCACTAAATATTAATTTTAAGATTTTTTTTTGTAAGAATTACTATTTAATTTAAAGAAACACATTAAAATTTATGGTGTTGCATTTTTATTGCTCCCATGAAATTCGCACTCTTTTTAATAAATGACAAAATAATATATCATTAATTAAAAATATTTAAATAATGTTATTGATAATAGGTATCTATAACTGTAGGGATTAATAACCCAAAGAAATATTTTGAACTGGTCACCATTTTTTTAAAATTATCGCACTTAAATATAATTTTACCCAACGTTGCATTTTTTGTGCTCGCTACTGTATATGTTTCCAATTTTCTAATAAATGCATTAAAATTAAACAATCGATTAAATATTGAGTGGTAAAAAAAAAAAAAAAAATTGGAAATCCATTGCAAAAACTTTAACTCGTGAGGTGGAGAAGGAAGAAAAATAAGAATGGAACGAGCGACCAAGTGAATGAAAAGATTTCAGCTGTAAAGCTGATTTTTACGCTTCGATAAGTAAATGTTTATGTAGGCAATATTTTTCTTCTTATTTTCTTATTTTCTCAGCCTAGCTTCTTTTTTTCTTTTTGTAATATCATAAGCAACACAAGTAACAGGACGAAAAATATTTGAATATAAACAAACAAAATCCTGTTGCTTGTTTGATTTTCCAATTCCTACATTTTTTTTTACTTTGCTTGGGTCCTTTATTTTCCTTTTTGTCGCTTATATTTGTTGCTTCAAGAAAAGATTCCAATACTTAAAGACAATAATTTATTTATTCAATAATGTTATTGTATTAGTAAATATCTTAGGAGTATGCGTGTGTGTTTGAAAGAATGTAAAAGTCTTGCCTTTTTGTGTTGTTGTTATTCCCATTCTTTTATTCTGTTTTTTTTTTTCCAAAATCATAAAGCAAAAAACTTTCAAAGAAGAAAATAAAATAAAAAAGAATTGAAAGAGAGAAAGAAAAAACTCGCAGTTAATTTGCTTAAACTTTGTTTAAAGGACCTTTTCAAGTTGTGTTATGTTATGCTGTTCTGTGCTGTGCTGTGCTGTGTATTTACCTTTAAGCTACTTTACGCATTATGGGTATATACGAGAGACTTACATGCATACAAACCCTAATAAACCGCCCTCAAGCCATTTTCAAAAATATTAAGTTTGACTATATCAATATTCAAAAAGCAACAACAACAACAACAATAATAATAATAACAATCAAAATTTAAAATGGCAACATCCGTTACCAAAAAATGTATTTTAATATTTTTTCCTTTTTCCTTCATCGTCAGTTAAAGAAAATAAGCAAAATTCGAATGATTTGAAAAGAAAAGAAACAAAACAAAAAAAAAAACTGTCACATAAAAGTGGCTTCAAGTATCGGATTTGCAACCATCACAACGCATAAATATAAACACAATGAATCGGGGGGAAATAAAAAACCGAAAAACAACAATATTTTTAAATGGTTTAAAGCGAATACAAAATTTAAATTCTCCATATCACTTAACTAAACGCAGAGTTGGCCAAATCTACCTGGCATAGTAAGAAAGTAACTCAAAATTCTTAACTAATATTCGATTTTTATAAGGTTATAGGGTCGATTCGGTTTCCATCTTCAAACTGGATTACTAACAAAACATGAAATTAAATCCTAGGAGAAAAAAAAACGGGTTTTTGTAGGATCCCTTTACTAAAAAAATTTTGTTATTCGGATCCTGGTAACCTTCCTCCCCTGAATTTCTTTCCAATTTGCTTTTTTCGAAAGCAGGTGTCTGGCGGACTAAGGAGTTCTCATACAGATCATGACAGCATTTGGACCCAACATAACGGTTTATTTTTTAGCTATTATCTTTTAACGCACGTTTCGTGTTTTGTTTCATTGTCAAACATCTCCAATTTGTCCTATAATTTAACCAGAAATCGTCTTACAAACAAACAACGCTTGCAAATTATTGAATTTTATTATCAAAATGCGTGCTCTGTTAAGAAAGTTCATCGCTCACTTCTTCCATTTTATGGTCAGTTTAATCGGCTCACTAAAGCGGCTATTCGGGCTATTGTAACTAAATTTCGCACCAAATTTACATTGTTGGACATTAAACCACCAAGACGCTTACGAAGAGTGCGAACTAAAGAAAATATTGGAGCTGTATCGGCCAGTGTTAATGATGACCATCAAATATCGATTCGCTGTCATTCGCAGCAATTGGGCCTCTGTTACTCAACAACGTGAGAAATTTTGCCGAAGGATTTAGGTGCGATGCCTTTCAAAAGACTTGCATGACATGTGGTTTCAACAAGACGGTGATACATGCTACACAGCAGGCGTAACAATGGTCTTATTGAGAGGCGAGTTCGGTAAACATTTTATTTTACATTCGCGACCGGTCAATTGGCCGCCTAGATCGTATGATTTAACGCCTTTAGACAATTTTTTTGGAGCTACGTTAAATCTCGTGTCTATACAGACAAGTGCGGTTCAAATGACGCATTGGAAGACAACATCGAAGCATTTATGCGTGAGATACCGGCCGAAAAGATTGGAAAGAGTATGCCAAAATTGAACTAAGTGGATGGACCATTTGAGGCACATTCGCGATCAACATTTTCATGAAATAATCTTCAAACATTAAATTATATGGACCGTACTATCGATTCAAATAAAGATTTCAAGCATTTTTCTGAATATTATGTGTATTTTTTTTAATTTCCTATAGCTATTAAAGAATCACCCTATATAAGATAAGAACAACTCCAGAGATGTTTGGTATTCTGCACCTAAGATGGAAGTTTATCTTTTACTCAAGAAGCAAAAACGGTAACCTGTAACAGTTTTAGTCTGCTACACTTGCCCTTCAAGCTTGTGTCAGACAGTATAGTTTTCTAAGCGGAGGTTTATTTAATTAATAGAGTGGCGATAGAGTATAATTTCCGGTTGTCAACATCTCAAAGGCAGCACATTGAGTACAACACAGAAATATCGAAGAGAATTCTGTGCAGCATCCGCTTACTGCGTTGTCCTGGAATCCTCAATTTAAAAAGTCCTATAAAATCATATCTTCAACTACCGTTATACTGCATCTGAAATACTATAAAGCCGAATACGTTTTTTTTTGCATAGATATTTAGGGACAACTTCACGAATTTTAGAGCATTTGCCTAGTCTAATAGTGTCAGAAGGCCCTTTAAATGGTTAAAGTTCAAACTCACATCAATCAAAACTCTGGAATAGTTTATTGACTCTTTCGAAATTATCACGTGGCGTAATATCACCTTATCACCTTTGTCTGTGTGCTCTTTTTAGTGCAGATTGTGCCAACAAATCGAAGCCAGCTTTATACAACCATCTCTATATTCTCGCAGCAGAGCTTTTGCAGTTTGCTGCCAGAATATCAAGTCATCGCTTGCAGAGCCCATAATCAACTAACCCTTGGGTCTATATATGATTCCATATTCATCGTACTTTTCATTTCACAAAGCTGGTCTAAGTAGGCAGTCCTTTTGGGACACCGCCTCTGGCTATGTAGTCTTCGACCTCAACATTTCTCTACAGAAACCAAATTGACGGAAATACAATTCAAACCTTCAAGCTATTACTGGAGAAATTTACTTTTATCGGTGCAAGCACAATGAAAACTCTGCCTAAATGGACTATTGTCGCGACTTATTAAATACCCGAAATTCTCAAGGCTTTATTAACGCTGCATAGGACCAAAAGTTCATAATTTTTGGGAGACAGAGTCAATTAGGGTTTTAGTTGTATTTGTAGGTAGTTGCACAAATGAATAAGCAACAACAAAAAATATTCTAAAGTAGCATAAACTAGGATATTTTAGCGTAGCTCTACAATGATTTACAATTCCATTATCTTCTATCGAACTACACGGGTGAGCGGTTAAAAAAGGAAGATCACGCAGAATGTAAAAACTAGATATTACAAGCCTCCTCATTATGGTCAATGGTATACACCCAAATCTTTTTTTTACACGGTAGATACTTTCATCAGAAATCCGTGTAAAAAAGAGTTGGGTGTACATATAATCAATATCTGGTCAATGCCATTCACTCCCTCACAGATCTTCTAAATAAATAATTCGGCTGAAGAATAGTCGGAAAACTATAAACTTGGCTTTCTAAAAAAAGCACCAAATAACTGTTTACCCACTCATGGGATACCCTATACGATAAAGTGTTTAACCATGTGATGCTATTCATTTATAAGAAATATTAGTGTGTATGTGTATGTGTGTGTGTTTGTTTGAGTGTATAATTTTATGTAAGGAAATAAAATAAAAAGTAACAGTAAAATCTCTTCTTTTATTTACCGTTAAAAGGAATCATAAATAAAGTCCTTATTTTCCTCTTCCTGCTAAGCAACCAATGCACTACAAACATTACTACATACAAAGTGTGTTTTATTCAAATACAAAACAAAAAACGAAACAAATTTAAAGGAATTTATTTATTTTAGAATTTCAGAAAACGTCGTTTAATTTATCGTTTAATTTTAAAATAATCAAGTGCTTTAAAAATATATTCGTTAATATTAATTATGATGGGAAAATTATAGGAGGAATTTAAAAAGTTTTTAACCAAAAATTCTACTTTAAGATCTCTGATAAGATGAGTGTATTTTTTGACTGACTTAACATTGCTATGGTGGAATACAAGTTGGAATACAATTCTGACATTTCTTGCCTATTAAATTTGTTGGTTAACAGCAAGCATGGAGACAATGGTATAAGCTTCTGGGTGTCAGACTATATAAACTCCTTCCAGCATCTGATTCGAAGTACAATACTAAAGTAAGCCTTCGATTATATTCCGTGGTATAAATGCTATACTCTTCTAATGACTTTAGTAAACTCCCGACTGGTGGCCAAGACAGTATCAAAATATTAGCATCAAACATGGAACAACATAAAGCGGTGCAAACCTAAAGCATTAGAATACAAAACACTCGCAAGAGTAACCATAAAGGCATACCAATCGATGCAAAGACAAATGAAGTATAACACAGCATACAGAAGATACAAAATGAACCTTAAGAATTCCAAAAACCAATACACTCAATACAATAGATAACTTTAGAAATATTAGGAAATGAAAGCGGCTGGTGATGGTCCTCACTAACGTTCTGTTATTTTCCTCCATAAAACATCCTTGTTAAAAACACTTAACCTTTCAAGTTGTCAGTCCCTATGTTCTAAGGCCTTTCTAGACCTCTTTAGGAACCATTAATACCCAAACTATAATGTTATCATAATGCCGGCATTAACCAGTATATCAACGATCTCTCTTCCACGTCGATAGTTAGCTTTGACCACAATATGCACCAAAGTCGCCATGGTCTAGTAGGTAGTGTGTTGGCTTATTAGACGTAAAAGCCAAGGTTCGAGTCCCAGGCCAGACATCAAAACAAAATACAAAAACTAGTTTTTCGGCGATTTTCTCTCAGCAGATTTCTGGCAGAAAATCTGAGCCATGAAAAGTTTCTAATAAAATCTGTCGTTCGGAGTCGACTAGGTCCCGCTACTCATGTATACAATTAACACACACAACTAAAGTGATGTGAGAAACTAGGTCAATAATCCTGACTGATGGGTTCTTATGACCAATTATGTATGTATGCACCAAACAGTAATTTTTTTCGGATTTACAGTTTCTTCGCATGAACTTCATTTCTTAATAACAAATTTCCAGAAAAATTATCGTAGAAAATACTTTGCTTTAGCAATCAGTCCATGACGACGCAGTGAGTTGTGAGTTGAGATTAATTTGCTCGATAAATTGGAACCATAATGGAATAGAAAATTAGGCGTGGAATAAAAAATTCCCAAGCACTAGCAGAAGATTTCCCAATCACTTTCAGAGAAGTTCTACTATCCAAACTGAGATATTTACTGAAATAATCAATGGCAATGGTCTTATACCAATATTCTACCACGTTGAAGGTTGATTGAAGTCACCCGAGTATAGTTTGTAGTGTGTGGGCTTATTGGTTCAAATTAGGGATGTCAAACGGGATCGATTTTAAAAAATCCCGGGATATTTCGGGATAATCGAAATGTCGAAAACTCACGGGAAAAATCGCAATTTTCTCTTAATAATAAAAATATTTTGTTGAAAAACTCATTTGTATTCCAATTATGTCTATCAGAATTATATGTCATTAAAGATATAATATAAAAACAGCAAGACAAAATGTAACAAAAAAGCGTAAATTAACAAAAATAAAAATTATTCGTACATACATATGCAAATGCATTACTTTTAAGGAAATTATTTGGATTCCAACAAGAAGATTAAAGCATCTAACATGTGATCTGATAGGCTTGAACTGAATTTTGTTGTCAACATACGCTGCTGTTGAAAAACACTTCTCGCAATCAACATTTATTGGTAAAATAGTTCCAAGATAGCGGTATGCAGCTCTACCACCTCCTGATGTAAATAAATCTATTTCTTTGGACAGTTGAATATCTAAGTCAGTTACCCTATTAATTCAAATAACTTTTTATCAATGAAAGAAGGCTTTTCCTCATCTGAGTTCTATTATCGAAGTCGAGTGATGTAGAATTTTTTCAGAACCTTTTGCAGGGTGAGAGTACATATGAATTGACAGTCCCGAAAATCCCGAAAAATACCGGGAGAAGTTTTTAAAAATCCTGGGAATTCGGCATTCGGGATTTCCCGATTGGCATCCCTAGTTCAAATCCCAGTTTCTACAAGTTGTTCAAAAGCCATATTCCTGCAACAAAATGAAACATGAAATTTTAATATTTTTATAAAACTCTGACAGCAAATAAAACTGCCACGAACAGTTTCTTAAAAATCTTGCCGGTTGAAGTCGACTATATACTGTAGATCCCACCGGTAATGGATAATATTACAGAGAAGCTAAGTTGTAATTCTAATTAAATGGTAGTAATGTAATGTGTAAGCGAAAAATTTGTCAATGTTCAACAAGATCTACCACATCCGTTATGCTTCCACGCTCTTTAAATTTCGTATTCCTTGTACAATATATCGATTATGATGATCATAATCAGTATTGATCTAGTTCTAAAGATTTTTACGAATTCTTTTGCTCTTAAAAGATCTATATTGTGAAATGCCAAACCTTTTCCTAAATAAATGAAAGTTTAAATGAAGGATATTTAACAGCTGGAAGGCTTGCTAGACTAGAATAATGATTATGAGACTATTAAATGGACGGCACAGGACTTAAGCAAATATGCTAAATCCAATAGGAAAATAAAGTGTTTCATGGATGTCCGGCAGTGTATTCTTATAAGCAAATTGTGACAAGATTTTCTGGTTAGTTAACATACGGTTTTGAAGTTATCATATGGTTAATCTATAAATACTTACCTCGAGTTATTTCCTTTTTGTATGAAATTATTGTCAGAGAGCTGTATATTCATTACTACTCTATTTGTTCATGTTTTATTTTGTTGTTGTTCATGTTTTTGTTGTTGTTGTTAATTTTAGTATTTTTATTTTATTTATATTACTTTTTTTTCCTTTTCTTCTTCTTCTTAAATTTATACTTAATAATTAATTCTGGTTTATTATGAAAATATAATTTACAAAACTTGCCTTAATATCTGGTTACATTATTAACTTCTTACAATTTTTATTAAATTTTAATTTGTTTTCTTATTTTTTTAATGATTTAAAGAGTATTTTTATAACATTTTTGTTTTTGTAAAAACGAAATTCATAAGTTTTAAATTAATTTTAAAAGAAATTTAAAAAATTTAAAATTATCAATTACAATGAAATTATAAAATTTTTAAAGCATACCTTTAAGGTTAGTATGTAATATAAATGGCATACTTTTAAACAGAAATTTAAATACAAATTAGAGCATAATTTCAGACTAAAACATTTTTTTTTCATGTATTAATGTGAAATAAATTCTTTAAAATTAGAAAATATGTTTTTCAAATTGACATTTTTTATTGCATTTGATTTAAAAATAGAAAATAATCTTGAATGTTGAATTTTTTTTTTATTTAAAATATCGATACTGGTTTGTTTGTTTACTATATAAAAAGTATGTTTTCTATACAAACTAATACAAGTGCAGTTATTATGTAATTTTTCTTTTTTTTTTTTTTTAATTTTCATTCAGGCATTTCATCATTCGTTCAATTGTTTAATGATTGAGAGTTTGTGGACTCTTGTAATTTATGGTTTCTGGTTTGAAAAAATTCAGTTTTTTTACAAGAAAGGAAAAAAAAATAATTTTTTAAACAAATACCGCCACATTTGGTATATGAAATAAATGTGTATGGGTATGTATGTATGTATGTATTTAAATATTTATATATAAATCTGTATTTGTATGTGTAAATCTTAAATTCTATTAAAACTTGCTTCGTTTTTAATAAAATATTTCCACTTATTTTCTTCTTAATTTTCGTTTCCGTAGTTGTTTTTAATTTACAATTAAGTTTGTCATGATGCTTTTTAAATTTAAATAATTTTAAATTTTTTTTAATTTAAATATTGTAGGTACATATTCTTTTTAAATTTTTCGTTTTTTTTTTTTAATTTATTTTAAAAAGACTTGTTAAGAGAGTTTGTTTTTGTCTTGAGTTTATTTAAATATAGTAGAGTAGAGAAATGAAAATTTAATTGATTTCGGTTGTTTTTTTTTTTCTTAAGATTTAGGAAGTAGTTTTATAGTTTTAATTTGTATTTAAGAGCCATTATTTAATTTATTTTGTTAATTTCTTTTTTTTTTTGTAATTTCTTTTAATTGAATTTTAATTGTTCTGGTTTTACAGCTTTCAGTTTGTTATAGGCTTTTATAGCTTTATAGTTTTCTTTTTAGCTTTTTTTAAGGTAAATGTTATGTTTTGTTATGTGTATTGTATAGTATGCTTAAATATATTTTTTCTAAAGTTTTAATAATATGTTGTTGTTGTTTTTTTTTTTTTGCTTTTAAAAACGAAATATTTTTTTTTTATTGCTAAGTAATACTAATAATAAGTATATACAAATTATTTATTTTTATAATTAATTTTTTCATTGTTTTTTAATATAAAATAAAATTGCTTTATTCCAATTCGTTGTTTTAATTAATTTTTATAACTGATTTGTTTTTCGTTATTTTATTAAAAAAAATTTTTTTTCTTATTAAAATTGGTCTTTTTTTAACATGAAAATTTTCTTTATTTACAGACTAATCACAAAAAATACTTAACATTTGTATTAAATTAGGGTAAGTTTTTATTACCGTGACAAAACTCTGTGGTATTTTTCTTTATGGCATAATGTCCTCAATTTTTAAACAAATCCATGCACTTAAGCAGAAGGCAATTGTTGAAATGTCAATATTTACGAGTATTTGAAATTTAGAACTTAAATGTCAGATATTCTAAAAATTTTGATTTCTGACAATATAAACAGCATCTTAATTATTAGCTAGCAAAATAGTAAGAAAATATAAAAAAAAAAATTCCAAATTACGACGTATTATTGGCCTTTAAAATTGTAAGAACAATTCTCTCTCTGTGTGAGCTTATAGCTTTTCCAAAGCTAATCCCTCTACACAGTGTGCTGCTGTTAGGATTGTATAGTCGCATATATGTAAGCGCCAATACAGTCCTTACTCTCGTACGCTCATCGTACAGCATTAATTGAGCTTCATATAGCTAATTACTAGTAACTAACAATATCAATGTGCTACTACATCAGCCATAAAAATGGAACAATATAAAGCAACTCTGATGACCCGCAAAATGTTCACAAACCTCACAGTAAACCAAGCGACGGCTAGAGAAAGAACCAGACAGCTGTGGTACACAAAAAGTAACACTATACTAAGTATAAAAGTATATAAATACTAAGTAGTAGCGAAGTGGGTTATCTTCACTGATGTCCTGTTATTCCATTCTTAAGGAATTAATTGACAAATGTTTGATCATCTTCTAAACGGCCACATATTGACATCCAATAAAGGTAACACGCATACAATCTAAGTCTATTTAGTCGACACAGTCTCCACATATAGTCAGTTCCAATGATCAGTCCCCATTTCCCACCGTCAGTCACTTGTATCAGTCACGCTCATTTGATGAGCCATTATTTTGTAAATAATTTGGCGTTTACGAATATGAATCGATTGTACGATTCTAGTTGGGATTCAATTCTATCCCAATCCCCACTATATTATTAAAATTCTTTATAATAGAAATAACGAATCTTCTCCTCATTTCTTGCATTTTCATTGTATTCTTATTTGCTCTTCGTTGGTAAAGTTCCAGAGAACCAATTTGCCAATAATTATGAGGCACCTATTGGCGAATACCTATAGCTTTTGCTTAATTGAATCTATGCACTCGTCTGGCAAAGTCTCATGACCTCAGTTTTTTTTATGCATATCTTAACTTTAACTAATCTTGCTTACCATATAGTTTCACTTGCGTCTACCACCTGTTTTTGGGTGTACGGAACCTCAAAGAGTCTTAATTTTTGTGGTTTTATGTCTTCTATTTTTATAGAAGGATATGGATATGCCATTAACTGAGAAAGATTTAAGAAAATAAGTCTTTAAAAGAAATTCGAAGTGTAACCGAAGCAGAGGCGTAAATACAGTACTCTTGGGACATTCAGGATAAATCCTGTTTGTAACATATACAAGCCAAATAACCTTTTTTTTTGAAAATGGTTTAAAAAAAAACTACCTGAATATTTTCTCAAATTTCTTTTTTTAATTGAAAGTACAATCCTTCCGGTTAATAATGGAAAATAATTTCATTCAAATGGCTTCCTCGGCTGGCCATATGAATTCATAATCTGAGAAATTTTTTAGCTGAACTGGATGTGAGAAAATTTTTACTTCCGATTCCAAAGTATAGCTGCAGTAAGCAATGATTCAGCTGCAGGTTTTGATACAATTTATTTATTTATCATTTATTTACTTAAAGTAACAACTCTCTGCAATAAAAAGAATTATTAAATGTTACTCTCGATAGAGTTATAAAAGGCACTAAAAAATTAAACATAATCTCAGAAACATACTTGAAGAAGTAAAGCCAATAATGTTATCTAATGTCTACTGGTAACATTTGATACAAAATTAGGCCCTTTGATCTATTGATTAATAGTGTTTAGATTTCTTAAAAGACTTGGAAAAATTATAAAAAATTTGCATACAAATTGATTAGCAGCATTTTAAAATATATTTTCGTGATCCAATAAGATTAAAATTTCAAATGGACTTGTTTAAGAAAAATGGATGTATTGATGGATTGGTATACCACAATTTCATTTTTATCATTATATTCTCTGTGATTATTCTGTTAATTATAATCTTTTTAATTTACTTTATTGATCAATTTCTACATTTAATTTTTAGTTGCTTTGTAAAATTTTTAACAATTCTATTAAAAGCTTTTCTTTTTGTATAATTTTGTTTAAACAATTTCTTCTTTATATTTGTTGTTATTTTTATTTTTTTATTATTATTTTTCTCACTTTAATTATTATTTTAAAACCATAATAAGAATAATAATAAAACGAAAAAAATTTCAATATAAAATATTGCATTTCATTTAATATTTCAACTTAAAGGCTGATTTCACTTTAAATAAATATAAATCAATGGAAATCTACAAATTCTTAGAATTCAGAATCAAAAAACCAAAAAATTTCCAAATTATTTACTTAAAAGATTATTTAAAAATACAATAAAATTATTAGATTATAAATGGAAAACATTTTCGTGTGGTCAAATACAATTTTTTGCTGTCATTAAATCCAATTGGAAAAGAAAATCATAAATTCGTATGTCCTTTGCTATGTATTGTGGTGATGACAGAAGTAATTTAATTTACTTGAAGCCATTTGAGATACATTTCCACCTCACTGTCCCTTTAATTGTTATAACAATCGCAACGGTCTCAATAATTTAAGATAACTAAAGCAAGTTCCACGATTTTGAAAATTTTTTATGTCCTACATATGGACTGTTATAATTTCAGTGAAAATCGTATATTAAAAGGCATAAAAATTTTGAAAAAAATTCAGAAATTTATTTAATTCTTAGGCAGACATTCAGGCTCATCAGCATAATCATTAAACGACACTTAAAGCTGTTCACAAGTAAAGATCAAAACAATTAAGGATTGAAAAATTCAAGCTTCTTAATTATCTTCATACATATGTACATACATAATTGGTTATTACAATTCTTGAGTCAGGATTATTGATCTAGTTTTGTTGTGTGTGTTAATTTTATACATAAATGGCGGGACCTTCCAGTTTAAAGTCGACTCCGAACGACAAATTTTTGAAAAACTTTTCATGACAATTTTATTTACTCTCAGAGATTTTGCCAGAAATCTGCTGAGGGGAAATCGCCGAAAAAATATTTTCATATTTTTTTATGTCTGGCCTGGGACTCGAACCATGGCTTTACCGTCTAATAAGCCAGCACACTACCTAATAGATCACGGAACTTCAATTGTCTTTATACTAAAACCTGAGTGTTCTTTTTATATGAGTTGTTTTCAAATAAGAGAAGATACAAAAGAAGGGATTTACAACTGATTTTTTAATGGCAAGCTGTTGGATAATAATTTACAACAATGACAATAAATGTATCGTGTTTGTTAGAGAATTTATGGAGCGTACAACTTGTTTGACTATTCTATTGCGTTCTCATCAATTGCGCCTACCATATGCGCTCATTGTAACATACTTTTCATCAAATTTAGGCAATACCTGAGATCGACTAACCATTCAAAAGACGCTCGATATGATGAATATAAAATAGAGCGATAGACTGAGTTTTCTAGCAAATTGTTTCAAATTTCGTACCGCAAAATATTTACATACAGACCTTGCAAAACCAAGAAGTAATTGTAGTAAGGCCACTGAATTATTAACCATTTTGGTGGTGTAATTGCATATATTTTTTCGAAAATGCTCCTGGATCATTTTTTGGGACCTGAAATTAGGGATTATGAAATAGACTGTATGGAGTTTCATCAAGACAATGCTACGAGCGGTACAACACCGGAAAGTTTCCGGAAAATTTTTTTTCACAATCTTAATATCGTCAATTAGTCGAAAGTTACAGTCAAAGAAAAAAGGTGACATACACCACTACTGTATGTAGATTTTTTTCTCACTAATCGTTATATTTTATTCCTAAAATTTCTACGTTACATTTTCTTCAAATTTGCTTCTTATTCAAATATTCTTAATTGTAAACGCCTTTAACAACATGTAAACTTTTGTCTTTGAGTGTAGGTCTGTGCTCATATTCCCAATGCAGTTGAAAACCTACATTCGTCAAGTTATCTCAGAAAGAATGTCCGAAACTACATTAAAACGACCAACTGCTGCTATATTGACGTTTCCGCAACGATCTTTTTTTAGAGTCCTAGCCTATTGAGATATACCAACAGAAGATTGACTAGACAACAGAAGATTAATGAGTGTCTACTTTTCTATACTTCAGTACATTAAAAGCCACTTTAAGCTTTGTATTTACCTTTCAGTTATTACTATTGCCAAATTTTTCTGTATCTTATGTATTTATAAGCCAAAAAACTACAACCTCTGCACATACGAATAGTCCGACTAAAGAACGAATTTTGTCTGTAATGCAGTAAACGATCCATTGGCCAATCAACCACATACATATGCATGTGTCCGCCGAGAAAGGCGAGTGCTGAGTAGGAATACATGATTCTCAGGTACAAGTCTCTTATTTCGCTTGAACAAAATCCGTTAAAATTTCGATACAACAGTGAAACTAGATCACATTGCAACGATGCTCCAATGAATCAATGGAGTTCGATACCCGACCGTCATTACCGGGCAAATTCACCCTTTCTCCTAAGCGGTCGAGAATTCTCAAAATAATCGTTGAGGTGCCGTCTTATACATCCATTCATTTTTGGATGTAAGAGATGTAAATAGTAAGAAGATCAGATGAAGGGATGCATTTCTTACACTCTCTTAAGAATCTAAGGCACTGAAAAATGTATCGGTTCTAGCATACATCACACTGAATTTTCATACCGATTTTGTAACGATTAGTTTGACGATTTCCATAAACGTGTTTGACGATTTTTATGATTTTTTTCTTTCTAATATTTGACGATTTGATGCTTTATGTATCTGGCTGCAATGACCACGTTGCATTAAATAGCGTGAATGTGTTTATAACTCATGGCGGTTTGTAGTCGAAAATTGTAAACAACTATCTTATTATATTGCTTTGGACTTGAGATCAGCAATAAGTATTCAAAACGATAAGCAGATTCGAGTCATAATTATAATTTCAAATACTTATACGCATTTATACTTATTCTGATATCATACTCATACTACTTATATACTACTCAGCATATACACGAAACGCAAATGTTTGTAAATGCAACAACAACTAAGACTGAAAATTTCAATGAATGATTCGAATCACACGAATTATTTATAAGTATTATAAGTATTTTTCAAAATTTATGAATCTGAATGAGTAGGCGTTTGAATCAAATATATTTAGAATGTTGTGAGTTTTATGTCATCGTTGTGCTCATATTCATTGCAACATGTACGAAGGAATCAGTGTACTTGAATTTCAATACTGTTGATATGAGTACTTATGAGTAGCGAAAAAACGATTCATTGCTAATCTCTGGTATGTATAGTCTCCTCCTTTTTCTCTTGTTTTGAATTGTAATAAATAAAAAGTTTCTTTTTTTTTCTAATTAAAATAAAATGTATGGTGCTCTATTAGTTTTAATATTTCTAATTGCATAATAAATATGAATGTCAGGACATAAATGCAAATTATTAAAATATTTGACAGTAATTTTAAATAAATTAAAACCATTAAAAAAAATTTTTCCCTCTTTCTTTAAAAAAAAGAAGCATGAAATAAAAATTTATAATCATTGCTATCATTTATTCACTTTGGAAAATTTTTTTTTTAGATTTTTGTTTAAATATTAATGAATTTGTAGTTTAACCAAAAAAAAAACAAATAAACTTGACACAATGGACAAACTCGTGTGTTTTCTTAATAAAATGGCCAGTCAATGTGCCTCATATGCAGGATGGAAAATTCAATAAAAAAAAAATATTAAAAAAAAGAGAATACTTTTAGGCTAGTAAACCTGTTATTTTCATCGTTTTCATTTCATTTTTTATTTCGTTGTTTTAAAAAATATTTCGTTTTCATTTTCAATAAATACTCCAATAGAACAGAGCATTTTAATGGAGCCGGCAATAAATTATAAAAAATGGCAGAAAAAAAAACTGCAGATATGCAGACTGGCTGACTGACTGGCTAGCTGACTATTTGAAAAGATAAAAACTTGGTTTATTAAATAATTAAATACAATTTTTTATACGAACTTGTTTTTATGGAATTTCGTTACTGATTTTTAAATTTTTAGTTTTTTTTTTGTTATTTGTTGTCATTTTTATTCGTTGTTGTCTGTATGCATTTATTATTTATTTAAATTAATTTTATTTTATTTTTTTATAATTTCTTTTATTATTTTTTTTTTAATACTTTACAATGTATTGTGTATTCAACAATTTTTATTTTATTTTTTTTTTAATTTTTTCGTTTTTTTTTCTCCATTTTTTTGCTTTTCTTTTCATTTTTATGTAATAAATATAAATAATTGTATTTGTTTTTCTTCTTGTTGTTGTTGTTGTATATATATAAAGATAATCTAATTTGTTTTGGTTTTTCTTTCTTTCTTTTTTTTCAATATTAAATTATAACAAACAAGTTACGATTTTGTTTAAAAAAAAAATTCCTTTTTTTTAATTTTTTTGTTTCGTAATGTAATTCCCAAAATTATTGGTTTAAATTGTCGGTGTTATTAAAATTAATAAAAAAAAATTAAACAATAAAAACGTTTTTATATAACAATGTTGTCAAATGACCTTTACTAATGATGACAAATGTTATTCCCAGTCATAATAGCTTTATACATACATATTGAAATAATTTGTTATGAATTAAAATTGTTACTAAAAAAAATAAAACTTTTGGGGTATCACAGATTTTCCAAAGACATGACACGTATTTTATATTCCTTTAGATAAACTTTATTTTGTCATATAATGGAGCCTACTTTACAGAATAGGCAGAATAGTCTTCATTTCGATATTCATGCTTATTTTACATTTTCATTGCTTCGTTTCATGGGTATGCTTTTGTAATGCCTTATTGGTTGGCACCAATGTCCACCGGGTCCTGAACATATTCCGTTTTTTACACACACAGGACACGAAGATCAACAATATTCGTTAAAATGAGCGTAAAAATGCATTCAGTTGCTTGTCAGCTTTCAATGAAGTCGGTTCCAGTTGCTTCTTTTTGAAATTTTTTTATGTATCACTTATACACCCAAAGAAAAATTTAAAGAAAACTGTCACACAGAATTTATTTGCTTTAAATATATTGCATCTCAGGCACCTGCAATATGTAGTAACGACTTCTGCTATAAATTTATAAAAAACTTGTGCGAAAAATACCAATGACATCAAAAAGTACAATATTTGTTCGAACACTGCTTGAAACAATAATTACTAACGATTTTCCTCTAGGTTATACACATGATTCTCGCAAATACAGCCACATTTTTATCATGTTCTCTTTGTGTCGACGTCTGAATATCACAGATGTTTTCGTTCTATTAATACGTACGCATTTTAGACAGTATACAGTCCTCTCACTCGTATTCGAGGTGTCATATGTCAAAGGATTACCGAATTTTACCTTCGCAAAACTATACACAGTGTATCGTTTATTTTGTCTGTAATGTAGTTTGCAAAGAAAGACGCACGAATATGTACGAATACATGATTCTCGGGAACTAGTCCCTTATTTTGCTCGACCAAAATCCGATAGAATATTGATAGAACAGTGAAACACAATCCACACTGCGATGTTGCTCCAATGAAGCAATAGAGTTCGATTCCCTACCATCAGTAACGAGCAACTTCGCCTAGTCTGAAAATAGACGTTGAGGCACCGGCCTATATATGAGAGTTGCATTCCATTCTTTTTCGGATATACATAAGTGTTATAAATAGTAGGAAGATCTGATGAAGTGGAGTATTTCTTGTACTCTCTTAAAAATGTGTCGGTTCTAGCGAATATTCCACTGAATTTTCATGCCGATTTTGTGACGATAATTTTTACGATTTTCATGAACGTCTTTGAGGATTTTGACGACTTTTTTTCTTGGCAAGTGTTTCGAAACATTTCTTAATATGTAGATTCCAGGACGCTCAAAAAATGGGACTAAGCTTAGCAGTTTATAAATTTTCTAGTTCTTCATTTATTCGACATGTTGTAGGACAAACAGGTAGATTTGTCGAATCTGGCTTCAACAGCCTTCAGAACTAAAAGAACCCTAAGACTGTAATATCTTAAAGGGCCATATAAGTGAATCTCCACGAGTAAGGAGGCCGTACCAGTTTAATTGTAATTTGACTTTCGAAAAATGCAACTAAGACAAGCATATTTTGTATGTGAAGAGAAAAAATAATAGAGAGTTTTACGATAACAGACTATGTGAACTATAGAGGTTAAAATAGTGGCTCTTTAGTACTTAGCATTTTCATATGTTGAAAGACTTTCAGTATGAACACTTTCGATTACTATGTTTAAGTTACCATGGAATATAAGTAGATTACGTTTCATGTTTTTGAAGTGCAAAAAAAAGTTAATCGTTCCCTTATATTAGGGTGTCTAGAACGTGAAGTGTACCCCTATATTTGTGTCTACTTGTTTTCAGTGATATTGTGCAGTAATAATGGTGCAATGATTGTGATAACGATGATGATGATAATGATAATGATGAATAATGTATAATGATTTTGAGCTTAAATTAGATTTGCCTAAAAGTACAATACTTAATTGCTAATTTTTTAATTTCTAATGTTGTTGCTTTATTTAGAGTACAATTGCTTATAAAAATTTACAATTCGTTGTTTTGCTTACATATTGCTTCTTAAATATTAAATTATGATTTCCATGCATTCACGGAAATAGTTTTTGATTGACTTATAAATACGTTTTATTGCTTTTTGATACGTTCGGCTATGTTTTGCTATCATACAACTGGTCGAAATTGGTAATTGTTACTCTCTTCTTTATAATGCCAGCCGGAGCCTATAATTATTCGTTGAGCATTATTAATGAATGCGATTTATTGCTTCTAACAATGTTAAAACAGTTCAAATTCGAAAAGAAAAAAAATCACTTTTTGAGAAAATTCGTTGTATTTGATAATTATTCGTTGTGTTTTAATTTATAATTCGTTGTTTGCTTAGGTTTTTATCACATTTAAATTTAAATAAGTTTTGTTTTTTTTTTTTTGTTGTCTTCTTAAGGGGTCAGGGTGGATTTTTCCATGTAATCCTACTCATCACAATAATTATTTTCGTTGCTTCTTGTTTTTGTTGTTGTTGTTTTTTTGGTAAAGAAACCCATCCCGTCCAGCCTATGACGTTCTGCCGTAGAACGCTTTACTAGATGCTAAAATTTATTATTTTTCCTTGTTGTTTTTTTTATTTAACATGATTTTAATAATCTTTTTTTTAACTTCTTATAAAATATTGTTTAAGATTGTGTCTTAATATTTATTCTAGGTACTGTTCTTATTACTTTTATTAAGTGCGTTTATATATCGTATTTGAAAAAGAAAAATTTATTTAAAAAAATAGGTGAAGAACAATCCAGAATTGTATGTACAAAACAGTCCTCCTTTTTTAATGAAAACTTGTTTGTTATTTAGTTAAATTTTCCTAAATAATCAAAAATACAAGAAATTAAAAATTATGTTTGACACAAAGTCCATTACGTCGTTAGCATTGTTGTCTGGTGGTCCAAATTTAAAAAATTAAATAAACAGCGACAAATACAATTAAAGTTGAAGGCAAATTTAAAAAAATACCCCCAACTTAAAGACAAATACTTTTCATTTTGTGTTCCATATAAACTGACACTAATACATACATAATTGGCCATTACAACCCTTTAGTCAGGATTACGACCTAGCTTCTCACACCACTTATGTTGTGTGCGTTAATTTTATACATGAGTGGCGGGACCTACAGTTTAAAGTCGACTCCGAACGACAGATTTTTGAGAAGCTTTTCATGGCAATTTTTACTCTCAGAGTCTTTGCCAGAAATCTGCTGAGAGGAAGTCGCCGAAGAAATATTTTTTCGTTTTGATGTCTGACCTGGGATTCGAACCCGGGCCTTTTGTGTACCCACTAGACCACAGCGACTTCACTAATACTGAACTAAACAAAAGGACTTTCAACAAGGGACTTTCTTTCCCTTTATACTTCCAAGTAGGCTACCTGATCACTAAAGCCTTATCTAGGTGGAAGTGTGATTTGTTCCTGAAAATTTTTTTTAATTTATTACGATATTCAGGCTGAAGTCGCCGTAGTCTAGTACAGTAGTGTGTTGGCTTATTAAACGTGAGGCCACTGTTCAATCCCCGTCAGACATCTCCAACATAATAAAATCTGGAAATAATGTTTTTTCGACGTCAGCCTCTCAGCAGATTTCTGTGAGAATAAATTAAGATTGCCATGAAAAGATTCTCAAATAAATCTGTCGTTCGAGTTTAATCTATTGCTCTCACCAATAATGAATGAGATTAACAGACACAACACAACTGTAGTGAGAAGCTAGGACGTAATCCTGACTGAAGTGTTTTAATGATTAATTATGTATTTATGTTTGTAGTAAGGCCGCTATCAAGGATTTAATGAACTCATGACTAGCCAGGGATTCCTCAGTGAAATTTCGGCTCATTTAAGATAACTCTTATATCCGTTTCAGTCCATCGGATGAATCGGTCTAGTCTTCTTCAGATCACATAATCCTTGCCATGTATACGGTATAGGTTTTCTAATCGTTGTTTTTACAGAGCATTAATTTTGTTGGAAACAGAATATTGCCAGGCCCTTTTGACTTGTATGGATAAAATATGAAAATTAATTGCCTTCAGTCCTTATAATGCATGTTTATCTATCGTAATACTGCAGCTCTCATAGGGCTTGTTAGACGGCATGCTGACATTATTGGAAATCAATTATAAAGCAGCTGTCAATCAGAAGAGGAAAAACTATAACCTTGCCATTAAAAGGCGAAGGTTATTGACTCAAGTTATCTGAGGCTTCAAGATTTATTATGAACTTGTGATAACACATTGTGGAATCACAATGAGCTTTATCCATCAAGCAGTGGGCGGGATGTTAAAACACTAAATAAACTAATTGAAGAGAATTGTTATTATTTTCAGAATTCCTGAAGAATTTTGTAACTTTTCAACAATGAGCTTTCCGTGACTTTGTTCGGAAAATACACGATTGTTGAAAATCTTTTATTTAAGACTTCTTCAAAAAATTTTTCAGACTCATTTCATTAGATTTATTTATGTCTGTGATCATTTTCACTTTCTTTTCAACATTATTTGAGTATTTAGATGAAATTTTTTTAATAAAAATGATTTGTCTTGTGGTTTGTCATTAAATAAACAGAAGAAAAAAAAGAAGAATTTTATATAGAAATAAAACAATAATTTAATGGATAAATACGCTTACAAATTGAGGCAAATTTCAATAGAAAATGTTGTTTCTTATTTGTGAAAAATATCAATTTAATAACGAATATTTTAGATCTTCTTTACCTGATCGTGCAGTCTATTAAGGTTATCAGTACAATAAATTTTTTTAAAAAACTTACCAAAAAAAAAGGCGCCATTAGGTGGGATCTTTCCTATTTCAAAACGGATAAAGCAGTAACGTTTAACAATACAGACCTTACGCCTTAAAACATACTACTCATGACCAAATAACATTGAGCGACGTATTATGTCTCCTTAAATCCAATTAACATACATAAATAATTGGTCATTACAGTGCTCTAGTCGGGATTACGACCTAGTTTCTTATACCACTTATGTCGTGTGTCTTAATTAGATTATTCCAGGATAATCTAATGCATGCCTCAAATATTATTTGATTTTAATTTCCCCAAAAAAAGGTTTGATTTTCTGCAACTTTTATGGTCTTCACTTTCTTTGTGTCACTAGAAAGATTCTGGTTCTGGTTTTCATTTCGACACATTCCCTGATGGCCAAATAACTCCATTTTTCCGATTAGTGATATAAAAACTAACTGTATGCCTATCAGTAATATTAACAATTCTGAATTTTCAAACATCATGAAACGTTCCCATGAGAAGGACCCTTTGCTATTAAATAATTTTAACGAATTCGAAATGTGATTATCGTACGTGATAGGGCGTACCATTAGGCACGTGTAACAGAAAATTATTGTCCCGAAAAGTTGACTTAAATTTTACTATATTCTGCCATAATTTAAGTCTGGATTACCTTTGCATGTCTTATAACGTTAAAGTTGAAATGTGCCAAATTTATGTGGGAACACATTCTCAGATGTTGTAAAGAGTAATCATACTTCGTGCAATATGGTTTTATAAAGATGATACGTATCTGATGGTACACCATCACATGGCAACCCTGTCATTATAGAACATTTAAAAGTTATCCAACTCGAAAGAACAACTCCTCAGGACATCGATTTGCCATTACGCGTATCAGATAATCAGTTCAGATAATGTTAAGGTTGCCATGTTATAAATCCATGTGCGAACATATACTGATATATTGTAAAGAATGTAGTGATGAGTACCATTTTGCATGTTCAGCCCTTGCGCTGACCAACTTCCTCCTTTTCCCTGATTTGGCAGAGCTTGGTTAGTACAGGGACTGCGTTCACCTGTGGCATCACAACGAGCCACCATGCGTGCTCAAGTGAGCTTTGTGATAACTGAGCTACCACTCCGACCTAACCTAACCTAACCATTTTGCATAGCGAACCAGGAGCTGGTGAGCTGTTAAAATAAACCCTAAAACGTAATGAAATATGTGGCGTTATAGAGGGGATTTGCTTATGGAAGATGATATTTTTCAAATTTAAATTGTGCCAATTTTTTAAGTGGTAATGGTTTATCCCAATTATATTAGAAACCCTTTTAATAAATAAATCAATGTCTGCATAGAGCACCTAAAATAGAGACTGTCCCTTTGCACAAAATTAATTCAACTCGTATAAAAATGAAAAATCTGATATGCAATCGCATATATTATTAGTCTGCATATTTAATTTTTTATGTTTTTTTTATTTTCTTTTTTTTTTTGTTGTATTTTTTTCGTAAAAGATAAAACGGAAACTATTGAAATATTGCCACAATGTTGCATAGGAAAACATTTATGGTGGATTACAACTAAGTGAAAAGGAAAGGAAGAATGTGAAAACATAACTAACCGTAGTGGTGTTGTGTAGTACAGACTCATAAAAATGTGGTTCAAAAAAGGCAACAACCAAAGTTCAAAACTCATAAATAAATAAAACAAAATCTTGTGTTTTTTTTTACAATTTTTTTTTTGTGTTCATAATAATTCATTCATTGTATGTATATTTTTTTTAAATTTCATATTTTGCGTTTTTCTTTTTTCTGTTTTGTGTGTAACTCTTAAATTAAATAAATATTTAATTGTTTTTCGTCTTTAAATATATTTTATTTTGTATAAATAAATACATAAGTGTCTGTAATAATTATAAACATAATATTAATAATAATAATTGTGTATTATTAATACAAAAAAAAGTAATAATATCATCATATTAATAGTGTTATAAATACTTACTATAGTATATGGGTAAAAGTATTTAATTAATGCCGTTTTTCTGTTTTTTTTAATGTTATAATAATGTTATATAATAATTATTATTATTATTTTAATAAATTTTATTACCGTTACTTTATGCAATTAAATTTTGCAATTTGTTACAATATTTTCCTTCCTTTTTTCATTTTGTTCATTTGTAATGAATAATAATTAATTTAATTTTTTTTTATGAATATTTATAAAAACTATTTAACAAAAAAAAAATTTTTTAAATAAAAATAAATATTTTAACTATACATAATGAAATTATTTTTTTTAAAGGTATTACAGCATAAGAGAAAAATAATTTGTAATAAAAGGCTATCCATTCCATGGTTTCAAAAGTAAATGACTGGAATTCGTCATCTGTCAAACTAAGTTGTGAAATCAATTTTTTTCTTTTCGGTTGAAAGTCTGACGTTGACAAAAATGGATCACTTAACTATCAAACAAGGCATAAAAATGAGCAAAACCTACTACAAAAATGGTGATTCTGCCACAGCCACGTAGCGTGCTTTAAGCGGAAATTATGGTTTACATAATCGTTCACATTCCACACTCGGTGGGTATGTTAATAAATAAAATTGTTGTATTTGGGGTTCTGAGAATCCTTAAGTACTTGAAGAGAGGCGATTACATCCAGAAAAAGTCGTTGTTTGGTGCACTCTTTGATCCGAAGGTGTGATTAGACCTTCATACATAATTGCTCATTAGAACCCATCAGACAGGATTATTGACCTATTGTTGTCTGTGTTAATTTTATACATGAGTAGCTGAACCTACAATTTAAAATCGACTCCGAATGACTGATTTGACGTACAATTTTATTTACTCTCAGAGTTTCTGTCAGAAATCTGCTGAGAGGAAATCGCCGAAAAAATACTTTTTGTATTTTGTTTTGATATCTGGCCAATAAAATAACCTAACACACTACCTACTAGACCACGGCGACTGACCTTACTTCTTTTTTGGAAACTACAATGGAACGACTGTCACCGTCAATTCGGAGAGTTTTTTAGCCTGCTATTAAAGAATACGACCTGGAGAATATGTGGTTTCAACAAGACGGTGCCACATGCCATACAACTCGAGCGAATGTGGCTTTATTGCAAGAGACATTTCCTAGCCGCGTAATTTCTCGCCATGGCAATATCAATTCTAATTGACACCATTAGAATTTTTTTGTGGGGCCACGCAAAAGTTATGTTTATGTAGATAAACCATCAATTCGTGAGAACTTAAAAACCAACATTTGTCGAAAAAGTGATCGAAAATTACCTCAAAAGAATCAAAACTTCACGTGGAGGCCATTTTTAATAATGTAGAGTTTCACACATAATGTCAATGCTCAAACTTTACCATAACAAAGAAATATCATGAGTTAAAACCACGAAATCGAGAACCCGTTACAATTTAATATCGTAAATTGCATAAAACTTTAAATTTTATGTAAATTCTTGAAACAATTTTAATTCAATAATTTCAAAAATTACTTCCTGATTTAGCGTTCGATTGCCTGTTAATTTTACAATCTACAATTCTTTTCAGCCTTGAAATTATTATAAAATTTTGTAAAGTTTCTTTAGAAATATAATTTCAAAAATGGGAGTGTACTACACCACCTGACAGAGTTAAAAATGACTTTTCATAATTTCCACATAAGATTGTAGACCATGTTCACACTTAAGCCTTCCCTAATTTTGCCTCAATTCAATTTAATTTATGGCTTATAAATTGAATTAATAATGAGCCAAGTTTTCGGGAATTACAGCTAAATTTTGGGTATTTGGTATGAACCATTGCTTGAATATGTTGAGAATTTATACAATGTTTTGATCAACTGAAGATGGCACAATGTAGTAGGTAAAATATTTATGTTTGACAAGAGCCCATGCTCAGAAATCTCGAACAAGTCAGTCCTATACTTAAAAAATATTTCTTTCGGCGACCTTAGTTGGTATCTTCTGAAAGAAAGAAGAAAACATAACCATCGATGCATAATTGATGTAGAAAGCATATCGATTGCACTGAAGCCAACAAATAAAACAATTTTCTCGGTCGAGGAATCAAACAAATGACTGATGTTTACCTTCGGAAGTGCCACATACAGTGGCAACGATAACAAGCCATGTCTAAAACTACTATATATAATAACTTCCTACACTACCCATATTATATGTGTGAATTTTATCTATGAATAACGATACCCAAGATTTAACATCAAATCTAAATTATAGTCTGGAGAATGCTCTTCATGACAATTGGATTACTCTAAAGTCGTAAACAGTAGTCTGATGAGGGTGGTCGCCGGAAAAAATGTCTCTTTTTTTACAGATTCCAGAGCTAAGGTTTCAACTTTCAGGCCAACACACTAATCTCTAAACTAAGGCGAACATATTGCAAATTATGTGCTTGAGAACCAATTCTTATACTTTGGTTAGAGCGAACATGGTCTCTGGCGGGGAATAAATCCACAACCCTAGCACCGGCAAGTTAATTCCCACCCAAAAGGGTTAAATTTTGTAATACAAAATTTAGAAAAAATTTATTAACAATCTTAAGGCTGTTGGAATAAATAAAAAATTTTTAAAAAAAAAATTTAAAAAAAATATTTAAAAAAATAAAAGTTTCAAGTAAAATTTTTTTTTTATTAAAAGTTTTTTTAGATTTTTTTTTTAATAAAATCCTTTTTAATTCGTTGCTTTTGTTACTTTTGAATATTTGTTATATTTTCTTTATATTATTTAATGTACAATTTAATTGTTAATAATTTTTAGCTAATTTTTTTTTAATATTTTTTGTATTAATTTATTTACATTGTTTTTTTATTTTTAAAATAATGCTAAAAATAATTGCTTTTTTCTTTTAAATTAACCTTAGGGAGTTATATTAAATGGTATTTCTTTTAATATAGATATATTTTGTTTAAAATTTTTTTTTTATTTTTAGTTTTATTATACATTTTAATTTATTTAAATTAATAAATAATTTTATTTTTCTTTTATAATTATTTTTGTTTTTCTTTTTCAATTATTTTTGAGTATTGCTTTGGTACTTTAGCCGAGTTGTTAATTTTTTCTTTTTAATACTTAAAATTTGTTAAACTTAAAATAAAACTTAAAAACTAAAAATTTATTTTTCTTTTATTTTTAATTTTTAAACTTACTTCGTTTTTGGTTATACTGGCTGTATGTGTGTGTATGTGTGTATGTTTGTGTAAAACTACAATTTATTGTAATTAAAATAAAAATTATTTCAATTGAGATCCGCCTTAAAAGCTGATTTTATTTAAAATAATTATAAGGATTATTAAAAACAAAAACCAAAGGCCTTTACGCTAGGGTTTCTAGTGACTAGAGAACACTCGACTTTGTTCAAAAAAAAAAAAAAAAATTAAGAAATCCAAAGATTTCTGTTTTTTTTTATCTTAAAAGACTAGCATATTATGAGCAGGGTTATAGGGAGAAGGGGGGGTCAGAGATACCATAAATTCAAAAAATAATTTCGAATTCCTATTTCGATTTTTAATTAAAATACTGTGCATAAGTAAAGAATGTCACTCAGAATACCTAACGTAGCTTACCTAAAGGTTTCTAGTCAGGCTATAATTTTCTTTTGTTGCAAAAAAAAAAAACGTAATTATTATAAAAACTTAATTTTTAATTTATTAATAATTATAATACTTAATTAATAACTTTTTTTTTTTGATATATAAACATAAGGTATAAGAGAAATTTGTTAATTTTTAATTGCTTTTTGTTTATAAATTTTATACAATTTATTTATAATTGACACAATTTTGTACAAAAACCCAAAATTTATAAATCAATAGATAGGGAGTCCAAACTGTTTTTTTTTTTAGAGATTTTATAAAAAGAGTTTGAGTTAGATAGAGAGTGATAGAGGGAGAGAGAGTTAGAGAGCAAGAGTTAACACTTTTAAGACTGTGTTTTTGATTAAAAAAATTTCTTAAAAATAATCTCGTTTTTGTTTACGTTTCCTTAGCATGTTTTAATTTAAATTTAGTTAGTAATTATTAATTAATATATTATATAGAATAGGCCTTAAAGTTAAGTTAAGAGTCTATACTTAGTATATAAATTAAGCTAATAATTATAGAATAATCATAAATTGAGAGTTAGGGAGTTTTAAACAGCAAGAAAAGTGTCTTTCAAAATCAAACAAAAGAAAAAAAAAATTAGAAAAAGAGTAAAGAAAGAAAGTCAAATGAACCATACTTAGCTAGTTTTGTTTTAATTATTTACAGTTAAATTTAATAAATATTTCTTTAATTAATTTGTTTCATTTTCTAAGAATTTTCTTATATTTTTTAATTCTAATACAATACAATACATATGTATATTTAAGTTAATTATTGCACCCTTATCCCACTGTTGTGTTAGCCATTGTATTGAAAATAAAAAATACGTTTAGAGACTAAAAATGGCAACACTTAATTGAACTATTAAATGAAAATGTTTTGCGAAATAATTTCTTTGTTGTTTTTTTTTTTGTTGTTTTAATTTATGATGACCATCATCTAATTGAGTTGAAACTGAAATGCACACTTAGGAACAGGGGCCGAAATAATTTATTAAAAAAAAAATTTAAATCTCAAGAAATCGACAATTTTTTTCAAGATCAAAATAAAATAAATTAAAAGGAGAGATTTTAAATAGAAATCTGGTACCTTTCCTTTTCCTAAAATGAAAAATATTGAAGGCAGAGTTAAAAGAAACTTAATTCGAAAAAGAATTGTTTAAAAGATATGTATGAATCAAGAATGATAAACTAAAGATTACGTCATCACGAACACAAAATTAAAACTTTCTGCACATGTTGAATCAATGACGTCACGCAAATTGTGTTCCTATTGGCTAATGATAATGTAAGTTATATTGTAGGGTTGCCAACTACTTTCACAAAGTGCATACATATTTCAGAAGAAATGTTAATTTTCACTTACGAAAAAGACTTGAAAACCATTAAAATAGCCGAACTACATCATCTAACGGAAAATCATGCGCAAGGCGTAATTTTTAGTTTATCATTCTTGGTGTGAATAATATATTTTAAGAGAACGATAGCTTAAAAGAAATCTAAAATATATGGAAAGAGCATAGAATAACAATTGAAAATCGTAGAGTGTGTGAGATCATAATTTAAAAATCATGCTAAACATAAGAAGAGAAACATAACTAAGACTAAGTAGACTAGATAATTAGGCTTAAATTTATATCTTAACTTAATTTAGATAATTATGCTTAAATTTATATTTTAACTTAAAATAAACTTGAAGAAAAAGATTTTAATAGTTAAGAAAAACAATAGTTTTGAGGCATAAGGAAAACAGAACAATAAAATCATAGAACAGTAGAAAAGAATTTTCATAAATTTTTACATTAAAATTAAAAACAAAAAGTTTTTAACTTGTTAAAAGAGAGCAGAGTATAAAACGCATAAGGAAAAGAATTGGGTAATAAAAATAAATGAAAAAACCGAGTTTATATCAGAAAATATGGCAAAGTGATAGGGAAACAATAGTTAGGAGGTGTTAATTACTGAATGATATTTCCTTAGCTTAACTTTTTAGAGATTTGTACCATGCCGTGTAAACAAGTTATTTTTCCATTGCAATACAATCTGTTTATTCCAAATCTTCAGTTAGGATTATGACCTCGTTTATCACACCACCCTTGTTGAGTGTTTTATTTGATAGAGTGACAGAACATACAATTTAAAGTTAACTTCGAATGACAGTTTTGTGATAAAATTTTCATGGCAATTTTGTTTTAACTCTCAGAGTTGTCGCCACAAATCTGCTGAGGGAGGAAGTAGCCGAAGTAAGATTTGTTCATACAGTAGTCGCTCACAAATTAGAACAGCTTTGGTTTTGAGGCAATTCTAATCTCTGGACGTTTTTTATTTTGGGGAAGTTGTAATAATGGCCCTAATAAAAATTAAGAAAAGAACACTGAGTAAGACCCATGAAAAGGGCTATAGGCTATAGAACATAGTTGAGATAGACAGATAAAAGGCAAGAAAAACTTCGAAAATGGAAATTCTAAGGAACTTCTTAAAATACATAAAAATGACAGCGAAAAAGAGGCATACACACTTGATAAAAAAAATTAAAAATTGGGAAAACAAACAAAAAAATTTTTTAAAAAAAGATTAACAAAAATAAAAGAAATAACAATTTTACTATACAATGAGATCATGTTGCAAAATATAAAATCTGTTATTAAGACTAGAAATCACACTGGGTATGTTAAAATTGTACGCATGGAATGAACAAGATGCTGAAACATTTCTGAAAAAAAAGCCTTACACTAGGACTAGAAATTACACTTTTTTTCTTACAAAGCTAAAATGGCTAAAACTAAATTTAATAAAACTAGGGAATGATAATCATTAAAAATAAGTTTGTTTAATAGAAAACAGGAATTTTAAATGCAAGATATTTAATAAAAATCAATAACTTTTGAATGTGGAACGAATTTAGTGAAATTTTGTCATAAAATTCGCTTAAAAACCAAATTTTTTGTAAAATCGATAACAAACAGCTTTTACTATGAAAAAAAAAATTCTTTTTTACCATCTGAAGTACACGTAGAAAGTCGACAACAAGTCGATACTTTTGTGTAAAATGGATAATAAACAGCTTTTTCTATAAAAATAAAAATTTCTTTTTTACTATCTAAAGTAGAAAGTCGTCAATAACCATAAAATAGATTACACTCTTAGGATGCTTATGTAAATCAATAGTAATCGATAACAAAGAAAGTTTTCTATTTAAAATTTAAAATTTTTTTAAAATCTCAAGCCAAAAAACATTAACACTAAGATGATATCTTTTGATAATCTATAGAAATCGATTGAAGGACCTACGCCTAGTAGGACATGATAGTTTTGAGCAATCTATGGAGATAAGTAGATCTTCTGGGCTCAATACTGTCTGTTATCTAATAGGGCAAAACAATAGATGATCGTATATGCTATAAAATATCTGAAATAGTTTCATGTACGTCAAACTATAACAAACTTTTACTAAATAGATAGGCATAGATTACCGTTTGAGGGCTTTATACATTGGATAGCCCAGAATCTGGAGAAAATGTTTAGAACTAACTGAGTCGGAGTCTTTTGAAATAAGAAAATGTCAATGTAAAGTTTATTGCTTAAAGAGAGTAAGAGAAAGAAGGCAAAGCATAGAAAATGGTTTCAGCAATAGAATGTTAGCAGAAATAGAATAAAGGCAATACATATGAGACAGAATGTTAGAGACTTATGAGATTATATAGAGCAGAATATTTACAGAATATTAAATAGGAATTGTAGAAAGGTAGAGATAAAGTGATAAAGTAAAAAAAGAAACAGAGGAAATATATGTATAGAATATCGGCTAGATGATAAGAATAAATTTCCAGAGAAAAAGATTTTAAAAACTCATAAAATTTGTATAAGTATAAGAGTACTATAGTGACTAAAGGGTGACTAAATAGAGTTAAGCAGTTTGATAAGGAAAAAAAAAGGATAATGAAAGAGAATTTGTAAAAAAGAAATAGAATTATAAGAAAAAGATAATAAAAGATATTTGAGATTTAAAATGTATTCGATTCAAGTATAAGAGTTTTATGGAAAAATATAAGAGTCATTTAGTTTTAGAAGTATGAGGAAAATTCATTTATAGAGAGTTGTACGTGAAAAGAAGCTTTTTATAAGAAAGACGTAACGTAGCAATGGTTAGAAGTATTAAATACAGAAAAAAATACCTATAAAATTAATAAAATTTTAATTAGAATTAAATCTCTTATATATAAAAATAACTTTCAACATAAGATTGAAGAAACAAAGAAAAGTTTTAAATAAGGAGGCAATTTTTAAATAAATTTCAACAAAAGCTGGTAGTGAAAAAAATGTAAGAATTCAACAGATTTTGCAGAAAAGTATGAAAGATTTAGTGAAAAAGAGAGACATGAAAGAAGTTTAGAAATATACGATTTTATTAATGAAACAAAAAAAAAAAACGAAAAGTTTATTTGTAAATCAGAGTGAACGAGCAAGATAGAGAGATATTAGAAGAAGTAAAAGCTAATGTTATAGACACAATGAAAGTTTAAATTAAATAAAAAAAAAACTACTTCTTATTTGTAAATATTTACATAATTGAGCAATACAAATCTCAAGTCAATTTTGCAATCTAGCCACTGAAGTGTGTGTTACATGAAAGGCGAAACCTACAGTTTAACGTCGACTTTAAACGACTGATTTGTGAAACTTTTCATACAATTTGATTTACTCTCCGAATTAGACATCTGTTCGATATCTTTAATCTAAAGAATAGTTCATTTAGTAAAAGGCTTACACAAAAACAATAAATAGTGACTTCAAAAATTGTCATCGAATTTTCGATTACACAGAGTTTCTGCACTGCCATCTTTCTATTAATTATCGGTCATTTTGTATTTGAATTTTTTATTAACGTCCAGCAGCTCTGTTATCATTGACAAGATCGTAGGTTAATTCGAGAGAATTAGGCGTTCAAAGTTATAGTTATGAAGCATCAACTCAAACTAAAAGAACCCAGAAGTAATTATGGAAAGGTTATTTCATTGGAAAAAAACTGATCCTGGTTTTACAAAAACGACTTTAAAAAATCATTATCGTCGTCTGCACAATAATAATGCGAACACAATGTGGTTCCAACGAGACGGCGTTACGACCTCCTTTGCTTTTACTGCATGGCAAGTCCCTAGAAATTCTCATTTTACGTTCTGGCAATGGCAATTGATCACCAAAATTAGGCTTTGCCGCAAGTATGACACTTTTTAGCCGTTTGTTAGACCAAAGAGCGGTAAATCTGCTTGTCGCATTTGGAATATTGCTTGCCACACTCTCGGCAGGTATATCTGGCCTTTTGCTGCTCTTGCTGTAATACAGTTTGGGGATCGGTAATGTTTTTCCTTTTCGAGCGGCCATCACTTACAAAGAATGCCTCGTAGGTATAGGCCACTATTTTAACTGCAGCTGTGCTAACGCTGCTGTTGGTTTTACGAAATTTTTGACACAGTTGCACCCTTTTGGTGGAATCACATCATAGACCAGGCATTTCCAACTGAGCAAACAAGGAGGGACAATTCTAAACAGCCTGGAGACAATCATTTAAATGACATTTATTTCGTATTTAAGGCCAAGGAGAAAATACTACATTAAAACAAAAGTTACTTCAAATTGATAACGGCAAGTGTGCTTTACATTATGACAGAATAAGGATTCAAACAAACATAGAATGAAACTATAAGAGATGAAATGGAAGAATAGCTGTGATAAAGAGGAAATAAAGATTTAGTAAAAGGGAATAGAGAGTTTAGAAAAATAAGACTAGAGAGAGGTTTAGCAAAGGATAATTTATAGCAAAACTAGAGGGACAGAAAGAAAGAGAGAGAGAGAGATATGGAGAGAAGGAAAGAGTTAAAGAAAGAAATGAAATGAACACACTAAAATTCTAATTCCAGGCAGATTGAAATGATAGAGGAGGTCAAATAGAGAATGGCAGTGAAAAAGAGATTTTCGAAAAGGCAAGGAATATAAAAATAGAGAAACATTGAGGTTCTTATAAAAAAGAAATAAATAAATAAATATATTAATTAATTAATTAATTACAGTTAGTAAGTTAACTTAGAAATTACACTGGTTTCGTTAACGCTATAATCTAAAATATTGGGAATGTTTATTATGAAGTATGGTAAGCTTATAAATAAACTTAAGTAACTTAAACTTATAACTACAATAACTTACAGGGTAACCTATGAAGGGGTCTTAAATTAAAAAAAATCTAAATTAATTTAGCTGTTCTACAGCGACTAGTATGATTTTAACTACAATTACTAAATATTTGGTTTCGAAAACTGGGTTTTGATTTTTGGGATTCGATTAGAAATATTTTTTTTTTCTTTGGCTTAAAAGAAAATCTAAAAGAAGTTGTTAATTGACTAGTTGGGAGAATAATCGTAAAAGACAAAGAGGATTTTATACCCAAAAAATAACAAAAAAAAAAAATACAAGTTGTAACTCAAACTTTAATTATGTGTTTTGCTTCGCTTTAAATGACTGGCTTAATTGACGGGGGTTTTTTTTTCTAATTTGAATTTTGGTTTTTTTTTTAAATTTTAAAAATTATTGCTTTTAGGATATTAGATTCGTTGTTGTTTTTGTTGTGATTAATTTATTTTTAAATTTTATATAGGTTATTTATTTATTTTTAGTTTTTTTTTTAAATTCAAAATATTGCTAGAGTATGTATATTTATTTTAAAGTTCTTATGGCCTAATTCGTTGTTTGAGAAACATTTGCTTTTCGTTGATGTTGTTTTTTGTTTTTTTTTTGTTTTTTGTATAAATTTTATTTAATTTTCTTTCTTAATTTCTTAATTTCAAATTTTCACATTTTCAATATTCGTTGTTGTAGGTGTTGTTATAAGTTACTTACTGTAAACTTCAATTTAAGAACACTTTGTATATCAAAATTTTGTTTCTTTTATTTTTGTTTTCTTTCGCAAGAATATAAAGAAAAATTTTCTTCTTTGTTATTGTTTGTGAGAGTATAGGAAAAATCGTTTTTATGTTTATTTGCGAAATGAAAAGAAATTTTAAATTTTCTTTCGCAAGAGTGATTTGATCGCGAAAAAATTATGCAAGTATGGTTAGCGAGAAAATACAAAAACAAATTTTATCTATGACAGAATATGTGAAATCTTTCGTATTTCTTTCGCAAATTTTTCCATATACAGTAAGACCCCGCTTAACGCTGTTTCAATATTACGCGGTTGCAAATGAAATGGCCATGCACTAATCAAAAGAAGTGCACTATATAGTGACGGTGTATACTATGTATCTTTTTCAACACTCTTTTGTTAGTCTGTTCAAAAAGAAAGATTCCAACTCTATTTTCCAGAGTTGCAATCACAGTACCAACTCATCTTTCTTGCATCACAGTTGATTTATTAATAATCATCAACGTTACTTGGTGTTTACATATGTACGTCTTAAGTTGCCTCGTTTAACACTGTTTCGTTTAGCGCTGCAACTTATTGGAACATTTTCCCCGCGTTAAGCTGGGTCTTACTGTATTAGAGTATAAGAATTTTAGATCATTCACATAGGGTATGGAAATATTTTTTTTATTTTTCCTTTCGTGACCGAAAAATACTCGTTCACGTAAATATAAAAAATGTAAATTGTATTCAATCGTAAGATAATAAGAAAATTGGCTTATTTTATTCGCGAAAGTAAGTGGAAATTATTTTTTTTATTACTTTTCGCGGTAGAAGGATATAAGAAATTCCAAGATTTTCGTTTTAAAAAAAATAGTTTTTATCGTTCGCGAGAAAATAAGAAAGTATTCGCGACATTTCTTTCATTATTTACGGTTTTCTTGTCAAAAAGTTTTGTTTTTGTCGTTCGCTAAAACAGGAGCCTTTTTTAATTTGCGAGAAAGTTTGAATATTCTTTACATTTCTCTTTTTGTTCGCGACTGTTTGGAAAATTTCTTTTCGTTTTTCCAATTTTTCCTATTTTGGGACAAATTAGGAAAACTGATTTGCTTTAGCCTGCGAAAGTCTAAAGATTTCTGATTTCTTTTTAGTTATAAAATTGTTTTTTCGTTCATCATATTCTTTCGTTACCGACGGTAAAGAGAAAAATCGCTTTTTATTGTTCACAACAAAATAAGAAACTTCTAATATTGTTTTCTCGCGTGAGAATACTTTTTTAAAATTTTTTTTTCGCAGAGAATGAGAATATTATCGAGATTTAATTTGCGAGAGGAAACGATAATTTTTTTAGTTTTTAGTTTAGGTTAGAGGACCTGTACTTGTCAACTGTGACGAGGAATTCGAACTCGAGCCTTTCGTCTAATAAGCTAGCAAACTACCTACTAGACAAGGGCGACTTCATTGCAATGATTTAAGTTTATTTCCTTTGTTTTGTTTGTTGGCGAGAGACGAAATTTTTGTTCTTTTTTTCGCAAGAGAATTAAATGCGTTTCCGTTCGCGTTTTCGTTTGCGATTAATTCAAAAAGTTCCTATTTTTTATTATTCAAACAATATAAGAAGAAACATTTCTGTTTAATCGATATTGAAGAGTGAAATGTGAAAAAGTGAAAGACAGAGTGAGAGTGAAAGAGAGAGATAGTGAGAGATGATGATTTATATTATATTTGTACTTAAAGAGTAAGTAAGTAATGCAAAGTGATAATGATGATGATGATGATAATTATAATGGCAGAGTGAAAGTGAGTGAGTGTTGATGAGGATATATGTGAGAGTTTATTATGCCTAAAACTAAAGATTGCTTTTAAGTTTTGAGTTTTTATTTTTCTAAAAAGATTGCTTAAGTGTGGTTTTGCTCGTTTAAGAGAAATTGCTTAAATGACATTTTAGCGTTTTGTTTTGTTTTACTTTCGTTGTTTTTTTTTTACTTAAAATGAAATGGACGTATTATGATGTCTTGTGTGTTTTAAAAGTGTTACAAAAATTATCGACTAAAATTATTTATAAAAAATTAATTAATTAATGCAAATCAATTAAATAAAGTCTTAAATTAAATTGTTAAATTAATTATTAATTACTATCATTATTAATATAAAAATAAATAAAAAAAATTTTAATTTAATTTGTTTTCCTTCAATCTTTAAAATTTTATGTAAATATTGTCCTTTAGTTTGTGTTGCTTTTTAATTTTTTTTTTTTTTAATTTTTTGTTAAACAAAATCGTAACTTTTTTTTTTAAAATTATTTTCTGTGTTCAAGAAACACATTTGAATGCTTCTTTTGGAAATATTTTAATGTGTTTAAAAACTACTTACAATATGTCATATATTAACCCGCAAATGTGGCTTCGACTTTAACAACAGCCGCTGCTGGTACTGGCTGTGGTATGTGGCTGATTTTAAAACCATTTTGTTGTTGAAGTGCTGCCGCTGCTACTGCTGACGTTGCATGGGCATAGCTGGCGTGATTATAATCCTCTGTAGGTGTGGGTGAGGTCATACCGCCACTATCACTGGTACTATCGAATTGCATATCGGCCTCATCCTTAAGGCAGGCTGACTCCAAATGTTTGTTGAGGTACGATTTCAAAGCAAACGATTTATGACAGCGTTTACACTCAAAATTCTTATCCACCGAATGGGTTTGCATATGGGCTCTCAAATTGGATCGATCCGCAAACGCTTTGCCACAATGGGCACAGCCGTAGGGTTTCTCTCCCGTATGTGAACGCAAGTGGCCCTGTAATAGCCAGGGCCTTGAGAAAAGTTTACCGCATACGCCACAGCTATGAGACAATTTGTGCGTTAAGACATGCATGGCCAAGGCAGGCATGGATACATAGGCTTTGCCGCAAGTGTGACACTTTTTAGCCGATTGTGAGTCCAAAGAGCGGTGCGTCTGCTTGTGGCGTGACAGATTACTGGATGTGGCATATTGCTTGCCACACTCACTGCAGGTATATTTGGCCTTTTGCTGCTCTTGCTGTAACACAGCCTGGGGATCGGTAATATTTTTCCTTTTCGAACGGCCATCACTTACAAAGAATGCCTCGTAGGTATAGGCCACCGTTTTAACTGCAGCAGTACTATCGCTGCTGTTGCTTTTAGGAAATTGATTTGTGGTGTTATTGTTCTCATTTTGCACACTGCCCGCCGGCGAACTAGGCTGTCTATCACTATCCGAATTGCTTTGTAAACTATGCATGGAAGAATTGGATCTGGGGCGCTGTTCATTAGCCACACTGGCCGCTAAAGCCAAATCTGCAATGGAGGGTGTGGTAGTGGCCACCGATACACAAACTTCGGTTAATTGTTGCTGTAAATGAGGCAGATGATGTAACTGTTGCTGCTGCTGTTGTTGTTGCTGCTGTAATTGTATGGCCTGGGTTATATGATGCAAAGGATGTAAAGGCTGGTGTGTTAAATGCTGTTGTTGTTGTGTTGTTTGTTGCAACTGATGAGGTTGTGTAGGCGGATGGAATGCTGTTGAGGCGCTAAGATCTAATATTGCATGGGCCGCATGTAAATCTTCTTCAGCCGGCTGTCGCAAACGCAAACGTTCATTAGAGGGTCTATCATCCAGAGAATATGGACGATAAATATCTTTTTTCTTGGGTGGCAAAGACAAAGCTGCCCCCGTACTTGTATAACATTTACGTGACTCTGGGCTATTGGTATCGCCATCTTCATTATAACAGTTTTCAGTTTTAATGCGTATTATGGGCGGACTTAAACGTTCACATGTTATTGATGGCGTATTTGAAGTGGTGGATGAGGAGATGGAGGAGGCGGAAGAGGACGTTGATAAACTGCTGCGTGTCGAGGGTGATGAAGAGGGCGAGCTGGTGTTCGAAGGCGGAGGCGTTTGATAATTATATGGAGGATGAGGCTGCGCTTGTTGTTGCTGTTGTAAATTTGAGGTGCTGGTTATGACGGTAACTTCGTTTTCTAAGCGAGGCAGGTACGCGGTATAGTGTAAAGGGGATATTTCATGATTATAACCTAAAAAAAGAGGGGACCACATACAAAGAGAAAATAAATATTTTGCATTTAAACTTGAAACTTTGTAACATTCTCAGACATACTTAAACTATTTTCTGTTTTTTTTTTTTTCTTTTGATTTTCAAACTAAAAAAAGCCTAATGCCAGACATGTTTAGCCGAGTGAAAGAAGTTCAACGTTAAAATTTCTACACCGCTGCCATATAACAACAAGTAGAAACGTGTTGAATTAGCAGCATAAAATTTTACTTTTCTAAACATAACCCCTGTACTCCCTTACCACGCTTTGAAGAGAAAGAAAACCAAGCCATTATAGACCAACATTGTCAGCATAGAACTATGGCCTGTAATAGCAACAGAGGAAAGGGCGCCAAACGGAAACCAGGCGGCACAAACACAACTTACTAAGTAACTGCCTGCCTGTTTTGCAGAGAAGCAACAAGACAAAAATTCCTCTTCGACAAAAACTCGAAAAAAAAGCAGGAAAAAAACGAAGTCGGAAAAGAAGCACTAAAAATGTCGCATTGCAGTTGTGCCACACAGCACAACAAAAGGAGTCTTGCCGGCCTAAAAAACAAGATAGAGAGAGAGAGAGAGAGAGAGAAAGAGAGAACAAGAGCGAGAGAGTGTAGTAATGTGCTACACATAGGCACATAAAAAATTTTTGCAACAATAAAATAAAGTTTGTAAGCGGCACAACAACAAAAAAAATTCGTACCTCTTTAAAGGCAAACTTGGTTACAGCAACAGTCCCATGACATTTAAACTTTACACCCGAACTAACTTTTGGCTTCTGCTTTGCTAAATGTTTCCCTCCAAAGGATGCGCCAAGCAAATATCAATGCGTATAAATTATCGCAGATACGAGAAAAAGCCTTTAAAAATAAAGATTCTCATAAAAATCCAACGTATTAGCAGCATGGCCATGAAATGTTAAAAGTTTCGTGTGTATTTCACTCGTTTTTTTTTTTTTTTTGCCACTTAAAAGCCCACATTATTATAGTCTGGCTTAATGCCTAGAAATAGAAAACAAAATTATAACCAGAGTTGGTAGTAAGAAGGGAGCAGCAGCACGTTCTGTGCTAACAAAAATACCCCAGATATTGAAAGTACATAAGTTCTCTTCTTAAAAAAGCTTTATACACGTGAGACAGCTGGATGTTGTGTATAAACCAGCAAACCATTTTGTACATTTTTAAATAAAATGTGAAAAAACTATGTAAACATATTGGAAAAATCATTAATCACTAGTATGTGATGGCAGGCATAACCCAGAAAGAATTTGGAACGGAATAATTTCACTCCACTGCGGTGTTACTTTAAAGGAGACAAATGACAATTGCGAAACTCACTTTATACTCTATAGTTTGCTTTATAAAAAGCCATCAAAACTGAAAACATTGTTGAAGAAATACATAAAATGATCGAATCATCTTCACAGCTTCAAATCAGGCTTATGGCGAGCAACATTTTGAAATGTGTGACCATATTTAGAAACAGCTGCTCAAAGGTATGGTATAATGTACCTAGAGAAATTCGTAAAAAAATTTTATAATAGTTGCAAGACATTCCAAATAGCAGGAGATATTCGCAAGATTATAACAGGGTGCGCAGGAAAGGAGTGGAATATGATTTTGCTTATTGAGCAGGAGTATTGGTAAGAATTTACATTCCGAATTAGAAATGAAATCAGCTTTCGGGGTCTGTATTAGAAATATTTTCGTGACATGCAAACAAGAATTGATATCTTCTAGAAAGATTGGTATCTTCCAGAAATTGGTCGTTCCAAGCCTTTAGTCAGAATTACGACATGGCTCCTAACACCACTTATGTTGTGTGCGTTAATTTTATACAATAGTGGCTGGACTTACACCTTAAATTCGGCTCCGAACGATCCATTTTTGATAACCTTTTCATCAAATTTTAGTTTTCTCTCAGATTTTTTTCCGGGCGTCAACAAGGATCCCAAAGTAGCATCAACACAGCTGCAGTCGCACATATGTGACTGAGAAAAATGGTTTGAAAAGTGGAGAATAAAGGTGAATCAATCCAAGTGTTGTCCATGTTACCTTCACACTTAGAAGATAGGATTAACGACAAATAAAATTGCCCTGTTGAAAATCACTTTAAATATCCAGGCCAAATTAGCGGCCATTAAACTGAAATCCGTTCAAATGCACTGGATTACAATGTTGTTTTATACAAATACATTATAAAGCCAATAAGGACCTACGGCATTCAGCTTTGAGGTGCATGCGCATTTAACGTTTTGAAATTACAAAGAAGACAGTCCAAGCTTTTATAACAATATCCATAGAGATTTCAATATTCCTACAACTCAAGAAGAAACTAAAAAATCAGAGATTAAAACGAAGTGACACATTGAGCCTCGCTCGACGGCTGCACTGACTCTAATTGCATAGGATCATTAGTATTATTATAACATTTGAATACAAAATATAGTTAACACGTTTGTGCTAACTATTAACCATCGAAGCTAGTTTTCAGATTTGATAATTATTGTAAATTTCTTTGGGAAAGATTCAATAATAAAAAAAAATTCCGGGAATTCTGCTGATATAATGTCGCCAAAGAACCTAGTCCGCCAACAAACTACCCACTAGAATAATGCAACTTCGATAAAGATCAAAACGAAACTGTAAACCATAAAAGGATCGACGAATATTATCCTCTCCTGGACGCATCAGCAATTGAAATCCTAGTGTATAGGCTCTCAAAGATTACGAACGTCAGGCCAAATAAAAATAACAAATAGACGGCAGAATTTATTTATTTTTTATTTATTTATTATTAATTACAATACAATTACAAATTATATAATAATCATAAACGAGCTGAGTAACTTCGACCATATGCCCGGTGTAGTGTCACAGACCAGAGCCTCTGGTGGGAATCGAATCCACGACTCTCACGCTAATAGTCTAGCACACTACCCACTAGACTACCAGGGCGCTCAGAATTTATTATTTAAATAGCTTCAGCAGTAGATCATACCTTTTAAGATCGAATTGTTAAGGACTAATATCAGTGACTTACGCGTATCGCAACCTGCAGTAAGTCTCTGCAGATAGCCTTCGATTAAAGCAGGCATTAGCTGGTAGCTGCCATAATTGGCACTGTTTATTTGAGTCCTAAGTATAAGGTACCAATGTTACCTATTCCGTCATAAAATTGTAGGTCCTGATTGGTATGTCTTAATCCTTCTAACAGTTCTAAGAAGTTAAGAATTTTTTCAAAATCGGTTTTGACCGAACTTTTGTAAATTCTTTTCATATAAATTTATGCAAGACTTAATGTTTATTGAGAAACGCCCCATATGGATAGAATTACCACACATGGCATTGGTGTGTGCGAAGTTAGACTGTAGTTCCAATAAAAGGGTTGTAATGACCAATTAAGTAACGAAGAACTTTAAAAATTATCAAATTCCAGGGTTTCTTGAAACAATACAAAGAGTACTTAACTCCATTTGATTTCTTTATTTACAATTTATTGCACTTAGAACTGTCAGGAAATTAGTCGGTGTATGGAAGTAAAGTTTGAGACTTCTTGACCGCATACCGATAGTGGACGTATACATTAATGACTACAGGTTATCCAATTTCGATTGCATTTCATTGTTTTATCACTGCTTCAACGGAAAATATTCATGACAAATAAATGGACATGTTTCCGAAAATTGCATACTATTAAGCATGAGGTAACTGTCCCTTATGATACAAGCACTCATGATCATTCAATGTATTATAGAGAGAATTCGCTTTCTACTTGTTTTATGTGTATGTGGAACTGTATTTCCCGGAAGTTTTTATTGACGCTTACAATAACCAGATCCAGAGAACATTAAAATCCACCATCAGGAGAGTCGGTAAATATTTATGCCCTAAACAAGACCACACTTTGAAAAGAAAATTTAATGAATTTTAACCAACAACCCATATTACAAGTTAGTGCAGTTGTCTTTTTGAATCACATTCAGACAGATATTCTTAATATATATTTTCATCCAGGAACTCAATTTTTCTTTGAAAAAGGTATGGTTTTACGCTTAATATATAATACTAAGCATAGATCAGCAACAAGTATTCAAAAAGAGTAGATTCGAGTCATACTTATAACTTCAGATTCTTATACGCATTCATACTTATTTTAATATGATACTTATACTACTCATACTCCAAGTTGGAACTACTCGTCGTATTCATACTTAACAATACGCATTGACTTAGACTCGTCTCTACTTAACATTTACACGAAGCACAAAATATGTATGATTTGCTTACGAACACTACAATACTCACAAGAAGATTCTATGTATACTTTACTTACTGTCTTTGTCTTTCCATTTTTCTTTGTGTGTATATGCAACAACAACAAAGACTGCAAATTTTGATGAATGATTTGAACCACTCATATCATTTATAAGTATTACAAGTAATTTTCTAAATTTATGAATTAGAATGAGTAGGCGTATGAATCAAACACATTTCGATTGTTGTGAGTTAGATGTCAACGTTGTACTCATACTCATTGTAACCTGTAGTTATAAATCAATGTTGTAACGAGTACGAATGAGTCAGAGTAGTTGAATTTTAATACAGTTGAGTCACTCGTACTCAAAATTGCATGAGTGCTTATGAGTAGCGGAAAAACGATTCATTGCTGGTTACTGATACGAAGATAAGAAACAAGCATTGTATGATCATATATTATGAAGATGTCAATGCGGCCATTAGGATCACTAAGAGAACCTTTTGAAAGGCAGCGGCAGCGGCAAGTTCGTGTAAAACTCTTTAAATTTAAAGTTTAAGTTTTGATTTAATTTTTTTAATATAAGTCCGACTTTCCCTTGGGCTTAAGCTATAGCATCCCATTTGTCATTATGAATGTATGACCACGGGATTTTCATGCACAACTTTTTCATTCGTTACCATCATCATAATCATCATCATCATTACAGTCATGGTTTTAGCTTTAATTAAGCACTTGCATCACGAAAGGGTTGTTATAAAGATTTATGCCTGTGACATGTGTCACATTCTAGGTCATGTTCTTATTTCTTACTACCCATATACCTCTGTTCTCATCTCTTGGTCTGCCATTTTATCTGCCTGTCTGCCTGCCTGCCAGTCTGTTTGTGTGCAAAAATTTTAAAACTTTTGAAGGGAAGTTGAATGGGTTTTAAAGGAGAACTAAACTACACTCGTAAGCAGAAATTTTTTGATATCAAATGTTGCTTTTTAATGTTCTTGTTGTTATTATTGTCATTTTTGTTGCATTTAAAGAAATTGTTTTTGTTTTTTGTAATTTATGGGCTGTAAAAGGCTTGTAATGAAAATAATTTTTTAAGATTTGTTTTCTGTTTCTTTTTGTTTTTCAATGCAGGGATGGGTTTCCAAGAAGCATTTGATATAAATGGCCTTTTAAAATATTTTTTAATTAGAATAATGGCCTAAGCCAGTAACAACTGTGAAATTAAATGTTTTGCAAAAGAAATCTAATAAAAAGGGAAATAAAAATAAAGCAAAAAAAAAAAAAACAAAAAAAATTAATGAAAGAAAATATGTTTGAATTATCACACAAAAATCTTTGAAAGCAAACACGCATTTTTAAGAATATAGGCCCAACAGTATTTGTATGAAGATAAGGGAATTTTCTTAAAATATAAAATATTAAAATTAAGTTCTTATGGATAGGAGATCAAATTGCAATTAAAAATTTATTTATTTTATTTACTGTTGAATAGATTGAATGGATGCAAAACTGATTTTTCACACACGGCAAGGCTCATACTGTCAGATATTTACGACAAGGTTTTCCAAAGAACGCATAAAAATTGTTAAAACTGATTACCAAAGCTGTGATGCAAACACGTAAACACTATTCAAGCATTACGGGGCAATAAGGACATCGCAATCAATCGACTGAGCTAAGAATTTTCAGGAATAGAAAGAAAGAAAAGTCGCCGTAGTCTAGTAGGTAGTGTGTCCCAGGCCAGACATCAAAACAAAATACAAAAAATATTTCTTCGGTGATTTCCTCGCAGCAGATTTTTGAAAAAACACTGAGAGTACATAAAATTGCCATGAAAAGTTTTCCAAAAATCTGTCGTTCGGAATCGTCTTTAAACTATGTATCCCGCCAATTATGAATAAAATTAACACTCACAACATAAGTGGTGTGAGAATTTAGGTTGTACTGACCAAACTGACAGTTTTACAGATCAATATCTTACCACACTTTCTGAAACTGAAAACTCCATTATGAAAACGTGCAAGGAGGATATTTGTCGTCGTGCTTACTAGTTTATTGCTCTACTAAGACATTAAAGCCTTAAACTTTGTTAAACGCACCTTCTTAACCAACAATCACATCTCGAGGCGTTCAGTCTGACCTAGACAAATTGTTTGCCTAAGAACTTGCAGAAAGTATTTCCAAGCAAATGTAGATTATAAACAGGTTAAGAAGGCAAAAATCCATACCAGCGTAGAAAACATTTCTAAGACATTTAAATTATATTAAATAGGATGCTTTCCCCGAAGTAATGACAAACACTTGCAGCAATCACATGAACTAGGTTAAGCGTTAGCCTAAGTAGCCATCTGGACGTACTATGCCCATGCAATGTTTTAGGTTCTAATTTCTTGAATTGATCATGTGATCCCTTACAACTGTACCAATAGATGCTTAATGACAATAACTCCAACCTTAGAGTAATGATAACGGAATGAGAAAATCTCTTTCCTATAAACTGCAAATATCCTCTCATGGTTAGAAATGTTTTGAATGGATAGGAATGGTTGTGGTATGTTTATCAGCTTGGACAAAGGACATTCATATAGACTAATAGATGGTTGAATTCCTTACCAGGAGCGATATTCTGTACGAATTTAGCGAAAGGGCTAGAATATACTATCAAATATGTGGTCCTAACGTTCTACAATAACATGCGTCTTCACATTTCCTGCCTATAGACCTTTGGTTTAATCCAGACCAAAAAAATTATTATTTCGATTCACGCAGCATAAAATTAAATCAAATGATAACGAGATAATAGAAGGATTTATTATCCTCCTGAGCAAAGCCTAGGCATGCCGGACGTAAAGAATTTTTTCGGACTTTTGAAATTTTTCTTGAGGAAAATTTTGCTGTTCTTATTTAAATTTGTGTGCGTATTTCTTGTTGCTGCTATTTTGTTCAACTTAAATTGTTAAGAAAGGTTTTATTTCAGAAGGAGAAAAAAAAAATGCAAAAAATAAGCAAAAAAAAAAAATAGAAACAAATCCAGCAAATAACAATGAAAATCATTTGAAGAGACCTTGGGGTCTTTAAACAACACACAACATGGGGAAAAAATCCATATAAACGAGTGTGTTTATATACACAGAAAATAGTATATAAAGCTCTTTTTTACATACGTATGTTCGTATATAAAAATATATAATAAAAGAAGACCAAAAAAATAAAATAAAACAGAACAGAACAGAATTCACGTGCTATAGAATGGCAACAGCATTAAGCCAGCAAACATTAAAGGAACCAAACAGAAAGCAGACAAAAAAAAGGCAAAAATACTGAGAAATATTAGAGAAAATGTTTAAAGATGTGTGTAGGAGGAGGGGGAGGGGGAGAACAAAAATAATATGAAATGAAATGAAACTACGGATGTAATAAGAACAAATATGTGAAAAGAGTTGACGACAACAACAGCAACGGCAATGGCAATAGCAATGTTAACGACAAGTTAGACTGTCTACAATTTAGACAGCCATGCATGTATTCATTCATTCATTCATTCATACACTTATGCATACATACATACATCCCTACATACAAACAGTCGGTTGTTCATTCATTCAAGCTTACCAGACGTTACACAGAGAAAAAAAAATTAAAAAAGAATGGCAAAGAAAACAAAAAAAAAACAACAACAACAAGTACTTGAAATAAAACACCCAAAGCTTTTTTACCTCTTCTTTCCCTTGCTGTTAACCGTCTATATGTTTTCTGGATTTTTTTTTTTTTTGTGAGAGGGAAGGGAATGGTATTATTTGGCTAAAAATCCTGGCTCTTAAACAACAATATTAACAAACAAATACACAAACCAACCAAAGCAAACTGTTCTACTTCATACATATACTCGGTATACTCGTACTACTTATGGACGTATAAGCAACACATTTGTTGAAGCAACATGCTGACAACGCATTACATTGTGCTTCAAATCATTCTTGTTTTTGTTTTTTATTTTTATTTTTTATATGTATGTGTTAACTTATTTTTTTTTTTGTTTTTTGAAAACTACACAGTAAAAGGGATATAAAGGTTCCACCTAGTTTGAGTTTGCTTTTCAGTTTATTTTGCTCATAGCTTTAAAGGATTCATTCAAATCGCTCGTTAAACTCAGAATTCTAAGAGTAATTGGAGGAATTCTAAGAGTAATTGTTGCAGCCCTTGCGCTGACCAATTTTTTCCTTTTCCCTGATTTGGCAGAACTTGATTAGTACGGTTACTGCATTCACCCGTGGCATTACAACGGGCCGCTATGCGCGCCCAATTAAGCTTTGTGATGTCAGAGCTACCGCTCCGACCTAACCTAAGAGTAATTGTGAATATTTCCCCAGAATTGTTCAACATAACCTGAGACAACCAAGCTAAAAAATTTTATTAGACTGGCTCAAGACAAAAGATAATAAGGCCGGAAATACTGTCCTCCTAACGAAAGACTTTAAAGGCTTTAAAAACAGCAAAAATTATCATTTGAGCCTTGCCTTTGTGCAATTACCATATGAAAGATTTTCAAAAAAAAGTTTTCTGGTAATCATAATAGGCATCATACTGTCAAGCAATACAAATCTATTGATCATCAATTAGGTTAATACCACATGGCTGACAATAAAGAACAACAGGAGAGTTTTGCTGAAAAAATTTCCTTCTCAATGTTAACTTTCTAAACTCGTTTTATTTTAAATCATCCACATCTAGCGGATGGCCTGTACATAAGCAGGATAATATTCTGGAGACAGGATGAAAGGTGGAGTAGTGTTGACTTCAAACTTGTTTATATTATAGGAAGACTTCAGGCAAAAGAAAAAAGTACAGCTGCAATCCGATGACAAATTGACAGGGGATAAAAGACTTCTACAGGAAATATGGCTTTTTGGTAAAAATATAGAGTTCTTCAGGTAAAACATCATTTTTCCCAAAGAGAATAAGGATTAAGAGTACTCATGGTAGACTACGAAGCACGATTTATACGTCAGAAGTGAATAAAGAGAAAGTGAAGTGCGGCTCCATCAAACCCAGGACATAAAACAATTCGAAACCCTCAGTATATGTTTATAAGGCTCTTGAACCTACGTACAGTATATTATTAATGCCTTGCTTTCATATAGTCGCCATAGTCTGGCAGGTAGTGTGTTGGCTTATTACATGTAAAGCCCGGCTTCGTATCCCAGGTCAGGCATCAAAACGAAATATAAAAGAAATATTTCTTCGGCAACTGCCTCTCAGCAGATTTCTGTCAAAAACTCTGGGAGTAAATAAAATTGTCATGAAAAGCTTTTCAAAACCTCTGTAATTCACAGTCGACTTTAAACTGTAGGTCCTGCCACTCATGAAAAGCTAGGTCGAAATCATGAGAGTGTGCTTATAAGTTTTTAAACAACATTAGATCTTATGTTCCTTATAGTTAAGCCAGTTCTCGTCCCACTAAATGTTAAGTGATGGCTGTGGTAAGTACCTAAAATACATCGTAAACGCGAGGGTGAATTCAAACGATATATAAAGAAAAATGGGCATAACATGCCTCAATAACGAAATAATAAAGAAGAGACTCAGCTATTATCAAAACAACATATCAAGGGAATCAGAAGGTAGGAAAACTATTCTTCAACTTCGAAAGATTATTGGAATTTCTGGTTAACAGGACTATATTAGAATCGCCATTTTAGAATGAGAGCTCTTGATGTAATCCACAGCTCAGATAGAACGACACATAAAGAAAAATATTTCCTTTGGCGCTTTTTTTAAGGCAAAAAAATTTGAATAGATTTTACTCAAATCTATCCTTTAGAGACGTCGCTAAAAGGGAGTTCTCATCACTTATGTAACCACAAGTGATGTATTGCCATGATGAGATAGCTTCTTTACATGATAAGCTAAGCTAAAAAAGTATGTCAAATCATTCCGCGCAGAAGGTCTATAACAAACATAGTAGATTTATTAGAATTTAGATTATTTGGAATTTAGCTGTGTTTGCCATACTAATTCAGAAGAATTATCTGATCACTTGTAACGCCTATTACGGAGGCTAATCAAAGATGCCAGAATAATCGAAAGGGGCTACGTTTGTCTAGTAAAACTGACACAACAGACCCCGATTTCTTCAGAAAAATCATTGTGCCTTGGGTGGACGGTTACTCGATTTCATTTGCTATTCATAAATTGTAGTGTCAATAAAATACTCTGAAAATATTGAATTTTCATTGAAAATTATATTTAAGTTGAATTTTAAAAAGCTACTCAGACTTGAAAGACTAAAGATACGAGTATAGGCTTCAAGTAAAAGGCTTAAATATGTAGATGGGTATGAGAAGGTATGTTGTTTGTATTTCCTATTAACAGTTGATTTGTTTGCGACGGTATTATTACGCTTAAATTCACTAAAGTTTGTTTCCTCGCCTTAAATTTTCAATAACAACCCTTTCTCTTGTTTTTACATTTCTGGCAAAGCCGCACAGCCAGTGATATTATCAAGCCTTTTTGATGTCTTGCCACGACCCTTACTCCTAGCGTTAGGCTTTATCCTTAGCCATAATTCGTCAAAAGTCATTGACTAGATTGAAAACATATTTTTTATATTTTTTCCTGTTCCTTAGTTGTTTTTCAATTTTCTTTCTAAAAAAAAAGTTTAACTCGAAAAAATAAAGTAAAAATACAAAAACATTTAATTTAAAACAATCAACAAACACAACAACAAAAAGCAAAAGAAAAAAAAACGGATTTTTTTTTGCCTATTTCCAGGAAATTCAGTTTAAATGCCTTTAAGGTTTTTACAACAACGAAATAAATAGGAAAAGAAGAAACAAAAAAAAGAAAAAAAAAAAATTAAAATGAACTGCAAAAAAAATTTTTTTTTTTGAAATTTTTCTAAAGTTGTTGAAAACGGAAAAGGAAATGCGTGTTTTTACTGAGACAGCAATAAAAATAACAATATGACTTGGAAAAAATGAAAAGAAACAGAAACAGAAAATGAAGTTAAAAAAAAACACACGACAGTTTACAGATGGAAATTAAGCGGCATACACCACCCACCCATTAAGCAGCGGGGGCAAGACACAAAAGCATTTGAATTAAAAGAATTCAAAGTCAAGTGAAAAGAAGGAAATAAAAAAAAAGTCAGTTTTTGTTCCTTTAAATATACTGAAATAAACTTTAATAATAACGAAATGACAAGAAAATTTTAAAAGGAAATTTTCATTTTAATTTTTAAATTTCTTTGGAAAAAAATCCTTTGTATGCTTGTTTCTCTTTTGCTTCCTTATTGTGATCTTAAATGCTATTTACTATCAATATTCGTAGTTGTATAAGTGCCATACCGCCTTAAGCTATGCTATAGTAATTAACTTACAAGTATCACCTTAAAATTATTGTTATTATTACTATTCCAATATGTACAATCGTGATTATTATTATTATTACAATAGTACATAAGCATTATTGTTATTTATTGGAATTGGTTTCAATACAAAACCCCTTTTAAATACACCGTCATTAAGACGAATTATTGATTTTTATTTCGGTACCATACCATACCCTAACCATACCCTAAATACGAAAACCATTGTCTCGAAGTAACAAAAAAAAAAACAGATTTGGAGGACTGAAATTGTTTGGTTTTTAAATATTTAATTTAGATTGAAACATACCAAGAAATTCTAACGTTTTCATTAATAAAACATAAATATTCTGTATAACAATAATAGGCGGTTAGGAAAAATCAATATGAAAATAGAACTTAAAATAGTTACACTTAAAAAGGTTAGAAAACGTAAAACTTAATCAGAAATACTTAATAAAACATTACAATGCAAAGTAATGTAAAGAAATTTTGAAATTTTAAACTATTTTTATACAAAAAAAAAGATACTGGAATTACAAGGTTTTATAACCTTAAAGTAGACAATATTTTTAAAAAATAATTCTCATTTTCTTGTATTTAATCCTTTTTGGTTGTGTACAATTTTGTATTCATTCAATGTACATCAGTAGTAATATTTTGGTCGTCTAAGCTACTCGTTTGGACGCATTAAAAAGTTGACTGTAGTCAACACTGTAGGGTTATTTTAACAAATAATTGATGTGGAACGATAAAACTTTATCTTTGAGGCATTTTGTCAACGGTACTCTTGTATTACTCGATCAACAATAAAATATCTTTTTTATCAAATACTACCCAGTTTTCTAGTGTAAACCTATAGTTTCTCTTCTAGGCTTGAAAAAAGTTCAAAACAAACTGAGCTCTAAAAATCCACAAAAGTAACCACTAAAAACGACTGATATTAGAAGATACAATTCACGCCTAAGAAAACTTTAAATCAGTCGATATTCATTCTAAGATTTTACTAAACGTTTACTTCGTTATATATCAGCTAGTTTGCAGAGAATTTTTCTGCACAAAAATCTTCCCTTTTTACTCAACTATATATGACAAAGACCGTTATATTCTCTTTCTTTCCATTACAATTTTATCTTTAACAAACTGACTAGCGATTATCAATAAGCTTAGTAAACATAGGCGAATAATATCACATCAGGTTCATGTCGGAGTGGTAGCTCTTATATCACTCATTTGAGCACGCATGGCGACCCGTTGTGATGCCACGGGTGAACGCGAATAATAGAAAATCTCACCATCTCATTAGGGTTCTGAAACAATATTCGTTCTTAGGTTAATAATAATCTTCAGTCCAAGAAACCTGAAATTATGCAACAACAAAAATCTGTTTGGATAGCTTAAATGTAGGCAATTAAAAATGTAAAAAATCAGTTCATAAATTATGCAGCCAAGAGATTGTGTTGTCGTTTGAAACTGACGTTAAGCTGCAGTTCATTAGAACATTTTCGCCAGGTTTACGACCACACCACTTAACTTTTGACCATTAATTTTATAAGAGGGACCTTTAATATTAAATCGATCAGTACAACAGATTTTTAATAAATTTTTCATTGCAAATTTCTATTTACTCTCACAGTTTTTACCAGAATTCCACAGAAAGGATGTCACGAAAGAAACATTTTTTCATATTTGGTTTTTTTTGCGTAGTGTCTAATAAGCCAACGCACTATCTGCTTGACTACGTCACAACATTAAACAAAATTAAAAAAAATCTTGCATATCTTAGGATTAACATTATAATCTAATAAACGGAATATAATTCAAGGGTTTTGATTAACATATTAAAACAAATCTTTAACGTAAATGTTGAAATTTGATTACGCTGTCTTTATAGTTTTTAACTTAAGACACATGTTAAGTTTTTTTATATCTTTTAAAAAAAAAAAACTTAGTATCGTGTTGAATATTTGATACTAGGAATTAAATTAAATTATTTATACAATCCGTAAAAGAACTACATACAGTTTTATATAAACTATAATTTTAGAAATTTAATTTAAAAAAATATTAAATAGATTCGGGTACTGTTATTTTAAATTAAAAAAATCATTTATTTTTATTGGCAATTTTGAGAACTTAGCATTACATTTTGTTGCATTACTACGTAGTTATGTATGTTACTGGAATTTGATTAAAATGTTTAAAAAATATCAATTATAAGCTTTTAAAGAACAAAATAGTTCTGATCAATTAATTAAATCTGACAAGTTTGGTAGCCTAAAAATAAGTTATGTTTACAAAGAACACTATTTTTCTGGTTTTATGTAGTTAGATTATTGATTTAAAAATCAAAAATTATTTCAAGGAAAAATGAAATATTGGTTTTAATATTTTAATCTAAATTAATTGCAAAATTTTTTGAAACTAATTTTTCCGCCTAAAAATATGCAATTTGATTAAGTTTTCTTTCAATCCTAAAAGTTATGTTGTATTATTTCTTAAGAAAAGCAATATTTAAGCAATAATCAATTATATGTAGATTCTAAAATAAAGCGCTGAACAATTTTGCGAAATCACGGTAGATTCCTTTGCGAAGTTATTCAAAATACTTAGAATTTTACAAATCCACAATTACTTATTAAAATTAAGCTTAAAATTTAAATTAAACTAAAGTGTACGGCATAAGTTTCCTACACGTTTCAATTTAATTTGAAGTTGCCGTTCTCTAGTAGGCCGTGTATTGGCTTATTAGATCTCATCTCTTATACGCCTGGGTAACTTTTTCTTAACAGTCTTGTTACAAGAACTTTGAGAATAAATGAAATTTTCATAAAAAGTTTCTCAACCGACATTTAGCAATACGGTCAGCATAGATGGTGTTTTGTCGTAATTATGACTAGAGAGCTGTTGTACATGTTTGGCATAGGTACCCAAAATCAAATGCATTACAAGAATCAATGACCAAAGATACTCCATAACTCTCTTACGATTAATATTTTTTTTTAGCAAAATACAAAAAAGATTTCAGAACTGTGGTAATAAATATTTTATTATTATTCTTAAGAAAGCAGAAAAGGCAAACATGCCTAATACTAGGGAAAAAATTGTGTGCAAAAATTAATTTCGAAAACTTTAATTCTATTAAATATTGTTGAGAGAATTAAATTTAAAATATTTTATTTCAGCTGAACTAAATGAAAGTAACTTAATTCCATTCCATTTACAATCTAAGTAGCCTTGAAGTATGTCACCAAAGTTAACAAATGTTTTAAAACTTGCATCTGAGAACACAAGTTCAAAACATTTTGCTCTGATGGATTCCCAAAGTGCTTTATAAGTTCGGACAGATTAATCGCATAAATGTTTTATTTTTTAAAAAGACTAGGAACTAAAGTTATCTATCGTTTATATATATTTTTTTTTCTCTCTTTTTTATATGGACTGAAAGGTTTAAAAGTTATTTTGAAATAAGCAAAATCAAAATTTAAAATTCTAATATTAAAATTTGTCAAATTTTACCTAAAAATATACATCATTCCTTTAAAAGAAAATTAAATTTTCGTGCCTAAAAGTTTGTATTACAGAAAACTTTTTTAAATCGACCTTACAATAGTCAATTACTTTATAAAGAAACGAGTTCAAAAAATCAAACGAAAATCAAGTTGAAAGTTGTTGTTCTTTTTTGGAGAATTTTGTTAAATTGGCCTAAAAATAGTCCATCATTTCATAAATATTCCTAGAAATAATTTGTAAATGTTTCCTTAATATGAAGTTGCAATAATCCTAATTTTGTCGAAAGAATTTACAGATTCCAATCCTAAAATTTCTCGTAGCATAAAACTTTTAATAGTAAAACATTAAAATTAAACAATTCATGTATGCCTAATATATTAGAACAAATTATAATTCCTTTGGATAAGATAGAATTCCGAAATTACTGGATATTAATAACCTAAAAGTATGTTATACAACCAAATGTGAATAATTCTTAGAAAAAGAAAATGGAAACCAGAAAATTATTTTATTTTCGGAAAGAACCTGTTGGTAAATATCTTTCTCTTGTGGTGAAAAGTAGATTTAGTTTATATTCAAAAATTACTTCTATCAAATAAACGCACCAAGTGCTAATGACAAAAGCTCTTTAATTTTCTGAATTATTGTTTTTTTTTTTAACCCAAAAATACTGGAAAATCTAAGCAATTTAAATTTATCTTATAAAGCTCAATTCAGTGAATTAATCCTTATTGTTAGCTTTAGTATATAAAAATGAAAACAGCCTAAAAATATATTACGGCTCAAGATTAATTATTAAGTAGCAACTATGTATAGGAAATTAGGTGTCCAACAAAAGTGAGAAATAAGCTTACCATTGTATAGAGTAGTAGTACCACGTGTAGCTGCTTCTGGCGAATGTGGTGGGGGACTAGGAGCTGTAGTTCCGGCTGTAGGCGATGAAGGACCCCAACACGTTGCTGTCGTCGATGTAGAGGACGAAGAAGATGTTGGCGACGAAGACGACGACGATGCTGATGATGTTGCTGAAGATGTGGATGTCGTTGTATTATTACTTGACAATTTTAAATCACTTGATTTTATGATAACCGTAGCAGTTGCAGTATTTGTGGCCGCATTCGTTTGCCCTAAAACATTATCGCCTACAACATCTATCTCTTCATCATCGTCAATAGTGGAACGACGTGATTTGCATTCATTTGGATCCTTTTTCATAACCAATTGTATGCTTAGTTCTGAGGTTGGTGTGGGCGAAGGCGTACTAGATGTTGTGTCTGATGATATTTGTATAGACGATTTATCCTCAGCTCGATCGGGCCAGGGATAGGCTTTCCATTTTTTGGCCATTAAACAACGTGGCATTATAAATTTTTTTTATTTTTTTTTTTGTTAGGAAAGATTTTGAAATGGAAATTAAGTTTGTTTTGTGTTAGGGAAAATAATGTTGGAGGATTTTTTCAAATTTCAGCACGAGCAAAAGTCTTTTTTTAAAGAAAAATTATATTTTTTTTCGAGTTTGGAAACATATATGCTTAGTTTAGTTAGTTTTGAACTAAAAACATGTGTGGTTTTTTGGTTTTTTCTAAAGTTAAGGGCTCGTGGAAATCTATGATTTTGTTATTTAAGGTTTTAAGTTTTCATTTTTTTTTATTATTATTTTCTTTTTTGCTTTGGTTTATTTGTTTTTGTTGTTAAAAAAATAAATTTTTTTTTTGTTGTCTTATTGCCTTTAACTAAAATGCATTGCCACGTTATTGATTTTTAAAGTTTCTTTACGTTTTGTTCGTTTAAATAATGCTGCAGTCTGTTCTCTAGTATACCGGAAGCAAAGGCAAGTTTTTCGTTATTTTTTCTTGATTTTTTTTTAAATTTTTACTCTCAGCACTTAATTGAAAACCCGGTAAAATAGTTTCAATATTTTGTTGTTGCTGTTGTTGTTATTTTTATATATTTAAAAACACACTTTTTGTTTTGTTTAATAATATTGATTTCTTGATATTCTTTGCCTTTGTGTTGTTTTCTTTTCTTTTTTAACTTTAAACTTTTGTTAGTCGTTTTTTGTTGTTGTTGTTGTTAATAACAAAAAAGTAAATAATTTTTTAAATTTACAAGAAAAAAAGTTATAAAATTTGAATTTAATTTTTTTTTTTTTGTTCTGTATGTTGAAATGGAAAGTAAAGTAGTTTTGTTATGTTGTTGAGAAGAAAAAAAAATTTTTTTATTTTTGTTGATTGGTTTTTGAGTTGGGAAAAAAAAGTTTAAACTTAAGGATCCGTTCAAAGAGAATATTATATAAGAAAGAGAGTATAGAAATGCGAACCGAACGTAAGCAACCCTTGGAGGTTAATGAAAACACCAGCGTTTAGTGTCAGCCCTTATATAGTCGTGCCTTAACTTGTATGCCTATCTGGTATGCTCTGCTCTTAATGCCATACAACAAATGGCAATGAAACCTTTAAAACGCATTGGTATGCAATGGAATTGAAAATAGCAAACAACCCTTAAAAGTAACACAATGAGACTCATTGCGGCGAATTCATTGAAAAAAAATTTAAAGCGAATCCATAATGTGCGAGTAAATGGCTCTCTGTTTTGTTCATAACTCGTGCTATACTCAACAGCAGACAGACTGTTGCTGCTGAAAGGCTATTGATAAACACAATAAGGATATTAAAATCTAAAAGGATTTGTTGCTGCCGTTAAGCTCTCATTCATAAGGTCTCTGGTTTTGAAAAAAAGGACATGTGCAGAGAGTTTTAAAATATGAAAAAAAAAAAAATTTTATTTCAAATTCCTTTGGAATGTTATGAAATGACACTATGAAATAGAATTGAAATCTTAAAAATAGGAAAACATTAATAATTTTTATAAAATTTTTTAAAAAATATTTCAATTTCATAAAAAAATTCTTGAAAAACAAATTCCTCTTCAATTTTAATCAATTAAAAGTTCTTCTTTTTTTTGTTCATATATTTTCATTTCCCAAAACGTTCCATGGACTAATATAAATTTCCCCTTATGATGCTAACAAGTATTTTCCCCTTATTTATAGCAACATGCCCCCCTAATGCCCCACAACATTTCTATAGCAAATTATAGCAAAAAATATTGTGAATGTGGCATGAATTGAAACACTTAAAGTAATGTCCTTTGAAAACCCTTTAGGGAATAATGTAACACTTGAGATTCCTAAACAATTGTATACTAAGCAATTAAATTTTAGCTTAAGGTCATAAACAAACTCTGTTAACTCCTCGATGGCTGCCAGCCTGCTTTCGTTAGCTACAGCACCAAGTGCCACCCCCTATTTTCTACTAGTATATCCACAAGACTCTAATAAAATTAAAAAGTTTTCTTTTTATTTTAGCCAAAAACAAACTTTAAGAAAAACTGTTGCATGTGCTGTTTCTTTCATTTCGTTTTTCTTAAAATGTTCTTTCTTGCTTTCGTCCTTTTTTGCTTGCTTACAGCTTACGGTGTATTTGTATTTGTATTTATTATTCATAATTTTTATTTTCCTTCTTTTTTTGTTCTATTTTTTTCCACTTTTTTTTTTTTTTTTGATTTCATTTATAATATTTGTAACATGCAACATTTAAATTAAATGAATTTCTTGTTTTATTTTTATTACACTCCATATTGAGTGTAAGACCAACGTTTGTTTCCTTTATCCTTTTCGTTTCGGCGGTTACAATATCAAAAGAACACCATCAAAATCAACAACAAAAAAAAATAGAAAAACAACAAAAAAAACAAAACATCACGGAAAACTTAAAAGGAAATATAATAAAGTATAAGTGTCATGATTTTATTATGCACTGTACAAGAAAATAGTAGGCGTATATACACTGTAGACTGTAATTATTTTAATAAATTTTTAAATTCTTTGTTTAGTTATCCTTAAAGAACAAAGTTTTTGTAAGAGACACTGAAATGGGAATAGAGGGGGCGACATTTTTCCCCAAACAAACTGCTTTTTAAATTTTATTTTGTTTGCGTACATATTTGGTAAACTTGGGGAATTGGAATTGAAATCTACTTGTATTCACTGCTAGTCATATGACAACCAGGGCATTAGTATTAGTATTCAGGAATTTGGGATTAAGATCTGTTCTAAAATGTAAGGGATCGGAAATAATGAAGATAATAATCTAAAGCTAGAGTATTACATTAAAAGCCATTTACAACTAGGCTACCAAAGTGCATGGATAAAATGTAACACCCATAACAACCCAACAGTGATTGCCCTTGTAGCTGCGCTTTTATCATAACGAAACCATCAGAGTGTGTACCAAAAAGATAAACTGGTAGTTTAAAATCGAATAAACAAGAACAGTACTCAGAATCACATACCAGTCGACATACTTCTAAGCAATCAAATCGGCATGTTCTGAACATATCATTAAGATGTAAAAATCTTGTACACTTTATCTTCCTTCAATTCATTACTATGAGATGCGTTTTGTCTGTTACAAAATATTCGGATCTGGAGCAGACAAATATTGGACGGTGGACATAAAAATATTCCATTGTTTCAATGTCTTTACCAATCCAGCCAGCAATTTTGAAAATTTTTAATCAAATTCTAGTTTTTTTTTTTTGATTCGTCTGTGTGATTAAAAAAAACCTTAAATATGCGCTCGTTTTCTGATTATAAATAGATTCTTTCATTGGGAGAAAAAAGTGACTAAAAAGTCACTTATGAGACATTTCCTATATTATTTTTATGATCACTTTCTGATCATTTATTAGTCTTATTTACCTTCGTTTATGATTCTTTTTCGTGTCGTCTTTCAGTAAGCGTTTAATCGCATACGAGTCTATTATGAGTCCTTTTATTTTAACTTGTACTCGTTTTTATATCATTTACAATTAAAGTTTGAGTCATTTGTTATTCGTACTTAGAATTCTATTTTACTCTCTTCAAGTATTTTTATTAGGTTTACTGAGGAGTACATTCATTGGTGTGCCAAAGACGCCATTAGCCAACAGCTGGTTTCAATAGCAATTGCAGAGACCTCTCTCGTGCGACAAAACTAATACTCTGCAAGACGCTCATCCTACCCGCGCTTCTTTATAGCGAAAAGGCATGGACCAGAGATCACCAACGAGTATTCAAAAAGATGAGTAGATTCGAGTCATACTTATAATTTCTGCTACTCATATCCAAGAATATGCATGATGTTATTGACTTTGACTCGTCTCTATTTAACATTTATACGAAGCACAAAATAAGCATGATTCGCGTACGAACACCACAATACTCACAAGAAGAATGTGTGTATGCTTTGCTTGCTGTCTTTCTTCTTCCTTTTTTCAACAAAGGCTGTAAATTTTGAATCACTCGAATCACTTGTTAGTATTATAGGTATTTTTCTAAATTTATGAATCAGAATGAGTAGGTGTATGAATCAAATATATTTCGAATGCTGTGAGTTATATGTCAACGTTAGACTCATACTCATTGTAACCTATACTTATAAATCAATGTTGTAGAGAGCACGAATGAATCAGAGTAGTTGAATTTCAATTCTGTTTATTCACTCATACTCGAAATTGCATGAGTACTTATGAGTAGCGGAAAAACGATTCATTGCTAATCTCTGGCTTGGACCCTATTAAGAACTGCCTTAAGAGTATTCGAGAGAAAAGTCCTACGTAAGATCTTCTGTCCAATGCGAGTTGGCGATGATTTCCACATCCGATGCAACAGTGAGCTGTATGAGCTCGTCAACGATATAGACGTTGTGCAGCATATTAATATCTAGCGGCTGCGCTGGCTCTGTTATGTCGTTCGAATGGAAGGCGATTCTTCGGCGAGAGGGATATTTGATCCGGGAATCTGCGGTAGTCGGCCAAGAGGACGACCTTTTTATCGCAAGTCGCAGAAGCCCTGTCATCGTAGGCGCGTAGGAAGCAGAGGCGTCTGGAAGGATATGTTGCAGCTGGCCGAATTCGGTTAATCGGGTTGTTAATGGCCAATTAAGTAAGTAAGTAATATACTCATGGTAGTAAATGCGACAATTTTAGTCATATTTTAATTTGAGTCCAATATCGTCCTATGATTTCCAAGGCAAGGCAGTGCTCCAAACCCCATCTGATGACTTCTCGAAAGAAATAAAATATGAAAGAACCACGTCATTGGAAAACTCGTCTAAATAAAATTGTAACAAAAAGTTTATCAAAATCTGTTGTTAGAGTTAACTTTAAACTGTAGGTCAAGCCACAAATTTTTTCACCCCAAAGGAAAATCTGAGAGAAAGTGACCAAACAACTATCTTTAATACTTACTTCTTAACAAAATGTCTGAGCTGGCTTTCGAAACAACGGACTGATATCTAAGAACCCAACATAATACCTACTAGACTACAGCGACTTATTAATGCATTCAGAATTAATTTGTTGTGGAACTATGAACAACCAATAATTTCCCTTACTTGCTTCAGTAATTTTAGTGAACTTCAATGTGATGCATTCAGTATTATAATTCGAACCTCTTTATATGGGTACAAGCTGCGTAAAGGGGTTAACATGAAAATAGATGCAAGAGTTGGTGTTTCACTGCTCTATCGCTACTACAATGGATATTGCTCAAGCGAAATAAGGGGAGTTGTTTATGAAAAGCATGTATTCCTACGTAACACTCCTCATTCTCGGCTAGTACATCCGTATGTGGTCGATTGGCCTGCGTATAGCACACTGTATTACAGACAAAGTTCGTTTGTTAAACGCAGTATTCGTGAGTGAAACTGCGTTCCTGTAGAGATCTTTCCTGTTACTTATGGTATCAAAATATTCAAACCTAGTATCCATAAACATTCCTCTGTCCTCATTCCTATAATATATTTTCCTAGTTCCAAAAACATTGCCAACCTCTGAGTGTTGTTCGTAAAAAAAAAATAATCGCACTTGCCTTTGTTCTTGCGAGGGGTAAAATTAGAAGCTATAATCGAATTTTTAAAATTGTCTACAACTACGATATTATATATGAGTTGAAATTTTTTGGCTCTTAGGGGATTAAAACGGTATAAAATACAGAAATAACATCACAGGTATTCGAAAATAACTTAAAAATATAATACTTTACACTTTGTTATACAAAGCTTAAGGAAGCCTTTAATGTATTAAAGTAAAGAAAATGATGTAAATTTTTAGTTCCTAAAAATCGTCAAAATAAGGGCATAAATCGTCATGTCGTCAAAATATCATTTTTAGAGCTGAAAATCGTCAAATCTGGCAGCTATGGTTATAAAACATTTAAGTAACGAAAGTGCACCTCGCGCTCCTCGGATTAATCATATCATAAATGATAGGATAGTCTACTGATAGGCTCTATTATAAATGCCTCCAAACTGCAAATACTAAGAAGCAAATGATTGCAGGACGACAGCCAATTTTAAATGAGTTTTTCCAATGACCGGAAACTGAAAACAGATTTTCTTCGAATTATTAATTACTGGGGTTTAGGTGTGAAAATTATTTTCACCTTTTCTCCTTTCAAAAAGAGATATTTTGTTCAGTTTTGTTTTCTTTTTTTCATTCCATTCCATTTTTTTCTTTTTTGCCTTTTTTCGAACAATTTTTTTCTTATCATCAAGCATTGATGAATTCATTGGGTCCTGCTGTGAAAAAGGACTTTAATTTCTTTTTTTTTTCTTTGCTCTTCTCTTCTAACAACAATTTGTGAGATTTTGTAAAGCACAGCAGCAATAAATCATATCATAAAAGTTATGTACTAAACAGGCAAAGATCTTAATTACGAATTAATGATTTAATTGAGGGGAAGAATATAGAAAAACAGAAATCAATCGAATTAAGTGTTAATGTGTGGAAATAGAAAAAATAAAACCAAAAAACAAGGAGTATGTGTTAGTATATTGAAGTAAATTGTTTTCTTATAATTTTTAAAGAATAGACCCATTAAAGGTACCATGATCTCTAGGTGCCCCTATTAATAAAATGCTTTACATATCAACAAACTTTTCTGTTTGGAAGCAAAATTGAAAATATTTTTTTTTATCTACCCTTTGGGGGATCAGTGTGAAAAAAAAAAATACAGTTGAAGAAAAACTCTCCTGCTCTCATAAAAAACTGTAAAAATATCTACATTTTCAGCTTAAAAGATTTTCCAATGCAACCAAACAAAATGTTAAGAAAGTTTTCCTTGTTCTTCTTAGTGTTTAGTTTTTTTTCTTTTTTTGTGTGTTAAAATATGTCCTTTTTTGCATTCCCAGCTCCAGCAATTGAATGGAAAGTTTTATTAACGACGTTTTTAACAAATGCTGGGAATTTCAGTTCAGCATAAAGTTCAAAAGCAGAAAGGGAGTGGAGTTAGGGAAAGTAAAGAAAAATAAGCAGGATGTTAATCTTTTGCGTGAACCACAGGGTGGCTCGAAAATAAAGGCAATAATGTAATCTTTATATCCCATTGCCAATATCTCAATGTGGCGCTTATAGTCACCGTAGTATAGTAGGTAGTGTGTTGGTTTATTAGACGTAAGGCTATGGTTCATATCCCAGATCAAACATCAACACGAAATTGGAAAAAAATTTCTTTGGCGACAGCCTTTCAGCAGATTTCTTTCAAAAACTCTAAGAAAAAACTCAGAGTAGACTTTAAACTTTAGGACCCGCCACTTATGTATAAAATTAACACACACAACATAAGTGGGGTTTGAAGCTAGGTTATAATCCTGACTGAAGGATTGTAATGACCAATTATGTATGTTTGTATTTATGTATATCATTCTTTCTAGACGATATTTTAAGCTTCATCACTGAAATCCTAATAACTTAACAGCCTCTGGATTTGAATTAAATACCACGAAAAAACTTTTCAAATCTGCCGCTGGCAGCGAACATTAAACTGTTCCTCCACTTAAGGATACAGATTAACCCACCCAACAAGAATAATGCGAATCCAGTTAAATATCCTGACTGAATCAGTAATTACTGAGAATACTAATGAGCAATATGTTATATATAGCTAGCTGACCCGGCGAACTTCGTCTCACCCAAAATTAATTGTTTTCATTGCCCAAAACAGGTCACATTTTTATTGTAATACGATGCATATAGCACAGACGAAATTGTAGTTGTTGTAATTGATCTAAAATAAAAAGTAATATACATACATGTTATATAAGTATGTAAATACGTATGGAGTTATAAATTATTGAATTAGCTGGCTCATAGGAGGATCGCCCATTTTTGGTGAGTTGTTCGATATCGATTTTACGAACTTACCCACGAAATTGCGTTCGTCTGCGATCACTATGTCCCTAAATATTCAATATTAATGATTTGCCACGCCTACTTTTAACAATATCGAATTTTTTTAAATCATCTAAACCTGATAAGCTTTCGAACGAAAAAGGAATGGTTAAAATCCGTTTAGTAGTTTAAAAGTTATAGTTATCACTTGAAGGGGGGGATTGTCACCCCCATTTTTGATGGGATTGTCGATATCGATTTATACGAACTTACACACCAAATTTTATTCGTCTGCGATCAGCATGTAGCTAAATATTAAATTTTAACGATTTGCCACGCCCTCTTAGCATTTAAAGATATGAAAAATAGATTTGTTCGATTCTCAGACCAATCCAATATGCACACAAAATGTCATGAGAATCGAACGATATATTTCGCATGAGTTTAACCACTAACACCGTCACACGAGAATTTTATATGTTAGATATCGTTTAAAACATATTTCTTCATCAAATCCTTTAAGCAGATTTTTGGTAAAAACTTTGGGAGTAAAATAAAATTATCAAGAAAAGTTTCTCGAAAACCTGTGGTTCAAAGTCGACTGTAAACTATAGGTCCCGCCATTAATGTGTAAAATTTTCACACACAATAAACCTGATGTGAGAAATTAGGTCGTAATTCCTACTGAAAAGGTTGTAATGACCAATTATGTATGTATGATGTAGCTTATGATGTGGTTCTCAAATTCTTTGGCAACTCTCACCAAGAACTTGTTCAAAGTGTTGCAATCTTTCGTATTTTACTTATACAACATTATCAGTTCTCCTGCCATATCTATTACACACCAATTTTGATTTCATTGATGCTAAATAGGGCTTAGAGCTCTTTCACGTGGTTACGACTCACTCAGTAGAATTGAGTTCATTAGCTTTGATCGAATTAACTTTTTTATATTAATATGCTCTGCTTCGCCGTAGTCTAGTAGGTAGTGTGTTGGCTTATTAGACGTAAAACCAGGATTCGAGCCCCAGGCAAGACATCAAAACAAAATACAAAAAGTATTTCTTCGGCGATTTCCTCTCAGCAGAGTTCTGGCAAAAACTCTGAAAGTATAAAAAATCCTGCCATGAAAAGTTTCTCAAAAAATCTATCGTTCGGAGTCGATTTTAAACTGTAGGCCACGCCACTTATGTATAAAATTAACACACACAACAACAGTGGTGTGAGAAACTATGTCAATAATCCTAACCGACAACAACAGTGGTGTGAGAAACTAGGTCAATAATCATAACTGAAGGGTTATAATGACCAATTATAAGCTGTTCTTTATTCTTCTGGCCAATGAATTTCCAATTTAAACTGTTTTTTCCTAAGCATTAGCTATTCGACTCTAGAAGTCTAAAGGTCGTTGAATTCCGCGAGGCTTTTACGATTTTTCTTTTATTTTCTATTTATAAATGCAGCTTAAGTGCATTGGCGACCAACAGACAACTTGAAAAGAACTCGATGATCTCCTCACATAGCTTCTTCGATTAAAACTCTAAGAGTAAATAGAACAGTTATGAGGAACCTCGGAATCGAATTTAAATTGAAGGTTTCACTACTGAATTGTCAAACACACGGCATGGGTAGACTGTAATAGGTTAGCTTAGGTGAGGTTAGAGGACGTGTACTTGTCACAGTTGACAGTACCCGGAGGTCGAATTGACCCAATGTACAACGTCCTAGCTTCTCATACCACTTGCGTTGTGTGCGTTAATTTTATACAGGAGTGGTGGGACATACAGTTTAAAATCGCCTCCGAACGGCAGATTTTTTAAGAAGCTTTTCATTGCAATTTTTACTCTCAGAGTTTTTGCCAGAAATCTAGTGAGAGGAAGTCGCCGAAGAAATATTTTCATATTTTCGTTTTGATGTCTGACCTGGGATTGGAACTCGGGCCTTTCGTTTAATAAGCCAACACACTACCTACTAGACTGTAGTACTGAGTTAAGTGTTGAAAACAACAAACTTATTTGTAAATCTCACAATGATTTCCTCTTCGGTATTATAAGGCCAAATACAACATCAAAAAATAATTTAATCTCATACCCGGTTAGGGGCACATCACAAGAGAATTATGATTCATAACTAAGGGACCTTGCTAAAATTGATAAGGATGTCCTCATAACTCATCTGCTTTACAGATATTTAATATTTTCTTTCAGAATAGAAATCCTACCGAATTCCCATTAAGACATTGCTTTTGAATCACCTGGTATGAAACGAGTTGAGAAAAATTCATATGCGGGCTCCCTGGAATTGGCAAAGAGGTTGTTTTCTATTCGATATTCATTGCCTGTGCGCGTTAAGACGTAAATTTGCCGAAGGAGGGTAGTTTCCTTACTTTTTTCGGATGTTCTGTTGCATTTTGGTTTCTAAACAAATAATATTTTTTTTTGTTATCGTTACTGTTGTTGTTGCCATTGTTTGATCATTGTTTGATCAAAGAACAGCTTTTTTTTGCTTCCTTCCTTTTTTATATGTTGTTTTCTGTTTTTTTTTTTGCGATGAAGCTGTTGATAGCAAAAGAACCTTAATTATGTTTTATTTAAACGTTTCAACAAATTTTTATTTGTTACACAATAAAAGTTTCAATTGTTTTTCGAAATGTAACACACAATTATTTTATGATTCTTAGAAATCTTAATAATTTTTTATTGTACATGCAGTGCGAAAAAGGGGCTGCACAAAAGGACGACAATCAGATGGGCCATCCTTACAAGCATCTGTCAAGAAAATTTGCCAGTGTTTAACGCTTTTCTTACTTTATTATAATGGAGAGGTAAAATTTATTTATTTTTTAAAATTTTAATTGAGTAAAAATAAAATAGAAAATAATTAATTATACATACAGTTTCTCACACCACTTATGTATGTTGTGTGTGTTAATTTTATACATACAGTGGCGGGACTCAACAGTTTAAAGTCGACACCGAACGGTAGATTTTTTTGAGAAACTTTTCATGGCAATTTTATTTCCTCTCAGAGTTTTTGCCAGAAATCTGCTGGGAGGCAGTCGCCGAAGAAATATTTTTTTGTCATATTTCATTGTGATGCCTGACCTGGGATACGAACCCGGACTTTACGTCTAATAAGCTAACACACTATCTACTAGACTACGGCGACTACAAGATAGCTGTATACAGCTTGTAAATATCCACCTCTACCATCCCTGTTGTAAGTAAATATCTTCGGACAGTTGAGTATCGACACCAGTTGCCCTATTAATTCGTTTTGTAGGGTTTTTGCATTCTTCGATGCCATCAAATAATTTTTTATCACTGGAAGTAGGGTTTCCCTCATCTGATATGCCATTATCAAAGTCAAGTGATATAGAATTTTTTTTCAGGAACTTTCGTTGGGTCAAAATACATATGAATTCACAATCCCGAAAAATCCCGGGACAAGTTTTTAAAAATCCGGGATTCGAGATTTCCCAACTGGCATCCCTTGAGATAAATATCAATAAAACTAAAGTCATGAGAATTGACAGTACTAGCACAGAAAACATTATGCTACAGGGCCAAATAGTCGAGTACGTTTAAAACTTCTGCTATCTATGTAGTACTATGACAACAAATGACAGTGGAGAAATAAACGTAGATAACAGACTCAATAGAGCAAGAGCAGCATTCAGGTGACTAAACTCCGTATGGAAAAGCTCATGTATATCTAGGCGTACCAAGCCAAAAATATTCAACGCTTGTGTAAAGTCAACGCTACTATATAGTAGCGAAACTTTGCTTATAAAACTACAGGTATTCTTCAATAAATGCCTAAGAATCATATGTAGAATATTCTGGTCCAAAACCATCAGCAATGCAGATCTCTGTATGGGTTCCTCAAGATCAAGAAAAAATGGGGGTGGATCGGCCATACATTGAGAAATAAACCTGAAAGTATTACAAGAATGGCGTTAGAGTGGAATCCCCATGGCTCAAAAAACCGTAGCAGACCAACAGACACAAGGTCCTACAAGAACTAAGGTTTAATGACCTGACATGGGAAGGCTTTGTGGAAGCCATATGCTCCATAGAGAGGAAATGAAAAAAAAAAATAATAAAATGTTCAATTATAAATTTTAATAATTACTGTGTTCTTATTCAAGCTTTTATATTTGTTTGCGTCTTTTATACACAAAAGGGCAATAATTTGGTAGCCCGTAGTATTTATAAGATCATCTAATTTGGGCACTCACTCGACAGATGATCTTATTCTTAAAATAACTTGAACCACAGTTTTAGGCGAATACTTTGATATCAGAGAAATGAAACCATTTTTCCAACCGCTGGTCATATTTCGGGAATTTTTCCAGTCTTAACATGAATTTTCCACTGCCAAAAGCATGTGATATTCAATCGTCCTGAAAACTGAAGTGGTTACAATGTCCTTAGAAGATTCAATTTTTAACTTAGAAGAAACTGTAGTCACGAATTCTACGTTGATTAAACCTACTCTAAAGAGTACAGAACTCTCAGTATTACGACTCTCTGTGCAGAGGGTACTGTCGTATCTCCATGACCCACAACTCGCATCCATAGAAGAGGATATTTATCACATAAGTTAATTAGAAAATTCCCAGATTTTGGATAGACTGACCTACATTCGCCTTAATTCTGTTGTACTGTATTTGACTCAAAGACTATCATTGTCAGAGCTTATACATGAAAAAAATTGTCAACTTTCGCAACCATAGGAGGGGGATTAATCAGAGTAAAAGTAAAAAAAAGGTATTCAATGCTGTTGAATGTACCTTATATTTCGAGTATATTTTTCGTGTCCCCGGTATTCGAAGGTGGCCATGGGGTATAAATAATGATGGATTGGCAGTGCAATTACTAACAAAAAATATTCGGTGGTGTGGCTTTGCAATGACATCAGCTCTGCAGTGTTTCAGAATCTCCCAATGGCCTGGTGAATAAAGTATGGCGTAGCGGTCTCATTGAGAGGTCTACTGGCAACGTTTTCCAAGTGAAAATCTGAAGCTTTTTTAGCTGTCTAACTGAACCCTCAATATATTATTTTATAGAGTAGAGTAGAGTTATTATTTCTAGAGTAATGAAAACAGCTCGTATGCAAATAATTCCGTCTGGTAGATGGTGCCTTATTAAGAGATTCCAATTCCAACCACATCGCCATTTAGTTTCGAGCATTATGCTATAAATACAATAAACGCAGCGAACACGGCAATCTCTTAAAAAGAGATTTCATGGGTGCATATGGAAATGATAGTCGCCGCAGTCTAGTAGGTGTAATATATTCAGTTCTTAGACGTGAAGCTCCATTTTAATTTTGAGGTCAGACATCTCCAGCAAAAGGAAATATAAAGCAAAATATTTCTTCGCCTACTGCCACTCTCCATATTTTTGACAAAAATTCCGGGGGTAAATAAAAATTGCCATGAAAAGTTTCTCAAACATTTGTAGTTTGGATTCGACAGGTTCCGCAGCTTATGGATAAAAATAACACCCACAACATAAGTGGTGTGAGAAGCTAGGTCGTTAACCTTACTGAAGAGTTGTAATGACCAATTATATTTGTATGTTTGTAAGTATATGAGAATGATTATTTTAAAGGCAACGTAATAACAACCAAATTGTTATCGCCACTGTGTTTACTGCGTTGCGTTCATTGTGTTTATTTCATTCCCTTTAGACCCATCCAGAATCATTAAAGAGGTACGTTATATTACTTGTCCAATGTTGAGTATATTTGAATATTATTTATCTGTTTCCAATTACTGGATAATTAGGCCAGCTATCGAAACGCTATTAATATTATATTGCAGTTGAGGAGCAACAAAGAAGAGCATGTATTTCACATGCTTTATTCAAAATGTTCTTTTAAAAATACGAGCCTGGAAACATTTATCAATGCAATTATTTTTGTAGGCGTCCTACTGAAAAATAATTCATCAATAATTGCAGATTCTTTTCGTCTATGCTAGTTACGTTTCTATTTAGAAATAATTTATAAACTAAATTCGCTATAAAGAAATGCACTTCATTTTCATTTCACTTGCAATTGCATTCAAATAATAGAGCTCTGTAAACCATTTCCTAAACATTCATCATATCCTGCTAATAAAACAATTCATCTGCATTTTTAGCGCCCTGGTTTAATTGGTTTGATTGGTTCCAATTCCATTCCATTTTCCATTTTCTTTTTCTAATTTTTTCAATTTTTTTGTTTTCTTTTGCATTCTTTGTTTGATCTGTTAAAAATCAAGTGCATTAATAATTTATTTCAAAGTGATGAAAGTCTGTTAGAAAGGAAACAAAAAACTGTTAACAATGCAAGTTTGTTGAATGCAACAATACTTGGAGTGAGTGAGTGGATGGCACAGTCTAAAATGGAGTGTGGCATGACATTATTGTTGTTGTAACAGTCTAAAAATCAAACCTTTTAGTGCAACAAAGGCGTCCAAATGAATTTCGTTATTTGCCCTTTGAATAATTCATAAAAATGTTAACCCCCCACACTCAAAAATATTGAGCTGACTGGCTGTAGAAACAAGAACAAAAACAAAGAAATTTACAAAAACAGCAACAAATAAAAGTCTATTAAGCAAAAAAATAAAAATAAAACAAAAAGTGAGAAAACGAAAACGAAAAACAGAAAATAGGAAGCAAACATATAAACGTACGACCCAGAAAAAGAGTTTTGAAAAAGTAGAGGGGCTATGCATGCAAATGCATTTCAAAAAATCAAACCAACATCATCGACATTGAATGCACGGTGAGAAATTATAAAGGAATAACATATTTTGGTTTTTTATGAAACAAACTAAAGGATATTCACCAGAAAACGTAAAAAAAACCAAACAACAAATTACCCATTGTCTCCGGGCTAGCCACTGACCTCCTTTACTACAGTATTACGTTATACATCTTAACGTAACAACATTGATGTCGTGTTATTGATCAGATGATTGACAAGGAAGGAACTTCCACTCCGCTAGTAGTCTTTCTGTGGGCTATGAAGAGATGATGAGTAGTGACCCTTATTCGGTTGGACATGCGATTGTTTGGGTAGACACAGCCAAACTGTGTTCGATTATATGATTTCTTATTGCATCTGAATAGAACCCTTGACTTTAATATTCAAAGCATTGCCTTCTGGCCCAAAGATCCAGAATTTCCTAATGGAACTCTTGAAGGCTACCCCAACACTGTAGTGTTTTCAAAGCGAAGCTCAAGAAACCGTTACAATGTTTGCTGGTGGCATAATTGTGCTTCAAAATCCGTTGATTTATTAGGACAACCAACATATTTTTAATAGCAGTCCTTGCCCATGAATACCGAGGATTTCTCCAAGAAATTTTGAATCATTTAAACGCAAATTATATCCTGATTTGGAAATTACTTTGCTGTGGAAATGCAGAGCCATTATGGAGCTGCCAATAGATATTCAGATAGGGTCTGTTGATTTATATATCCATTCGTTTTACAGGATGGCATCAAACGATAATATTGCTAGACTCTGCTGGACATGTAAGGATAAGAATAGGTTCAATTCATTTCTATTCTTAAATTGCTTGGCCATTCACCGCACAATAAAGCTTCTCGTAGGGAATTGTGCTTTCGGTAGGCATCATCAAAGGGTCAGCGTTCCAGCAATGACTTCTGCAAGCAATGTAAGCTGAGGAAGAGGAGGAAGAGACTCTCTTTCATTTCATATGTCAATATCCCGTTCTTAGCATAAAAAGGCGAAGCTTTCTAACCTCTCACTATCTTACATCCTTGATCGACTTTTAAATCTAAAGGCTGGTGCAATAGCATGACTAATTGTGGGTTGAGGTCGATACCCTTTCTGGAATGTTTGCTGAAATATTGCTTGTGGTATCGTAATGGATTTAAATAATGGTCTAAGTGGAACCTCTTCTTTCAAAAACGGTCCTCTACCTTACTTAAATCAGTCTTGTTGGGTAATTGCAATGCGAATATGTTTGATTCATGCATCAGAAAAAAATTACCATCCTAAGAATACATATTCATAATAGGGATTACATTAAGTCCTATATGGAGATTCTGTGATGAGGAAAAGGGAAAAATGTAGTCCATCCATTCTTAAAAAAAACACATTTGGGTAGATAACAAGTGCTAGGCAGGATGGTAGCCTTATTAATATCGAACGAGATCTGGAACTTTGTCAGGAAAAATTAACTGCGAGATCATTACAGGGATATACATTGAGAGCAGTATAACAGGTATAATAGGTAGCCACCGTGGTCTAGTAGATAGTGTGTTGTCTTATTAGACGTAAAACCAGGTTAGACATCAAAACAAAATACAAAAAATATTTCTTCGGCGACTGCCTCTCAGTAGATTTCTGACAAAAACTCTGAGAGTAAATAAAATTGCCATGAAAAGTTTTTCAAAAATCTGTCGTTTGGAGTCGACTTTAAAATGTAGGTCACGCCACTAAATGAAGGATTGTAGTAACCAATTATGTATGTATGTATAATAGATATAATGGTAATGGGTACTGTGTGGGTACATCTTTATTGGACCACAATATGAATTTGACTAATTACCAAGACCCATTTTCCATCATTTGTGATAAGTTTTTAAACATTCTCTATTCAATTTCAAAAGTTTGATTGAAACACGTTGATTGCTTACATTCGTTTATGTGATTCAGAAGTGAAATTTCAATACAAAAGATAAAAACTGTTCAAATTTTCGGAGAGAAATCTATTGAAAAATGCCAGCTACTTCAAATGAATTAATTTTGAATCAAATTTTTATCAAATTTTACAAAATTTGGTATTTTATCGTGGTTTAAGATATCCATTGAAAGGCTTAAAAAAACGTGAAACAAACTCTTAGAAATAGCCTTGAAATTGCTCTCCATGTATTCTACAACACAAATACTTACAGCCTTAATAACCTCCATCACTGTAACCCTTGGCATAGTGTAACTATTCTCAGCACACACTATTATTACCACCCTTTTACGATTTGAATGCAAATAAACTTTGTGTGGAGAGAATAAAAATAAAAAAATTCCAGCAACAAATACAAGAGAAACCAAAATAAAAAAAAAATTTAAATAAAAAAATGAAACTATAGTGGCTACAGTTTAAAATTGCATCGAAAATCAACAAATTGCTGTAGAAACACGAGCAATTGTAAATATCAAAGTATAACCTCAGGCGTTTTAACAGGATATACTCACATATGAGTGTATGTGTGTGTGTGTGTGTATATAAAGAGAGTGAGCTCATTCATTTATATTTACAAGGGTATGTCTGATTTGTAGTTAGTTTTTCTCTTACTTTTTTGTTTGTTTGTAGTTGTTCCTGCCATTTTTTGTTTTGCTCAAATAACGGTGCATATAGTGTTCAGTACATCAAATGAATTTGCCACTCAGTATAAATTGTACCACCCATTTAAAAATTTAACTGTAATTCTCAATACTTTTTCTTGTTTTTGCTGTTTTTACTGTTCCCTCTTCTATTTTTTGTTCATTGTTATTGATAGTGTTGCTGGTGCTGGTGTTGGTGCTGCTGTTGCAATTTCTTGTTGCACCATTAGAGTAGACAACAACAATGTTTTAACTTTTATTTACATTTACTAGACAATTCTTTTTCCCAATTTTCTTTTGTTTTATTTTTTCTTTTTTTTCTGCCCTCGTTCGTTCGTCAGTGTTGATGCTAATGTTGCTGTTGTGGCTGTGACTGTGCCTGTGCCTGTGCTATATTATTAAAGTGTGTTGTTTGGTGAGTATTTGAACGAGCGGCATAAAAGAAATTTCTTTACAACTGAAAAACTGATGCATTTCGTTTTATAATCCTTTTTTCTTGCCCCCTTTTATTCTACTATTAACTTTAAATTACAATTCGGTGGCTATAAAAAAAAAAACAAAAAAAACAATCGCAGAAGAAAACGAAAAAAAGTTTTATTGCAGCTCATATGAACGAAATGAAACGCTAGATTTCGTTGTAGAAAAAAATTGAAATTTGTTGCCATAAAACTCAAATGTTAAGCATTAAATTAAATTTTTTTATATTGAAGTTTTTCTTTTTGATTTTGACATTTAATTTTTAATTTTTCTTAAAACGAAAATTTTATTTAAGGGCATCTAAAGCAACACGAATTGCTGCAGTGTGGGGAATATTAAAATTAGGATTCTAATTGTGGCATATAAATAAAGTCTTCCAGCTTTTTTTTTAAGAATTTTTGAGAGGGTTATCTTTCTTTTTACAAATTTTATTAACAATTTACCATTACTTCTAAGGCGATTATAGATATATTTTGGTTTTACTTTCCACTAATTATTTTCATAGACGTTAGGTTGATGAAGTTCATTTTTCTTCTGGCAGATTGGGCGACCAAATCATGGGAATTTAAATTTTATACGTTCTTGTGAAAATGGAATAATTGAAGAACGCAGGACTGTAAACAATTAAACGGATATCTCAGTAAGCAAACATTAACATTCTTTGTGATCTCCTAGTCTCAACACACAAATGCCAGTGGGATCAAGCACGATTGAGTGCATGAAAAGTTCCAGTCTATATATTTTTGACAGTTCCTACTTATAAGAAACCTTGTTATAAATGAACCAAATTATTATTGGACCTCCGAATCATATTACTACTACTAAGGAACCTCTTCCTTAGTACTGCAACCATGTAATCTCTTGTACTCCCCCTCAGCTCAAGAGCTCACCGATGGACAAAAAAAAAATAGACTGCAAAGAGCTTGCACGAAGGTGGCCAGTTACTGAATTTGGTTTTCCATTCCAGTTTGTGAACAAACAAAAAGATAGGGATCACTTGCCCTCTGACTATAGAACTTTTTAAAAATCTGTCGTACTGAGTCGATTTTAAATTGTAGGTACCAACTACATTAATATATAAAACATAAATGGTGTGAGAAGCTAGGTCGTATTCCTGATTGAAGGGTTGTAATAACCAATAATATTTGTACCTATGTAGGAGATATCATTTTTATGTCTTTAAAAAACCAAATGACGGCATTCAAATGTCCGCCATGGCTTCTCTGGATGGAGCCCATCCCTAATGTCCAAATTTCCATGCTTCTCAAGCATCAGTACACATCACCTCCACGTGAGATGATCATGCCATCAAATTGCTCTTACCGAATATCCAATACGGCAAGAACAACATTGCATTTAGGTCCTCGATTATAGAAACTGAAACAAAATGGATTTTCTTAATCATCAAAGAGTGATTGGAAGTTAGGAAGCGAATATTTTGGCTAATAGAGCAAGAGTATTACATACTATAAGCTTAAATAGTCGAATGCTCCAAAAATTGGCACACAAGGAAGAATTCCAAAGCCTCAGAGGCGAATATTAGGAATTTTTAAGACTGAATAAGAACGACTTGAGTACACTACTAAGCGTACTTCTAATATGTATGCGTGAAGCGTATTGACGTGGCAAAAATTGATGAATACAAGTCATGTTTGCCTGTATTATTCAGTCTGCCTAATTTTAAGATCTCATGATTTTAAGGCAACCGCTATACCAGACATAATTCGCCTCAGAGAAGTATAAGAAAAAGTTAAAGAGCTGGTATAAGATACGGTATTCCCTCACTGGTGAGCGCAGAGTAAATCTATTTGATGTCTTAGGTGCATGCCGCTTGTTCCTCTTCAATTTATATTCCTATCTATCCTCTAAGCTCTAAGTCGACTTGAGCTCTAAGTTGACTTAAAATGATGACGTAAAATTTGTATCCTAATTTTTTAAGTTAAACATCAAAGGGCTGAAAGGATTACTCAGACAAAGATTGATTCAAATAATCTAAAAAATCTCTCACTACCAACGCTTATAGAGAATATAATGTGAAGGAAAGATAGTTTCTGTAGATACGTTACACTTGCAGGTATGTTTTCAAATAAATTTCAGGAAGTCATGCTTCACGATGAAACCAATGTGTTTTATGCTTGCCAATTAGCTTTAAGACATTACTTCATGAGGTAATTTGTAGATATGTTATTGAATCTACTTCACCAAGTTTCGATTTTGAAAACACCCGCATTATTTATTCTGTACTATGTAGGTTGCCCCCCTTTTGTAGAAGAGTGGAAATCTGTCTGAGAAGTTTTTTACCATTACGTTCAACATAGTAACCGAATAAATAGCAATAGAGGTTTGAAACAAATGAAAGCCAAAAAAAACATAGATCTAAAGTTACTCAGATTGGGCTACATATAGGGTGGCTGATATGTATTGCAACCAACTTCAGGTTGTTATCATTTATAAACCTCTCATTTAGCAGCTGACAGATTTATTCCAGTGGCAGTCCATTCTATTATTTACAAGCTTACAAAAGCATTATTCGTGATGGAATTCAAGTGTGATAATGTGATTGCTTTATATTTGGCTGGAAAACCAAAGGTGGCTTTCGTTAGAGCACTCCAGCATTTAAATGTGAATAAATCTTTTGTTTCTCGTACCATTGCTCTTTACCGTAATACTGGCTGTGTTGCATTACGTCCAAGAAGTGGACGAAAAAAACGGAAACAACTCCGGAAATGATCCGAAAAGTAAAGGCCAGATTTGATCGAGAACCACGCCGCAGTGTAGAAAAATTTCTCGTGACCTAAACATACCGCGAGAACGGATGCAAAACATCTTTAAAACTTAGTTTGGACTAAAGCTATTGAAATTCCAAAAAGTGCAAGAGCTCACCGATGGACAAAAAAACTTAGACTGGAAAGAGCCAAGGAGTTACTTCGCTTGCACGAAAGTGGCCAGTTACCGAATTTGGATTTCCATTCCAAATTGAGCAGTTTGTGAGCAAACAAAATGTTCGGGTTTACTTGGCGCAGAGGTCAGCTGAAAATTTACACCTCCGATTGGCCACCAGAGCTCAAGCGCCGCCGATGGTAATGGTGTGGGCCGCCGAAACTGCCGATGGTCATCCCCCGCTCGTATTCATCGACCGTGTGGTTAAAAGAAATGCTGAATATTATCGGGAAAATTTCGGCCACAGACATTCCAATAGTACTTAGCACCACCGCACTCAGCACGCTTTAACCAAGAATGGCTTAAAAAGTAGGTTCCTCTCTTCATTTCTACAGCGCAGTCACCCGCAGACCATGCATATTCCAACAGGACTCTGCACGCATTAACCAAGAATGGCTTAAAAAAGAGGTTTCTCGCTTAATTTCTACCATACAATGGCCACCAAAATCTCCGGATCATAATCCGTTGGACTTTTGCGCCAGGGGCATTTTGGTTCTCACTAAAAATTATCAAAGTGTTGATCATCTCAAGAAGGCACTTCGCCAGGAATGGGCCAAAATACCGTAGAGCCACTTTTGTGCAGCCTGTGATGGCTTTGTCGGCCGTTTTAAGCCCATAATTCGAACAAATCTAAATTGATTCTAAATTTGATGTTATTTCCAACATTTTTTGCTTTTGAACAATAAAATTAAAAAAATAAAGCGCTTTACTTTGTTGCATTATATATTAGCCGCCCTGTACGCTACATATTATACGAGAAAACCATTGGTATTTGGGAGGATTTCGTTTTGATGTCCTTAGCCTTACAAACAAGCTAGTTGTGGCTCTTATAATCAAAGCGAGGTGAACATTGCCATCATTGGCATCTAGACCATTTGGTGTAATAATGTGATGGTTATTCTGGTTAAAAAGAAATCTAAAGCGTTCCAACCCTCGCTCATTATGATCAATTGAAATGGGGGACTAATTTACAGCGTCGTTTATTCATTGACATCTTTTACGCCTACTTTATGGAAGTTTAGGTTGGACGGTGATCGATCAGTTAATGAAGCGTTACGGCACAAGAACTTAAAATGTTTAGTTTAAGAATATTTAAATGAATAAGAAATTGCTGAAAATGTATTGCTTTTTAACCCTTTAAGTGTTAAACTATTGATTTAATTGCTGCGATATTGATTTTGTAGTATATCGCACACGTTGCTTACAACACACGCACCCAAACATCCGAAAAATGCAGTCAAGGAAATGCTGAACTCACAATCAGGAATTTTTGCCAACTTTTTAACGTTTTTTTTGTTTTTTCTTTAGTTTTCATACAAACTATACAACATTAGTTAGACAAAATGATAGACAGAAAGACAGACAGTTAGGCAGACATATAGGCAAGCAGACAGACGAACGGTTGAAAGGACGAAGCGACACTCGTTTAAAGATTTTATTGTTGCTATTGTTGCTTGTAGCACAATTTATAATATTTTTTAGTGTGTTTATGTGTTAGTTTTTTATTATTGTTGTTGTTGTTATTGCTGTTCTAAAGCCAGGCTACAAGTATTTTCATTGCAAATTTATTACGGAAAGAGAAAGAAAGCGAGAGAGAGAGAGGGAGAGAGAGAGAAAAAGTGTGTTGCTTGTATGTGTGTGTGTGTGCAGTATATTGTTGAGCCCAATCACGAAAAAGAAAAAGTAAATCGTGCCACAATCTTGTTGCACTGCAACAATACATGTACGAGTTGCGAAAATTTTCAACACAGACACACTTGCTGTTACAATTTTTGCCGACATAAACGATGAAATGCTCTGGCAAATATAATAACCCACTACTGTTGAACACTAAAAATCTATAAAAACCAGCGACAGAGATACAACAGGGAGAGAGAGGTGATAGTGAGCTTGAATAGACAAATGGTTGGTTGGTTGTATTATAGATGGATGGATGGATGGATGGCTAGGATGGTTAGGTTGACTGAGAATGGATTGAATGAATGAATAAATGATTGTAAATATAAAATGTTAGGCAGTCATCTTTCTATATATCTATGCAACTAGCTGTCTGTCAGTGTGGCTCTCTCTCTCTCTCTCTCTTTTTCTATGTGTGTGTGTTTGTGTAAAGGGACCTACAATAGTTTTAGTTTTTTTCTTTAATTTTTTATTTTCAAAAAGTAATTGTGTGTGTGTGTGTGTTTGTAACGAAAATAAATAAAAACAAAACTAGTAAAAAGCAGAGGAAAATCTCTATATTCAGGACACCAAACAAAACAACATTCGTTGTTGAGCAAAAATTACTTGGCATTTGGCCAACAAAATTTATAAACAGTTACACTAAAAATCCATCCATAAGATTAAAAGAATTTTTGAAGACAAGCTTGCCATGATAAATAGCAAAATATATAAAATAATAGCAACAACAACAACAACAACAACAATGGCAACAACAACAGCAACAATAATAATAAAAAAGAACTTAAAAAATTTAGCAACAGCAGCATACAACACACAAGAAAATAAGGCGAAAAAACTTTGTTTGCTTTCGTGTGCAGCATTTTTTTGTAAAAAAAAAAACAAAACAAAAAGAGTTGCACAAAAGTTAGTTGTTGCTGTTGTTGCTGTTGTTTTTGTTGTTGTTGTTTATCAAAGTTTTTATTTTTCATGATTTTATGCTGTCAATTTTCTTCTTCTTGTGCTTTTTATTTATAATTTTCAAATAATTTTTCAAGGGTTGTATTAGAAATTATTTTCCAAAATAATGAAACTTTAATAGTCTTGGAAATGGCAACAAAAAAAGAAAAAAAAAAATGCTAACAACTGCAAATAAGTAAGCAACATTGTTGCAATCAACAGTTTTGGTGGATACATACAATACAGAATTAATTTCTGCATCGTACGCCTTGAAAGTGCGGGAGTTAGACGTCCAAGAAGAATAACTTTTTTAGCAGCAGCATAAAAGCGTTTTGTTGCAGCTTATGTTAGGGAAAGTACATCCATGACTTGGATAGTTGAATAAAAAAAATTGTTCTATTTGGAACAACGATCCCCCCATGAGAATAAAGAGCGTCCAATGGATCCCGAAAATATCACGGTTTCGTATGGACCATCATATATCCTTGAGAACTGCATTGGCTAGGTCTAACGATATTATATACGATTATTAATATTTTGGAGCCAGTATCCGCTAGTATCCGCGAGTATGTTATAAATGGTAGCCAATGTCGACTAAAAAACAGAATGCACTAAGGCCAGCATATACATATATAGATATACAATCTGACAATCAAGTCGTTGTTCTAGTACTCAGTTTTTATGAGGTTAAATTGTAAACAGTATTGGACATTGTAGGGAACAGTTACATTCTATTGGGTCCCAAGTCACATGGAAATTCTCGTCTATGGGAAACAGCTCTCGTAGTGCTTTCGAGGAGCAGAACTTTCAAGTCGCTGAGTAAGAGCGGAAGTTTGGAAAGAGATGATTAACACAATGGAAGATAAGAAGAGGCATAAACTCTTCTTAAACCAAAAGGCTTAAAGGTAATCAAAACTTTTGTTGAAAAATTTTAATAACAGGAGATCTGAGTGATGTGTTAAACTACCAGTAATAGACTAAGTTTGTTAACCGATCTTTTGACAGGACACTCAGAAAACTCAGAGTACACTTATTCAGAAAACAACATATAGATTCTGTGACGATGGAAATGAGTCATCGAAACATAGATTTGTAACTTCTACTGGATCGTAGTAAAATATGCATATCAAGTGTTAGGTAGACAATTGTCTTTATTAACACCGAGGAGGAGAGCTTGGAATAGGTATGACTGGAATGATTTATAAAGTCAAAGGATGACTACAAAAGATTGCATGACAACTCTTCACGACAATACATACATACATAACATAATTGGTCATTGCACTTAATGAATGAACGGCGTCCCTTTTAGGAGGAATAGGAATCGTTTTTAGTGAAAAAGTGATGTAACGCCTAAAGGCCGTGGGAAGCATTGCCATGTAAAAGTATTTTAGGCATGTATTTCTTGATTACAACTTGATCGTTACAAAAGTAACGACTGTTTTTGTATGAAAATGATATCTTTTTTTATTTTTTATTTAAATTTCTGTTTCTCATTAAATTCTTAATTGTCCTAAGTGGGGTTTCTTTCGAGGAACATAAGGCACTTTAAAGAAAAATACTCGTGAACAACATTTTTCGTAACACAATTCTTTTAAAATAAAAAACAAAAACAAAACAATTTTAAAAAAGTTCATAGAAAGTAACGTTCTATTACAGCTGTCAAGTATGATGACGATAATAAAATGAATTAAAGAAGCCCTGCAATCCTCCAATAAAAATATCAATGAAAAGAAAGACGTGGACATGGAAATTAACGCTTGCAATGAAGAAACCCTATAATGAACCTAAAATACTATTAAAGTGTCCTTAAAAATATTCAAAAAGTAAATATTAAAACACTGAACAGAATAGGGTTAGGGAGGAATGGCAACATAACCACCCCATTTTAGTTTATTTTTTTTTTTTTGAATAACAAAAGAAAGAAAACCTAGACAGACACCCGATCGTAATAACAAGATCAACAAATGTCATGAAGACTATATACTACAGACAGCTTAGTTTACTAAAAATAAAGGACATGTAAATTTATTTAAAAAGTTTTTCCTTCTGTTTTCATGAAAATGTTGCGCTTCGTTACATACGAGTTGCATGATAAAGTGAGAACTACAATCCCAATGATTTCCTTTACAAAGGACATTAAAAAATGTTACTCTGTGTGTGTGTAAGTATATGTGCTTGATATCAAAAAAAAAATAATTAACAAAGAGAATAGGACGATAAGAAAAAAAACACGAGCCACCACCACTATCGCCGCCTAATTACTGCCCAACTACCACCATCACCACCATCGCCACCAATACCACCTTTCCTGCATATTTGCCTTACGTCTGCTTTGAAGCGTTTGTCCGTTTTAGTTTTCGCTTCGGTTTTCTTAATAATCTTTGTCTCTCTCTCCTTCTGAAGCATTCAAGCATTTAGTTTGAGTGTGTAACAGGCGTTTTCTTTCATTTCAAGTTTATTTTTGTCATATTTTTCTGTCGTTGAATTGAATTTTTTATTCACAAATTAGTTATAGAACGTGGACTGACCTATACCATATGGCCATTGGCCACACGAGCCACGCGTCAACACTAAAAAAGAGAATTTTTTTTAACTAAAATTATGAAATAAGAAACAAAAATTTGAAACAGAAATGCGATACAAATTTTTCAAATTTTTAACCCCAATTGTTTCCAAAAGAGTGATTGAAATATTTTTCGTTTTTTGAATTTTTTTATTCATAATTTTTAGTTGAAGTATGAACTTAACTGCACTGTAAGAAATGATACACCTTATATGTTGAACATAATATTTTATTCTACTTACTGCAGACATTACCATTTCGGAGCACAATTGTGCAGACAGAATTCACACACATCGTTTATGCTCTTTTATTTAGTGTTCTCTCAGACTGCGACGAGCACACATGTCAGCGGATGCTATGATATTTTTTTTAGGTTTACACTCAAAAAATATTTTAAGTTAAAAAATCCTTTTTTTTAATTGAAACTCTTATATGTTCTTAAAACATCTTTTGATTGTATTAGTAGTCAAGCAAATAATTCAGATAATATGGAAGGAGAACAACTTTCTTATAGCCATAAAGCAATATTTTGGAAAAATTAAAATGTTGGTTATTAGCAGCAGAGGAAATTTATGAACCAAAAATTAGATCCCAGTAACTATCTAAAATACATCACCTAATTATTAAGTCAAAGCTGTGTAGCTTTATGTATGTTGATGAAATAAAAATCTAAATAGGGTATTTTACTAACATTTTTCTACGACTTTAAACTCGTAACGTATTTTCTCTCTCTCTCACTCACTAATACACAATCAAAAAATTTTTGGTATCCCCTGTTCTACAGTATCAAGTTTTAGTTTGGATGGTCGAAAGCATGTAAATTGTGGTAGTAGTCGCCGTAGTCTAGTAGGTAGTGTGTTGCCTTATTAGAAGTGAGGCCACGCTTCAAGCTCCAGGTCAGATATCTTTAAACAACGAAATACGAAAATTTCCACTCAACAGATTACTGGCAAAAACTCTGAGAGCTAATAAAATTGCTATGAGGAATTCCTCACAAAAAATGTCGTTCGGAGTTGACTTTAAACTGTAGGGATCGCCATTCATGTGGAACATAATCTCTGTCTGAAGGGTTGTAAGGATCAATTATGTATTATGAGACCTACCCGCTCTCAAAACTTAGTATTCATTACTGATGTTAATGTCTTGAGTGGTGCCAAGCATCAGTGGAGTTTGCGGATGAATTATTTGTGAAAGGCTTAAGGCAAAGTAATTTTTAACATTAGAAAAATAACGCCGAGTTTGGTTTTGGCATGAACCACTTTGAATTGAGGACTTTAAAGTGTTGAACTATAGGCAAACGAAAAAAAAATTTAGAAGGGAGAAACTTGTATCAAACATGTAAAGTGTTCTCGCAATTAATCAGTGTGGGACTAAAGGGGGATATTTGTGTAAAAGTGAAGATCGACCAGGTAAGTAAACATTTGCGTCTCAAGGAATTTGTAGCGCCACAATCGCCAGATTTTGCCCACCAGGTGTCACTGCAAGTAATCTAGCGTCTGCGCTTACACAAATATGTTCTTATAGAGTATATCGATGGCAAACAAATAAACTGAGGAGGGTTTTGGGTCACACAACTCTGCATGGACTGCGGATATTTCCAATTGACAGGAATTTCCTTATGGGATTTATGGAAGATCACAGGCAGCCTGCTTACCAACACACAACTTTTAGGAGAGGAAATGTAATAATTGCAGAATCTTATGCGGGTATAAAAGTTGCTACAGTTACATTTTTGCAACCAATTCCCAGATCTTTAAACTACTCTTTAGAGAGAATATTCTATTAGCTGCGAAAGTAAAGTATCACTTGGTGGTATTTATTCACAGCAAGATGATACCCCGGATACCACCATTTGTACCACATCAATATTGGCACAGGAATACCTGACAGTTCTCTGAAAATAACACAAATTAAAACTGCAGCTGGTTTTCGTTTCGCAACTATGTTGATTACAGAATTTTGAATATTTCTCCTTAAGTTTCCTTTATAATAATTAACTGAAGAATTTCTTTCAGTGTATCTTTATTTTTTTATGAAACGAAACAAGTTTTGCTTGATCACCAACAACCAGAGAAGTGTGTTCCTGTATTTTTTGTATTTGTTTATGTGTCTGTTTGTTAGTGTTGCATGCTCTAATGACCAATTGTGTTTTGTTTTTATTGTTGCTTTTAAGTTTGCTGTTGTTGTTGTTGATTATAACATAAGAAACAAAACACCACCACTTTATTATACAAACTATTGGCAGGCTTCTCTTACCCTTGCATGCAACATTTCAACGTTTTAACGTGCAACATTCTGTTGAACATATAAAATATTTGGTTGGACTGTGTATGCATACAGGAGTTGTTAAAAGGCTCATGGTATTGTGTGCGTGTGTTTTATAAATATTTTCGATTTTTTAAGCTTCACCTAACGTGAAGAGCAACAAAATCATAAGTAAACAGCATTAAATATGAAACAGCACAGCAGAAAAGGGGGTAAGGAATATGATCCTTTTTAGCATACGACGGTTCTTTTTTTTTTTTGTCCTTTCTTTTAATTTTAAACGGGCATATGAATGATCATTTTAATGCATTTTGTTTGTCTGTTTGTGACTCAAAGTGTGTGTGATGTGTGTATTTGAAACAGGATTTAAACTGAAATTTGAATAATTAAATCAAAACGGCTTAAAGGTGCACGTTTTTTTTTTTATTCTATTTAAAAGCAACCCAACTACTCAATGCTGAGAAGGATTTTTAAACCATAACACCCCTCTCTTAAAAAACCTCAGGGTTTTAATGATCGTCTGTTGTTGCTGTTGTTTGATTTGCTTTACTTCTTCTTGTTTTTTAATATTTTTTGGGTTGGAACAGCACGTGCTCTTTTTGTTATTTCTGCTGTTGTTTCCGTTTGTAATAATAACAACAACAACAACAAATACTCGTAATATTACAATATTTTTAGATTGAATTGAAGAAAAAAAACTGAATTGGTTGGGCCAACAAAACAAGCGCTGTAAAACTAGCAATTGCTGCAGCTTTTATTCCATTTCTGCCTTGTGAAACTCTTCCACATGGAACTAATTTATGCTGTCGTACATCGTCAACAGTTTTTCTTTTTTAATTCTGTTTTTCATTTTCTATCAAAATCAACTGGTTTTTCTTTTTCCTGCATTCATTCATTCATTCATTACTCTCCAGTGCTTAGGTTATTTTTTTCTCCACTGCCACAGATAACAAATGAATTTTTTCCTGTTTTTCCTTTTGTGGTTCTGGTTTCTATCAGAGTTTCAAATATTTTTTTGTAAAGCCAAAGGAAAGCCAATGTTGTAGCATATGTTTGTAGTGTAAAAAGAAAAATTGATTACATATGAAATATGACATAAAACAATAACAACAACTAAAAGCCAAGAAAAAACATCAGCCATCCATTAAATAAAGGGGATATCAAGCTTTGACAACAGTGTCAGTGGCATATCGCCTTCATATCATTTTCATAATTAAATGGAGATGGAAACTTATAAGTCTTTCTGCAGGCAAGATACTCTTCAATTAAA